>VZRE01000629.1:48799-169878 GCA_013396775.1 Cephalopterus ornatus
AGACTTGCCCCCGCCCGGCCCGGCCCGGCCCGGCCGCCATCCGCGGAGAGAAGCCGCCCGGCCCCCGCCCCCGCCGCGACATGGAGGCCGTGAAAGCCTTTAACAGCGAGGGGTGTAGCCCCCTCTCCACGGCTCTCCCTCCTCGGGGGCCGGGGAGCGGGCGGGGCCCCAGGGCCCGGCGCCTTCCCTGCCTCCTCCTCCCCGCGGGGAAAGTGCGGGAGCCGGGGGGGCCCGGGGGTGCGGGAGCGCTCCCGCAGGTCGGCCCAGGGCTCTCCCCCACGTCGGGCGGGAAAGGGCCCTTGTCGCCGTCCCTGGGAAGCGGGCGGGTGGGGAAGGAAATGGAGACGCCCCCCCCTTCCACCCAACTCCTTCCGCCGTGAGGCTGGGGGCGGCTGGAGGGGAAGAATGGATCTGGCGGCGGACTGGGGGCAGAGGAGGGCGCGGGAGGAGGAGGAGGCCTCTTTCCTGCGCCTGGCCTGCGGTGGGGCGGGTGGTGCCCGGCCAACTTCACGCAGCGGCCGGAGGAGGCTGCGCGGGGCGGCGGGGGGGCTCCAGGACCGCCGGGCAGGGGGACTGTGCCCTTCCCCGCCTTCCTTCTCCTCTCTTGCCACCCGCTTCCTCCTCGCTGCTTACATGTGTGCTCGCACCCCGCCAGCGCGCATTTTTAACACCTCGTGGAGCTGTGTTTTTAATCTGGGGGTGGGAATACAAAGGCCTTGGAGACTCGTCTCCGTGTTTGAGCGTAGTATGTTCGCGGTGGTCGAGATGGAAGCAGACATTCCCTACGTGCTGCACAGAGCTCAAATCCTGCACCGAAGTACTGTGCGGAGACCGGGCACTCAAGAACATACGCTTATAGGCTGAGGTATTGATACGGCACCTGACTTCTCCTTTGTGCCGAAAGTTAATGTTTATTTTATTGCAAGATGGTTCTTGTGGCCACTCTTTGTTCTTTTCACTGTAGAAAGTAGAGTTTGTAGTGTTGGGGTTTTTTTGAAGTTAATGTAAAAGGAAGGAAAATGAATACCTGTTTTTCTTCTTACAGAGTCATCCATCTCACAGAGTAGATTTTTACTTATATTGGGCTTAGAAAGTGTCATCTCTGATTGAAATATATACTTCTACAGACCGTTCACATACTGGAGCTCGGAGTTGTCCTCTCACCCACCCCTGTGAGGACGTAGCATTATTTTAACGATTTTAAGTAATGTGGTTCCATTTGACCTGTGGTGGAAGCCATTGTTTCTACAAGCCACAGTAAGATAGGTTTTAAAATAAGCAGGTACTCTACAATAGCTCAGGAGCAGTTATGCAGCCCTAACTGATGTGCAGTTCTAGGTGTTGCACTTTATGCAGTTTGAATTCTTAAGTAGAAGAAAACACATTGTGGCGACTAGAAGAAAAATAAACTTTATTTTTCCAATTTTATTATTTGATTGGTGTATGTGCTACATTGGTATGTGGGGAAAAGGAAGAATTTGGTTACAAGAACAGAAGAACATAAAGTGTTTAGGCCATTTTCCTCATATACCTCCCAGTATGAGCAGAAGTCTTTACTTTCATATTGAAAAACAACTTATGATTGACTTGCTGAGCACTCAGGTATAAGTACTGTAAAAATAATTAAGTCTGAAACTCAAAGTGTCAACTGTATTGAAGAGGAGAGCTTTACAATATGCTTTACATTTTCTAAATGTTTGAAAAACAGTAGACTTTGGATTATTGGAAAAGAAAATGCAGAATATCACTGACATTTTAACCAACTTATCTCCTATAGTATTAATAGACAGCATCTATAATTTAACCTGTATCTCTGTATTTGAATGCTGGGCTACACTGATTGGAAGGTTTTAAAGATATCATGACTAAACCCTTGATCCTGGAAGTAAATGGTAGAAGACTGCCTATGTTTAGGAATCCCAGGTGTCATTGTTAGCCACTCTAAACGCTTCTGTACCCAGTGCAGAACATCACTTAAATTTGACTTTACATCATTACCTCCGGTCAGACTTACCTCTACATATTTTGCATTTTAGAACTGAAATCATTACTAAATATTTAAAGTAGCTGAAGTGTGTGAGTCAGGAGATTGCTGTACCCAAATACTTCTGATTAACTTAGAAAATATTTGTACTTCACTTGTAAAAATCCTTCACTTTGTTTATATTATATTTTAAGGTCATGTTATGGTCCAGAAATCATGTCTGAATTCTGTTGTAGAGTTTTTTGTCTTAAAATAGATACAAATTAAAATTCCTAGCAGATGGGATACTCTAAATAATATCAAAACTTTGACCATACTTATGCAGTTTGCATTTGGTTAATAATTTTACAGCGGTTTATATAACTTACTGGTGAAAACAAGGTGATGCTTTAGAAAAAAACATTCCAATACATTTAAACACTTAAGTGTGTAGGTTGGGTACTTCTGGGATTGCTTTGTTTGTTTGGGTTTTTTTTAAAGGAAGGAGTTGTGTTTGTATTCTTGTAATGAAGCTAAAATAAAGGCTGCTGTCCATCTAGGTAGTGTACCTTACTCCAGAGTTGTGTGTGAGCTGAGCAGTATTTTGTATTATAGCTATCCTATATTGCAGTCAGGATTGAAGTGGTTAATGTAGACTTGTCATTAGTTTGATTAGAGGAAATATTTCGCATTCATTTGCACACTGACTACTGGAAATAATGCTGACTATTATGGGAAGCTGTTCAGCGTCTAGTGATGGTACATGGCATCATCAGTGCTGTACCTAATAGTACATACAAATTAGCCCTAACATTTAAAGTCTTGGGAAAGGTAAATTTAAAGCTGAGAAATAATCATACTCCTAAATAAAACATGCTCAGTGTTGTTTTCCTGTAATGGTTGACATTTTGCTTTTGATTAAAACTGCTTGGCAAATGAAAGTTAGAATAATATACAACTGACTTAGTATACTATTGAGGTAATTGGCAGCGTTTTATACCACACAGTTTATCATTTGCTGCAGTTGGCATCATGAAGGCTAACCGTTGCAGAATCCTTTTCCTCCAGGTCGCAGTTCAGGCCCTGAGTTTTTTCTGAAAAGCACAAAATCGGAGTCAAGAACAGGTTCTTGACAGAAGAAAATTACTGAAATGTTTCAAATTCTTTATATGCTCTATAAAAAGGAATTGAAATGGACTAGAGGAAAACACGTATCCTCATAGTTCCAGCACTCAGACGATAATGGTTTAATTGCAGATATATAATTAACGCTCACTATTTGTTACATAGTCAGTTCAGTGTTACAGGTGTTGCTGTCAGCTTCAAATCTAGCCATTGTCACATTGATTTCAAGTACTGTACTTGAAATTGGTTTTGAGTGCTATACTCTCCACTTTCCTTGCAATACTTGTCTTTTTTGCAGTGGCAAATTTTGTATTTCCAAATTATTTTTCACTTTATAGTGTGAGGATTGTGTTCAGACAAGTTTGAAAAAAGGATACTGATGGATGCTTTAATTCTGAAACACATTTGATTATTTTTAAATTTCTTTCTGTATGAATATATATCTATACAGGCACATAAATAATCAGGACTGTAATTTATTTTAGGGGAAATGGAGATTGCAACTTCATTTTTAAGTACAACACAAAAAGGATATTTGGAGTTATACTTTGTTTAGCCATATTAATTATATCTGTAAGAATGAAATAAGAGGAGTCTTGAAAGAACATTTATTTAAGATTAAAGGGAAAATTCAACTTACGTACTTCTTTAAAAACTGCGATAGTAATTCACTGATCTAGTTCAATTAAACATAGCATTTCTAACAATTGAAAGTTTATCAATATCTTTAGTCACATACAGACACACATTTCTCCATGTATGAGCTTCACTAAGTCTTGCTGTCCATGATGCTTTCTGATACGTTTTTTTTTTTGCATTTTCTTTATTAAAAACAAAGCAAAAACATATCATGGATAAGCTATGCGCGCTTTGGTCAAATCACTGAAAATTACTTTCACTTTGAAGTGCTGAGACTGGCTCTTGCAACTTTGGTCTACAGCCATTTAGAAAGTTAGAGTGGTAAAACCTACGTGGGGCAGTTTGATAGCGTACCTGGTTTTGGAATTTACATTGTTGAATCCAATGCACAGTAGTTGTTAGCCTCCAGTGCTACAGCTTTGAGCTGTTTTTGTATTTGGCTGGCAACACAGTGTATTATGACTTTGGAAAGGCAACTGAGAAAAGAGCAATCGTATATTTAAAAAAAAAAGATAGAAAAAGTTGCTACCTTGAAGCTCAGGAACAAGAAGGTCTTCTGATTCCTGTTCAGAAATGCTGTCTTCATTTGAGCATGTTTTGTATAAAAAGCTTAATTCCTCTTGTCTGTAGAGGTGGGTGCTGATCTTTTCATAAACAAGGGAATTGTATAGAAAATGAAGTATCATCATGGACATGTGGAATATGCTCTATCTTAAGTGTTTCAAGATGAGGATGCACATAAAGTGCTGTGTAAGATTAAGATAGTGATTTACAGTTTGTTTCAGGAGTGATCTGCGTTCCTGTGCCTTTTCTCTTGTTACTCTAAATATTTACTAGAGTGTGAGAGTCATAATTAAAACTTCCCCAGCATTGCTAGGTTGGTGTTCAGCTGTTACTGACAATGAAAGTGGTCATCCTTGCATAGTTCATCAGAAAGTGGAGTCTCTGAGCTTTGGTGTGCTTGATGGTCTTGAGAGTCCTGTAGGATGATAAACAGTACATAAACATTACTACTTTTGGGTTCACTTGTTATTCTGGAATTGTCAGTGGTAGGGACATAGCAGACACTGAGCATTTATTAGTAATGCTGCTGTCTGTGTCTTCTATTTGCATTTCATGATATGTTGGTCACCTTTATCATGACATTTTTTTAGAAGATATGTTTTAAGTGTCAGTGAGGAACAGTTCAGTGGACTGCAATTTCAGGAACATAACCCTTGGAAATGACCCACATTTTAAATACTGAGCATTGGAGTACAGGTGCATAAAAGTACAAAGGACTAAACCAAATATTCTATTTTAGACTACTTTATTTAAATGGCATATTGCAAGTCAACGAGGCGGCTTTTTCATGAAAGAATGCCAGTTGGAGCTAAAAAAAGCTAAATGGTATGCCTCACGAAGATACTAAATAGAGATTGATGCTGAATAGCTGGGGAAGGTGGAAAAAAAGGGATGCTTTTTGAAATGAGGAGCCAGGGCTTTGATTAGTGCAAGTAGATACTAGCAGTTAAGTATGAGGAATGGTCAAGAGACATGTATGCTATTCCCTTTGATTCTGCTGCATGGGTCGTGTTGGCTGAAGCACCTGAAACATCTTCATAGCTTTTTTTTCCCCCTAGCTGCTGAGACAATGAGAAAAACTCTGTTTCCTCTTCTCTGCCACTATGTTTTACTTCTCATAAAAAAGTATGATCTTCTTTCACATCCTCTGCTGTTTGAAGGACTCGGCAACTATGATAAGTTTAAAGCTTTCTTCTTTTTTTGTTTATCTGGTATCACATTTATCATCTGATGTTAGTAAATTTTATTGTAGCAGATTGGGATGTAAGCTTTTGGTTTACTTGTGAGTTAACTCAGTGATACTTAGATCTGCATATGGACATTCATGTATCTGAAAAGTTGTTTCTGTTTTTCATTCTTAACCTCTGGAGTGAATGAGGAAAATGTCTTCCGTTTTAGTTCACTGTATTAATCATGTAGTGCTTTTCAGAAAAAAACACTGAATCTTTATATGAATTCCCTTAAGATGCAACAAAATATGTAAGAATTTGTTTGTTTCCTGTTTGCTGTCAGGAACATTAAGAGCAGTATCAGTGAAATGTGTTTCACTCTTGTTTGTTTTCCAGAGTTGAACTTTGCTGGCTTGTAAAATTTTTTTCCTTTCTTTTTTTTTTTTTTTTTTTAGGGTGTAGGGAGAGAAAGCCCTTTTCACTTCAAGATACAGTAAATATTAAATTGGTGTTCACCTGATTAAGTGTGTCTCCATGTGTACTGAATAAATATTTACAGTTTTAATATCGCATTTTGAAGACTTATTTAACTTCAGACTTTCACCAACCACAGGATCTTGACTTCAGGCCTTGTAAAGACATTATCACCCAAGGCCTGAAATGTTAGGACTTGTTTTTATTGTTTTTTGTGCATATCTCAAGAACCTTATTTCTTTAATGAAGTAGTATAGGGCAGACCTTGGTTAGTTTTCTGTCTTAGATACATACACTTTGAGTTTCTTCTTAAACTGTAGTCTGGATTAGATCCCTATGAGCCTGGAGCGGTTGTGTACATCTCCAGAGTCTTGTGTTGTAACTGGATAGTTACAAGCGTTGACCCTACTTGCTGCTCATTTAGACAGCAGTGAACTGTTCTGTAGTTTAAAACAAATGCACTTGTGAACTCTCATAACTTCAAATCCTTTGATTTTCAGCTGCTTACTAAGATCATGCCTGTGGCTACAGTCTTTGACAGCGTACCTGAAGTTATCGTAACAAGTCCTTTGAGTTTGCCATCATTTGAGTTATGCCCCATCCCGCGAAGTGTTCCAGGCCAGGTTGGATGAGGCTCTGAGCAACCTGATCTAGTGAAAAGTGACCCTGCCCATGGCATTGGGGTTGGAACTAGGTGGTCTTTAAATTCCCTTCCAACCCAAACCATTCTATGATTCTACAATCAACAGTTTGTTTTCCTGTGGCAGTTGTAGAAGTGGAGCCTAGTAATCCAAATGTCTTTCTTACTGGAAAAAAAGCCCGACATTCAGAACAAAAGTATTTGATAAAGCCTATTTCTTTTAATAGCCTGTTGTTTGTACTGTTAGGCTTTTGGCAACTGAGCTACCATTTGTGCAAAAATGACTACTATGGATGTACAATTTGTCGTTTTCTTTCCACTTGTTTTTTTTCCAAGAGTTTGGCTATTTAACTTAGGTGGTTTTACTGGGTATAGTTTTTGATTGCATGAGGTTGTGGGAGTTCTTTTCTCCTATCTTTGTGGTTATGTGAGCAGGTAGCTGATGGGTGTTTTCGTGACACTTTGATGTTCAGAAATATAATGCACGTTTTAACATAATAAATTATATATCAGGAAGGTAAGGCTTATCACCTTTGCTACTGTGTTTGCTGTTGATGGCTTTGAAGGGTGGCAGAGTGTTCCCATTTAAACTGAAGGCGCAAAAGTAGATGTGCCCCAAAGTGGAGTGGCAGAGCTGATATTCAGGAATGGTGGTTTGGGTGGATGGTGGCTGAGCAGTAGAACAGTTTAGGGTAACAACAGCTGCGAGATTGAAGCCACCTGTTTTGGTTGCCTTGAGCTTGTTTCTTGTGACATTCTGTCTATAATACTAATTTTGAAAGATTGTAGTAAATATTCTTTTATAAAAACTTACGGGACCTGAACAAGGTCACTGCTTTTATGCAAGGAAGTGAACAGGTGTCTTACATAGTTGAATTGGAACTTATTATTGAAAGAGTATGCATTTCTGGGAAAGGTATTTCAGAAGATCCATCATCTTGCGTGGTTTGGTTGAGGGTTCAGTGTTTCCAAATATGAATTTGGAGTTGAGTGGTAAGGGTTTCCTTATTTCTTTCTCTGTTTTTAGTGCTTTTTAGTTACTTTCAAATGCTAAAGTAGAATTAATTATGTGCATTGTTTGCTTTCCACCCCTATTATTCCATAGCTTGTTTCTTTTATAAAGTGCAAAATACTGTATATTGGCGCTCACTAGAAAACCATTGGTTTAAAAATTTTGGCATCATGGCATTAAGGAGCTCTCAGTTGCATAATTTAGAAGTTAGTATGATAGATAAAAATACAATTCTAATATTTTGATATTGATGTGATTGCAGTTTTAAAAGGAGAAATAATTGTACGTTGAAATGTTTTTGGCTTTTCCAGAGCATAAGTCCAAAGAGCTTAGAATGTATTAACCAGATTGTTGTAAGCCAATGAAAAGACCTGATCAGACTGAAGTCTTTCGGAGTGCAGAATCTCCTATACGTATTAACCAAACAGAACTTGTTCATTTGAAAAGGAATAGCTTCAGATAACATGTTGATCTTCATGACTTGGTTATCAGATATTCAGTAATAACCAGTGCTGCTTAATTTTCAGAAGAGTGAAGTGGAGTACTTAACACGAAAGGAAGAACATTTATATAACAAATATACGGGTTGGAAAAATCCCATCCAGTATAAACTGTGATTTTTATTTTTTTAATTTTTTTTTTTTTTAATTTAAATCATAAAGTTTCATTGTGAATGCAGGGAATTGTAAACCATATCCAGGGAGAAAATGTTTTTAAATCAACATGACAAGATAGCTTTTGTCATCAGCTCTACAAACAGTTGGCAGAGAAAATGCGTGAGTCTGAGTTTCAAAATGTTTAAGATCTGTTCCTGTATTTCATGTCTCAGAATTGTAGAGATGACACTGTAGTTAGACTTCTCTAAGGCTTTTAACTCCACATTGTGCCATGCTTTCCCAAACTAGTACGTTGCAACAAGGACAAAGGATGCTTCTCCAGTGTGGGCAGCCCCCAAGCTCACATGTGGAAATCTGTGGAGACTGACATTGTGTCAGAAGCTGATCCATTTTCCTCTTGGCCATCTAGAATTAGCTATAAAATAATGATAAAATGTTAAGGATGGAAATAAGCCATATGGCAGCAAAGATGAGAAAATGGCGTAAAGTGAAATATCCCAATTATATTCCTTGTTTTCACATTTGGTGCTCTTTATCTGAATCTTTTGATCTATCTTTCTGTTCTTGGAATTTCGGGCAACAATAGAGTGCTTACTCTTACCTAGCTATTTCATATGGTCCATTTAAGTTTTTCTATGGTTTTTCTAAACTTTGTGTTCCCAAGTCGTAAACATCTCGAGTTACAATGAAGAGAAAAAGCGAGTTGTATTTTATGGCTTATAAATGGCCAGGAGCAAATGGAGTATGTTCTAGAGACTGAAGTAAGCGTGTTTCACAGTTCTTTCAGGAGACTGGAGTTGAATCGAGGGAATTTCTTTAAATTCCAGTTTTATGTTCGTAGTCTATTTGTACGAAACAGATTGTACCAACAGGACTTAAAAGCTCTCTTTGAGACAAGTAATTACGAGGGTTTAAAGAAAATTGTAAATAGGCTGTTGGCTCAAATATATGAAAACCAAAATGGAATTTTGTTGTTTTATCTTAAATTGTTCAGGTTCAGTAAATTTGAAAGTCATAGTTTTGTTTTCTCAAAACAAAAGAGGTAGGAGAAGGGCTGCGCAAAGGCAGTGATGGTAACACCTGACTTCTCTGTGGGCTGCAGAGAGTGCTGTATTACCTTTGCACCTTATTTCACTTAGTTGCTAATACATTAGTTTGGATGAATATTTAGATGTCCTCTTTAAACACAAACATTGGTGTATAATGCAAATGACATGCAGGAGCTGAGCTTTTCATGTAAGTGTTTTTGGTTGCTTTTCAAATTTTTTTATGAATCAATGAAATACCGCAGGTAAAAGGAACGCGTGCAGTTGGGTATCAAGCATATTGACTGTTATTTTATATTTTTTCATTAAAACCATATCATGCCCTTCAAGTGTTTGAGAACAGTTGTATTAAGTTAGTTGCTGTTGAGTTGTAACCTTCTCATTCTACTCTTTTTTAGTGTTGGATTTTGGCAATTTATATTGTCTTGGCTGGTTACTGGAAGAAAAGAAATTTTCTTTTTTTTTTCCCCTCCAAATTGAAATATACTGAATGGAGCATCTGCCATTCTTCGTCATCCTATGTGTATATATATTTTAACACTTCTGTGCAACACAAAGAGCAACAAGGTGCTGACTGGGTTTAAATAACAGTTCTCACAAGTAGGTCCTAGTCAGCATCAAGGAAAAATCCTACTAACTGAGAGATGGCAGTATGTAATTTAAATGAATTTTCCTTGAGATGAAATTTCAGGAGAGTGTGTAAAATGTGACATAATAGAAATTTGTTGATAGTGTCCTCTTTTTAAAGCAATAACTGACAATACTCTTTCCTTGCTCTTTGCAGTGTGGTGGTATTAGTTTTGATAAGCGATTCAGTGACTATTTCTGTAGATACAATTGGATTTGATTATTTTAGTGCTGTTGAAATACAAAAGAAATTAACCTAATTTGTTAAGCTAATATGTATTTGGCTTGACTGTGAAGTATTTATTTTATCTTTTTTGCACTGAGATTGCAGATACTTGCTATTATATATGAAGTCTCGTTAGTCTGATGTCATTATTTGGTGTCTTTTTACTGTTGTGTCCTGATAGCATCGAGAGAAAGCTTTAAAAATATTTCAGTAGAGAGATGTGTAACTGATATCCCCCATGCTGGTCAAAATCTCATACTTAAGAGATTGACTGAGTCCTAGAGTATCACTATCAAGATGTTTGTTCCCTTAGCTGCTGTTTCAGTGTTACAGATATTTGTTTATGTGAATATCTGTTCCTTTGGATCACATGAGACTGGAGTTTTTCATAGCCTTCTCTTGTGTTTATAAGATTTGGCAGAGGTATGAAAAAAGACGTCTTACTTATGAAGCTGTATTTTAATAAAATTACCATTTTGTTATATTAATAAAAAATTTAAGAATTTTGGTAGGGGAAGATCTTTCTGGCTCTTTTGCTTGTTGAATAAGAGTGCTGAAAGATCTTGATATTGAATGCTGTGCTTTGGGGAAGTGTAGTGAGCCACTGCCTTACATGGAGACGTGTCATAACTTGCTTTATAAGCAGCTGACCATCCTCAGATGATGTAGATTCAGGTGCATGGTGTCTGGTCTTCACTTGAGAAGCTTTAGACTGTAGCTTAGCATCAGGTAGTGTACTGCCTCGTACATAACACTTATTTGCAATAGAGTTTGCTTTTTGCAGGTATTTACAATAGATTTAACTTTAGGTACTTTTTGAATTATGGTTGTAATGACAAAACTATTGTTTGCATTATTGAATGATGAATATTTGAAATATGCTGATAACTTCCCTGACTTTCAGTAAGCCTTCTCTTGAAGACCACTTTTCTTAACGAAATTGAAAAAAAAATACAGACCAGTAATTTGCTGTGTTATGTATAGCATCAACCTGATCTTTGCATTTCCCCCGAATCCCAACGTATGATTTGTATAGCTTATTAAATCTTTGAGCATGCCCCTATTTTTTTCCCCAAAGTTTGGAAACTTATTTAAAATTATATTGGGAAAAAGGAGTATTAACAATACTGTTGACTTTTATGTACACTGGAATGTTGGATTTTATGTAGTTTCTTATCACTGTCTTTACTATTTGCTGTACAAATCATTTTTTTAATCAGATACAGGAAAATACAGAATTGTGAATATAATTGGCTGTATTTGCTAGCCTGGTCTTTTCTTCAGTATGTTACATAAATGTACATTTATGTAGTAAATCTGTGTAGCTTTTTGCATGTGAACCAGTTAATTCTGAAGGAGGTGTTGTAGAAATGCTTGTTTTAGGATATGTTACTAAAAACTGAGTCTTAAGGCTTTTTTTGGTTTTTTTTTTTTTTTTTTTTTTCCCAAATGTAAGAACATACAAGATATCTCAAATGAAGGTGATGAGGAATTTGAATTTGTTTAAAACAGGTGAATATGTTAAAATAAGGGAGAATTGCTGTCACTTTTATGTAAGACAATAATGTCATGTAATAATGTATATATGAGAGGTGTTTGAGAGAAAATTAAAAGCACGTGGACAGGGAAGAACCAGTTGTTTTTACTTGGATTTCCAAAAAGTAATTGAGAAGATCAATTCCCAAAAGTTTGAAAAGAAATTGAATTGCTGTGGAGAGTGCATCCTTAATTGATGGCCGTCTGCTGAAAGGGGTGACAGGGGAAAACTTCATGTGCAGAAATCAATTGTTGTCTTTTTTCATGATGGAATGTTACATGGGTTTGTTCTGAGAGTCCATGCATTTCAGTTTATTTGTCAATGCGGTGAAAGAGCGATAGAATGAGGCAAAGAAGTTTGTTGGCAGTACTAAGTTATTCAGAACGTTAGTACCGAAGGGCTGGCCGTGGAGGATTGCAAAAGGACATTGCTGTACTGACTGTTAGATGGCAGCCTACAGTTTCTTAAAGTTAAATGTGGTAGTATCAGTTGGGGAGAGAGTATGAAAAAGGCAGCCCTGGCTTTATGTGTGCAGTGATAGGCACTGAAATTATATAATTTGTTAATTAATAAAACCTTGCAATTGAAATGGAAATGTCTATTTGAAGTTCAGCAGTAATCATAACAGCAATTAAGAGTCTTGGAAATTATTAGGAAAGAAATAGAGACCATTTTATCTTATTCCTTGTGCAGTCTGGTCTGTATCTCTCAAGGCTGTGTTAGCAGAACTGCATGTGCAAAGGACAGAACAGTCAAAGAAATGGAATTGGCCTGTATGAGAAACTGTTAAATATTCATACTCCTCTGGGGCTAGAACAGAGATAACTGGAAGATGAGGGGGTCTGTAGTACTGAGGTAAATCACTGTGCTTTCCAATGCAGAAGTTAAGTAAATCCAGTGTCACTAGTGAGCATAGGTTCAAATTAAAAAAAAAAAAAGGGGTTTCTTGTTTGCACAGATTTTGATTAAACTATGCACTTTTGCTAAAAGATGTTGAACATGATAAAGATTTACGTGAATTTCCTATATGGTGGGAATTCAGAGATTTTTATGGAAAACATCAGTTGGTGCTTGTCAGGAATCACTGAGCTGTAGGTTGCAGGTAGTTAAAATAATATTCAAAGGATGTATCACTAGAAGGACAACTCTGTTACCCTTCATCATCTATCGAATGCTGTTTCTGTTAGTTTTCTCTAAACTAGCAGAATTCATCAGTAAGTAACACATTTTTCTGCCATACCTAGCACAAAGAGAAGGAGAAGCAGTAAGGAGAGGAAAAAAACCCCAGCAAACCTCCCACCAAAAAGAACAACCAAGCAAACAAGAATTAAAAAAATGAAAAGGTAAACATAAATTATTACGAGAAGGTAGAAAGGAACAGAAAAAAGTTCTGCTGATAGTAATCATCCCTTTTTGGTGCGGTGACCGCTGTGTCTTAGCTCAGAGACATGACTACACAGGGAACTTGGAACAGTTGCCAAGTCTCTGTTGTCAGACTTCTGCTCTTCCTTACACTTGAAATAGCCAAGCTGACTAAGGCTGGGTGAAGTTTGAGAGGAACCAAGCAAGACTTTGGTGAGGCTTTGGATGTGGAAGGTAAATAAAAAGGGGACATTTTGGAGGATCTGGAAGAGGAATGTGGGGTATTGTAATGGCCGTGAGTCAGGATCAACAAGCACACTTGAGCCTCTGTGTCTCAGGTCCTCCACTGTGAATTTTCCAACACTACATTCCTGTTAAGCAATAGACTTGATTAACAATGTAAGTTCCTACACTGTGTTTTTCACTTTCATGTGTCAGTAAGTCCTACTACTGACTGTGTTGCTATGACACAAAGCTGAGATGGAAAAGTGAAGTATAGTTGAATAGGGATGTTTTTTTAGGTGTGACTTCAAGATGGATTGAGTAGGTGTTATACACCCTACTAAAGAGACGTAGGGAGGAATTACCGAGAGTATTGGAGATCTGATACAAGTTTGACCCTCTGTGTCTTGCTGTTACATTTCTGTTCAGTTGAGTTAGGATACAAACTTATTGCAACATTTAGTTTTACGATTCAGACAGTAACAAAACAGGTTTAGAGACAGTTTAAGAATCAACTGTTAACACTACTACTTTGATCATGTTTAAGACTTTCAATGCTATGTGTGTATTAAGCTGTTATATGCTTTACTTGGACACTTGGCCAACATCTCATTCTTACTTTGCAAGATCATGGCTCTGGGATTTGCTTTGATTGAGACAGATTAGGATTTGTGGTAACTTTGTGGATTCATTTTGTCTCTGAAGTGCCATTCAGATTCAGGCCTTCCCTTTAAGGTTTTCCTGTGATTTATATTCAGCGTTTAATCAAACATGCACACTTCTATCGAAGGTTTATTGATTGTCCCACACCTAATTATCAAAATGTCAGTGTGTGTAGCACATGACTGGATGGAATCTTTATACAGGAAAGTAGTGAAACAACTTCCACACACACAAATTCACTGTAAATTTGATCTGTGTTTTCTTTAGCTATCTGTGGGTTGAGAAGATTAATGTTAATTTGTATTTTGTAGTTACCCATATTGTTGGCAATATGTTTGGAGTTGAGCATGTTCAGTTATCTAGAATACTTGAGATAGGCAGTATAGAGTCTTGTCCACAGATTTCTAGAATAAACTGTTCATTGACATTGAAATCAAATGCATGCTACTATTAAGTGTGCTGACTTGAAAAAAACACAATACAATACAATAACTTGAAAGTATTCTCTGTACTTTGGCTGTGCCTTTTCTCACAGACGAAAATAAAACTATTCCCAAAAGGTCATACAGGAATCATGCATTAATGCTCTTTCCAACTTAATTATTTAACAGTTGTTTTTTTGAAAACCTGAGCTAACAGTTTGAAAATGGTTTCCCTTACCAGTACAGTCAGACTCCTTGTGACTTGTCACTGATTGTGCTACACTTGCCTCATCCCCCGCTGCCCTCTCCACTCCCTCATTCTCTAGAAGTTTAGTCTTTGTTCCCTCTTTGTCCTTGTGTGATAATGTCTCACCGTTAATAATTCAAGAATGGACACTACAAAACAAAGCTTTGTATATTTTTTAATGGATATTTACAGTTTTGGGTTTTGTTTTAATTAGGGTTTAACTTTTCAGTTTATTCCAAGTCACTCCGTCTTCCTGAATCATTCTCCCAAATGTTTTGTTTGTGTTGTGGTGACTGCTCAGGAGAGCTTTTGTGTCAGAATGACTCTTGGGTGAATACACAGCTCTCTTTGCATCAGTGCTCTTTTACAGGCAAATATCAGTAGACTGTTTCTCCCCTTTAGATACTAGGATAGATGGGAGGTAAATTTTGGTTTTATTTATATTAGCATATTCTTTTTTCTGGTGCAAAATCAGTTACTAAATGAATAGGGAAAATTAATTGGTCCATCAGTGTATAAGGTGTTTTTTAAATTAAATTTTGATATGTAATCAAAATATGTATATCATCAACTGGTGATAGATGTGCAGTGTTTGGAAAGAAATTCTTGGTGTACCTTTTAAAAAGAGCCTCCACAAATTGTACTGCTTTCCACAGCAGTGCCTCAGATTTCAACAGCAAATTTCTGTACTTACTGTTTTTTCACATAAGAAATGATGCAAATACTTTTACTGTGCCAATCCTTCCAACAGGGAACTTAGGAAGATAACTACAAAAAACAGGTTTAGTTGGTGGTCAGATACCTTCCAATAATAATCAGATGTTTAAAGAAATACTGATCAGTTTTTGTGGTTTTGAGCAAGTGTTTCATATGAGTTGATGTTTATCCAGAAAAGTAGGTAAATAGCTAGTGAATGGCAGATTTTCTTTACAAGCACAGAATCCTATGGTTACTCAGCTCTAAAGCCCAGGTATTTTTAAGTTTGCATAAGGGTTTCTCTCTCTGCTCCTTTGCTTTGTTCTTCCAGCTTTGTAAATGGCACCAGCGTGCTTCAAAACCTCTGAAATTTCTCCTGGTTTTATCTGCCTCTTAAAGATTACAGTGTTTCACTTTCGACTCTCTAAAATGAACTGTATTTCTGCTGTGGGAAAAATACAGCTGCCTGATGTGATAAGGCTTAAACTTCATTTGAATAAGATCTTTTAAATGGAGAACTACATTTTGTATGAACATACAGATAGCTGACTGTGTTTTATACAGTTATTTAAAAGAGTGGGTGTGTTTCATTATGGCATCAGGGCACAGAGTTCATGAGTTGGTGATAACAGTTCAGGGGTGAGTCAGTTCCCTCTGAGGCATACCAGAGCCTGCCCTCCCAGGCTAAGGACAACCACACTGGACAGTCTGATGCCACATCCACCAGCCTGTCTCTTGCTCGCTCCCTGCTCATCTCATGTGGTGTGCTCCTCTGGTCCTGTCCTTCCCAGTTAACCTTCACTACTCAGATTGTAATGACATGTGCCATCTCCTTAGTAATCCTGTTTGCGGGCTGAAGAGTCCAAACCATTTTGGTTCTTCACTTTAAAACTTTCTCATAATTTTGGTTATCCCTAATGATCTCATGTCAACCTTGGAGATTAGAGGATGAGGCCAGAAATTCCAGAAGTACTGAGAGACTGAGAGTGCCCTGTAGCTTAGTACAGTCACCTAAATAATGTGGTTCTAAAAGTCCGTTTGCTGCATTTACTACTGCGAGTTTTCTGGTTTACTCTTGAGTTGATACCCTCAACAGAATGCCTCATGTATCAGCAGATCCCTGTCCTGAATGGCAATAGCCAGCTTCAAAGCCAGCATCCACTACTTCATGTGCACTCATGCTTAATTGTCCGCCTTTTTATTACTCAATAGTGTAACCGATGTTCCTCTGCAGCTTTTGATAGTCTGACTTTGTCTTAACCAGAATATAGGTGACAGCACAGGCTCAAGTGGGACTCTGTTCCCTTTACTACACATTAAATGACTGTTTATTTAAATTGTTTCCTGGCTGTATTTAAGGAGTAATTGGTTTGGTCAAGGAAAGGCCTGTATAGGACAGCTTGGTTTCTTTAGAGCCTTTTGTGAGAGATCTTTATTAAATGTGTTTTGGTAGGTGGTCTTATCAGTGATTTCTCAGTGTGCTTATTGAGTCTTTTAGAGAAGAACAGTATACTGAGATGTGGCTTTTCCTTACAACAGCTGCATGGAATTATCTGTGTGCCCACTCTTTTATTTTGAGTAATTTATACAATTCTTTTCTGATACAAACATTTAACCGTACTGATCCATTGTTTCCTAATTTTTGCCTTGAACCCTTGTTAGAAGTTCGTGTTGCTTTTCCTGTCTCTTAGAGCTACAAGATTGAGACTGTTTAAAATGAGAATTCATGAATCGTAGCTACTAAGTCCTTCATTCTTGAGTTCTCTTCTAGTACTTCATTATTTTTTATGTTGTGAGCTTGTTCTTTACCTTCTTGTAAAGACACCTGAGGAGAATTCTGGTGTGGGATGACTCCAAGGTTTTTCCTTAGTGTGTAGACCTAAAAAGAGAAGGGGTGAGTTCTTTATCTGTAGGGCTTTATCACTTACGAATCCTTCTGTATGTGCTGATTGTCCTGGAGAAGCACTTTAATGGATGTGCTATTTCTTCTCTATTCTGAAAAGTGCTGTTTGTTTCTCAGACTTGATTTCATTGTTTTTTACATGTACATTACCAGCCAGAAAGAGCTTCTCCCCATCCCCTTTGAATACTACTACTGATCTTCTCAAGCATATCATTTTCCTTGAGATAGTTTCCCTGACTTTACTATTTAGTCACGTTGCCTTTTTTTCCTGGTTTGTTTAAAGGCTGCTTCTGTGTGAGGGCAAGCAGTTGTCTTCTGCCAATGAGCATGAAAGCCTTACAAAACTAAGATCAGGAAATAATGAGAGCAAACTGGTTTAGCTAAACATCTGTACAAAAGGGCATACAGGAAAAATGAGCTATAATATAAGCATAGGTTTTAAAAATAATATATATATCTTTAATTCCTTATTTTTCAAATGCCCAGTGTCTTAAAAAAATGATCTACGCTGGATGAAAAACTGAAGTTTTCATTACTAGAGAGGCAACCAAATCTTGCTTCTCTGGTCAGTCTAGCAGTAGTGAAAATGGGTTTGATGGATGGGCTGTTGGATGGATGTGGAGCTGGCTGGATGTCAGCATCTGAAGAGTTGCAGTTAATGGCTCAGTGTCCAAAGTGTGGTCCCACATATCTGTGTGAGTCAGTGGTTCTGCCTCCTGATAGCTGTGTATGTCATAGGTGGGGAAACTACTGTGCTGATCTCTTCTGGGACTCTTGTCAGATTGGCAAGGTGGCTTCTGAAATCCAGACTCATTTCATGTTTGCTCACATAACTTGAATTGCTTTAACTAACTAATGTTTTGGGCTTTGAGAGTGCTGACAAAATTCCCAAAATGATTCTGCTAAGAGACAGCATGTAAGCAAAATGTTTCTGTAGTTGCACATCATCTGGCCGAACAGTAACCAGGATCAGGATGAGTGACCCACAGTCTGGTAATCACCTGTGAGTAACTGGAAGCTGAACGGTGAGTTATGAGTATAAAACAGAGAAGAAGCTGACTGGAGGCTCTTGATTTTCTGCTTCTTTTTTCCCTTTCCCCAGTGGAGGGGAAGAGCATTTACATACCTGCATTCTAGAAGTATATTGCTTTTTGTTGTATAAGCAGCACATAAGTAAATCAGAAAATTTTGCAGCAGGCATTAGTGTTAGTGAGAAGTAGTAACAGTTGTTTTAAAAGTGGATGTCTAGCTGTGAACTGGTTGTAATTTCACAGTTTTAATGGAAATCCTTTCAATCTGAGAAGACAGACATGCTTGGACAAACCAATTTTTTTTTCAGTTTGTCTTTTGAAAGCTATAGGAGGTTTTAGTTAAAACTAGTTTTGACAGGAAAGGATAGGACAAAAAGCATCTCGTGTTTGCAGGGAGAAGAAATCCTTGTCTCTTGGAAATTCAAATATGATGGAAGAATATCTACTTGTTATCTTCAGAGTGATAAATAATTATAAGCAACTGGGCGAGTGTGACCTATATTTAAGATTGTCTGATCCTTTCCTCTGTGTGATCCTGTTTACTGTTACATTTTACTTTATTCAGTGTAAAAGATCCTGAACTACATTTTTGCCACAAATGGAGCAAATACTAGGAAGTTAAAGATACTGTTACTATTTGTGTGGATATTCATATGGTTCAATATATTGCATTTTCAGGTTGTGTAGTAGGAGAGGAGATTCAGTGTGCAGGAAGGAGTTGTTTCCGATTACCACCTATTAGTCATAGCTATGAATTTAGTTCATAGCTAAAAAGTAAAATTTCACTATGTAGCAAATTTCTGATGAATACCTGTCATTCTGGATTGCTTCTGCTACGAGATGTATGTACTAGTAAAAATAGAGTTAGTAGTCCAGGGAGAACACTGTTTCAGAACTCCCATTACCTGTGCACTGTGGTTGTTTTGGTGGTTAGATATTAATTTAGGTCATGAAGCTGTGTTTAAAATTGAGAACCCAGCTTGATTTTTGCTAAAGAATTTGTATTGCTTCTGATACATTACTTTTCTGAGTTAATGCAGTGAATGAAGTCTATACTTTTTTCAACCTGTTTGAAGTGGCAAAATGCTACATTCTCATTCTCACTGGGCTTGATTTTTTTTTTCCCTAATGGAAAATAAAAAGATTTGATTCAGCAGGCATATGATGATGAATATACTAAGTTAAATGTCTGTTATACTTCCATAAAAATACTCAAGTAATGCCTTTTCCCTAGAAAGCTACCCTATTTGTGTGTTGTAACTTCACCCTGCAATGTCTGCAGTATTTAGTAGTAGTCAAGTTAGGTATATAGGGACCATTGCAAAGAAAAACCTGCTCTCTTTTAGGCTTTTTGGATCTTACATTGTATTGTATTGAGCTTTTTTGTTCTTTCTTAAATGGAAATGTCTTTTCTTGCATAATACATAAAATCCAATTAAAAATGGTATTTTCTTGTGGAAAAATAATGCATTTTTATACTGCTTACAACTTCAGAATATGGTAACTCTTTTTTTTGTTGTTGTTGGCAGTTGTACTCGCTAAATGATTATAAGCCACCCATTTCTAAAGCTAAAATGACACAGATCACCAAGGCAGCAATCAAGGCTATAAAGGTAAGAAATCTTTTGACCTCTTATGTTTCTCATATATGTCCAAATAATTTCTTTTGAATAGTGTAAAGAATTTCCTTCGGAACTTTCCCACCACTCTTGTTATGTGTACAATTTCCAAGTTATGATCAAATGCGATAGTGAAGGGATTTTCAGGAGCGCAACAGAAGGCTTAATTTGTGGTGTGACTTTCATTTGCTGGTTGTCATATGTGAGAAAGAATTACACCAACTTGACTCTTCTATCAGATCTGAAAGACAGGGTTTTTTCCTGAGTTTAAAAAGGAAACAGTGACATGCCTGTGAACAGATGAATAAATAGAAAACTACAATTCACCCTTGCCTCTCCCCGCCCCCCTCTAATAAATGCGTGCCTTTGGATCAATACAGCTGTTAATTTTTTCTAAATTCCTAGCATAACCTTTTCGTAGATAGTGTTCATAGATTTCAGTTTTCTTATTGCTTGGGTAGAAATTATTTTTAAATTTTAGCATTAGTACACTCATTAAAGATTATTTCTGCCACAAAAAGTAATTGCCAAACAGCAATGGAGCAGCAGAAAATGTTGCTGAAAAATGATGAAGGAAAGAAGCGTGCCACTAGAGTGTTAAGCATTGAAACAAATGGAAACTCAGTGAAAGCTGGAGAAGTGGAAAAGAGGTTAATATAAAAGAAAAATTACTGAACTTTTGCTCTTCCTCTCTACATTCCTTTGCTGAGAATGGAGATACGTTTTCACATAATGAAATCCATATTGGTGTTTTGTGTAATTGGGAGAGAGCAATTTGATGTCAGAAGAGTGAAATTCACGGGCTTTTTAAAATACGTCTATGTAAGTTAAGGCCTGTGTGTTGCAGTAGAATGAAAATGCTAAAAACTTGTACTGAACATAAACAGGTAGTAAATGATAGTAGATGGTTCTATTAATTAAGCATTTAAATTATACCAAAATGTTTTACCATGAACTCAACTTGGAAATCCTGCTTCCGCTCTTACCATTTCAGTAACAACATTTAATTGTGTGGAGTGGTTTTTGAGATGATCTAAAGCCATTGTGATATGTGAGATTTTAAAAAAACTGCACAAATCACAAGCCAAATTTAAAGGAAAAGTACTTAGTAGATGTTATAAGGTACTCCTACAGTCCTGTTTTTAGGTTATTAAAGTGATCATTTGGAAAATAAATGAAATGCAGAGAAGTGATATGTTTAGTATTATTAGGCTAACATCTTCAGTCATGTACAGTGAAATAACCATATGTTTTTCAAGGAACAATTGTATTATTCTCCTAGTTCTCACTAAATAAGGGCATATCATTCAAAAAATCCAGTGTAAAGAACCTTCAGAAGGCAAGAAAAAGTGATACTAACTCTTTCATATGTAGTTCTAAGGAAGACTGCATACTCAGCTGTAGGTATTGGATTGCTGTTTAATAATCCAAAGTTTCCTCTTCTGATTTTGCTATCAGTATATCAATACGCTTGAACAAGTAACTGCATCTTAAAATAACAAGTAATGCATCTTCAGATTTTCTCCTCTATTGAAGTACTGTTTTATTTTTCAGTTCTACAAGCATGTTGTACAGAGCGTTGAGAAATTTATTCAAAAGGTAAGTCATTCATGGCTGTTTTGTGTTTACAAAGAAAACTTGCTCCTTTTGGATTAGAAAGTATTGGACATGATTGGGTTTTAGATGTACATATGGATTAAGTTTCTAGCACATAATAGTTTATTTCTGGTTTTAGTCACATTTAAGTTCTACCAGTGATCAGCAGCTGATCCTAACGCACGATGCAGAAAGACAAATACTTTGTTCTCACTTTGTTCTTTGATCTGAATCACTGTGAATACTCTTTTAAGACTACTGTATGTATTCGTTTAATGTTAAAAGAGACTGTCAGTGTAGCCCGTGTGAACAGCTGACAGCAAAACAATTGACAGTGGTTTGGCTGGTGACAGTTGCTTTTGATTTTCTGCCAGGTTTTTCCATTGATTTTAAAGCTGAAGGGAAGATGACCATTTAGCCTCATCTTTTTTTTGTAGCAGAAGATGTAGCCTTTCTGTCGGTGGTTCCTGCTTGTAAATTAAAATAAAAAATATCTATATGGCTAGACTAGAATTACTTTTGGGAAGATGGTAGTATTAATATAAAGATTCTGAATAACAGAGAATTTTATAGCACTTTCTTTTCTTGCAACAGTTAATTATTCTTGGGTAAAACTGCATTTTACTTCCAGTTGGAAATGCATGGATTCCAATTTGTGAGTCTTCCCTGCTTGTCTGCATTGTACCTGATAATTCACTTGGTCATTTTGGTATTGAATTTGTTCTCTTTTTGTAAGTAGGTGTAAATTATGATCAAATTGCCTTCTTGTTTTGACAAACAAGCTAGAGAAGTCAGGCTGTTAGTGCTGCAATGTTGGATGCAATTTTCCTTCTGTTATCCTTTTTATAAAGCAGTCTTGATTACTATGTGTCAGTAACCTGTCTTCCTCATTAACTTTTATTCCTTGGTGCCCAGTTAATTCTGCAGTGCCTTTGGGCAGTGGCTGGACAGTGTAAACAGGTTTCTGCTTCAGCCTGGTGTTTTTAACTGTCTCAGAACCACTGAGTGAATGACTTAAGTACGAGTGCGCCAGTCCTATGTGGAAAAGGTGTCATATGTATGTTTCAAGGCAACAGTAAAGACTAGTAGTATAGCAACACTGCTGCTTTTTTGGCAAGCAGTTGTCTTTTGGGGCATTGCCTCTGAGAAAAGGAATCAGTATCCTCTGATCCCTCTTTAATGCTACAGGTGAACACATAAGGTGGAGAGCAGGTATACATCTTATCCATCTCTGATCAGTAGCACTTTGTGGTTTCACATTCTGAAATTAGTTCAGAATTGTCTGAGTTCCAAATACGGCTTTTTAGTTGCAGTGGCTCTGACTGGCAATTTAGTGTTCAGAGGCATGAGGGAAGTTTTATCCTCTGACTTAAAGAATGGCACCTTGTCAGGAATGGGACTAGTTTTTTGTGACCATTCCATGAGCTACTAAGAGTATGAGTTATCTTTACACATTTGCCTTCAGTGTCCAATGCTACTCACTGAGAGAGTTCTGTACTATTCGTTGGTGGCTAGAGAAGACAGATGTATGTTTTTATTGATTAACTTGTTAATGATTGCTCTGGATTAAATGATTCTCTTTGGTGATCTTGAGGGTTTTTTCGGTATTTCATGAACAATTCAGTAAAACATGGAACTTTTTAATAACATTAAATAGTAACTTCTTACTTTAGTAGAATGAGACATGAACAGATGAAAGCAAATTTGATATTTAAGGACTTAAATTATATGTTTGGAAGATAATAGGATTATTTTTTTTGAAAGCAGTCACTTCCAGTTAAAGCTCAGGAAGACTGATCTTCCATTCAAATCTGCCATAGACCTGTTCAGAGTGATGTCAGTGCCATCTCAGTTATTTTACTGTTGATTCTTTACAGCTCCAATATTTTCTTTCTTCAGAATTAATCTCATGAGGTTACTGAAACTTCAGTTGAAATAATGCTCATGACATTCTTCATTTTGTGACACTGAACTCACTGGTCTATTTAAAAGTGGTTTGTGTGTTCAATTTTTTAATAGCTAGATTTTAAAAAGTTACATTTTTTAGTGGTAGGACATTGATTTTGCACCGTTTACATATCTGCATATAGATGTGATAATTTGAACATTAAAGATTGGATATTTTTGAGCGTTTCATTTCCTGGGACAATTTATTAAGTAGAGAACCTTTTAGTAATAATTGGACCCATTTAAAAATTAGAGAAGATTGTTCGTATTTACTCTGCCATTGATGGGTTCTGTTATTTTTCACATATGTTTATTTTACATTATCATTCTTTATAGTGCAAACCAGAATACAAGGTGCCTGGTCTGTATGTCATTGACTCCATTGTGAGACAGTCCCGGCATCAGTTTGGACAAGAAAAGGATGTGTTTGCTCCAAGGTTCAGCAATAACATCATCAGCACTTTCCAGAACTTGTACCGTTGTCCTGGTGATGACAAGGTAAACCGCTTACAGATTTTTCTAATAAGAACAGTCTTTAGTGTGTTACCTATAAAGATTTTTATCTCACTTTCTGCTTGCTGGAGGGGACCTAATTAGAGATGTGCGCATATAAATGTATTTCTTAATTTTGTCTGAGTGTAGGAACTGGGGGAGACACATACAGTGAGATTAATTAGACTTTTGGAAAGGTGATCTTTCCTTTGATATTATGATGGGCCAACAACTAAATAAGGTGTAACTTGAATGGTTTGACCCAGTAGTTGAGCTGTTCCCGATCACAGTAGTCAAGATAGCTACCAAATTCTGTTTCTAAAAGATTGGCTGGGAATAGCACAATGCAGGCAGTTTAACTTGCTTCATTATTTGTCACTCATCTTAAAGTAGCTAGTGTTTCTTCTTACTGAATAACTACAGAAAGTTGGGGACTGCTGAGGGCATTGTCTACACAGAAATTTGTGTAATAGAGTCAATAAGTATAGTTGTGAGGCAGGATGCTACAGGAAGAGAAAGGGTATTTTCTGAATAGTTGCATGAATTCATGCTGTATGTTTCAACTAAAGATCTCTGAAAACCCAAGGCATCCATGCAGGGTGATTAGGGAAAGTTCAGCCATTGTGGTGTCTTAGGATTCCTGCCTTTTTAGAGTAGTTAGGACCTCTGCAGGAAAATGTGTTGGGATCTGCAAATTTTACTTGACTGAAAAAGCTTTGCTAAGGATATTTGTCTTCTTTTCTGCAACTGAGTCCTGAGGTGTTACGGAGAAGGTTATTTAAGTTAAATGGCATTTTTCCAGTCTGGTTTTAGGTTATCTGTGTGATTAATTTGTGCTGCTTCAATTTCACAGTGGTTTATGTATATATAGGCATGACAGTTAACTTATATTTTTGTTAATTTAGTTGTCTTTCTTGAACAGTATTAGTGTGTTTTGTATAATCATTTAGCTTGCTACTTTGGGAGATATGCTGGTACAGAAATAGCCTGACTTATTGAAGGAGAGATTGGAACAAGGGTGGGCGCAAGTACTCAGTTCGTGTCTGGTTTTAAAAAATAGATAGTAAATTTATTGTAGAGTAAGAAATAGCGTCACATATTCTGTGATATTTCCATGCATGACAATTAATGTATTGTATTAGAGGTGTTTGATGTGAAGAGGAATAGTAAAGCATGGTCTATTTAGAGTCCAGAAAAGTCCTGTCAGGTTCATTTCTGGGATGTTTTTCACCTCAGTTAGGGGAAAATGTGTTTGGCAATCTGAAGTCTTGCTGCTGTGCTACATGTTGATTCAGTATTATAGGAAGGTCTTTCTCCTGTGAAAGTAGTTACCCTATATCACACCCAGCAAAATGTGCTGTCAGAGACCAAGATATATACCTGGTTTATATTGATGTTTATACCTGGTGTGTGTATATATATACATATGTGTATATATATAAAAACACCTGGTGATTTTGATGTTTAATCTGATTAAAAGGCATAATGCAGAAATACAACAGCTCTCCATATGAGCAAATGTGGAATTTGTTTTTAAGTCAAGCAGAAGTGCAGTAATATTTCATTTAGAGTAACAACAAAACCACCCCACTGATTCCTTTGTCCAGAGGAAGTGCAAGGGAGAGATGGATACGGAGACACAGAAAGATTTTTGTATTTCTTTTCTGGATAGAAGATGTAAATTAGAGCCTCTGATGGACTTGTCAAGGACTGCTTATAAATCAAACTTTCAAAGAAGGAAGGCTCACATACCGTAATGCTGAGTGGAAGCCTTCAGAGATTTGTTTAAGGGAAATCTAAGTTACATCTTCCAGGTTGTGAAAATTCAGCACTTCTCCTTATTAAAGTTAAGTATCGTCTTGGAGTTCTGGGCAAACAGACTTTTTTCTTTGGTTCAAACAGTGTGGTTAAGTACTCTATGTTTTATGGAGCTCAGGTAATTAAACCATCTTTGTGACAGCAAACACCAGATCCTATGAAGAATTTCCTGCTCTTCATAATACAACTGACTTTTTTTCCCCCCAAATTAAAGCAAAATCGTGCCTTTGATAGAAGTGAAACTTAAAAAAGAAAACATTTGTAAGCAGATCAAAAGTGATCTGTTTATGATGTAATAGAATGCATCTATTGTTATAGATATGTAATAGAAATAGAAATGCAAGCTGAACAATGAGTTATAGCTAGCAGAATTGTAGGAAGTCTTAATATTGATTTATTTTTTTCCTTCCCCATGATCCACATTTTTACTCTTACTATGTATTTTCAGCAGGCAAGAAATTGTGTTCCAGTTTAAACTTTTAAATTCCTCACTTCATCAAGGGACCTTGCAAAATATTAAACTGCTTTTCTAATAAAAATATTTAGCAATCTTACTAGTATATGCCCATTTTTCAGTGGATATAAATGATTGGGTTCACAGGTAGATCAGAATCGCATTCATATATGTTAACTATAAAAATTTAGGAGACAATTCATTATTTTAATTATTAGTAATGCTTTAAAATGCTTTCTTAAAATAATTTTCCTTCTGTATCTGCTAACAAGAGTAAAGGTACAAAAGAGCCAGATACTCTTGTTGTAGTTTAAGAGATTTCATTTTCAGTTGAGAGAATTTTGTCACTATGTGTATACTGGGTCTTCACAGTTGCCTAGGGTCAGCCTCAGGTTCATAGTTTAAAGGTCTTTGGTATTCTTACAGTTCTTACTGATTGCAAACCTAAAGGTGCTTTAATCTAGACAGATTGACATTGCTTGTTAAGAATTCCAGAATCTATAACAAGACAAAAGATAAACATGATTCAGGTCTCTTTTCATCTTTTCTTCATTTTAGAGTAAAATTGTTAGAGTGCTAAATTTATGGCAGAAGAATAATGTGTTCAAGAGTGAAATTATTCAGCCTCTCTTGGATATGGCAGCAGGAATTCCTCCTCCCGTTGTGACCCCTGTCTTGCCCAGCACTACAGCTGCTATGAGCAACAATACACCAGGTAAACAAAAACAGATTGAAGTCATACTTTGAATCAAAACACTTCTGTCAGCTTTGGTATGTTGCCTGTTAATGTGCTGAAATACCTCACTGGTTTCCTTTAGATTAATCAAATGAATGGTAGAAAGTCTGTTACAGCCACCATCAAGATCAGGGAAACGGGGAAACATTATTATAAATGCAGACGTGATCATTTTGTGCTCCAAGCACCTTCCTTACTTATGTAGGTAGATGTCAGGGAAATGGATTTTCAACTTTTTCACTTTGTGGGGATTTTTTTCATTCAGGGTTGGGATATATGGGAAATTGTCCATATAGGAATTGGATTTTGGCACCTGCTCGTGACCTGCTTTGTAACCCACGTTTTGCTGATGTCGTGCTGAAAAGCAGTGAGGTGGACAAATCCACCTTAGTTTTCATTGGGAAAGTAAATATGTGAAAGTTTCAGCTCTTGGATTGCCTTGCTGCATCTTCTAGCTCAGTATTTTTTATTTTGATTAGTTTGACTACATTAAATTGTTGAAATCATAGGTCTACTGTAATGTTTTCTTAAATTCTAATGAAAAAATGACTTTTAAAACAGTAATCTAGTCATATTTAGCATTCATCAGTATATCTCTACTTTTGAGCTAGAATTGCAAAAGTATTTGCAGGGATGTAGGATTCTTCTGCATTAAACATGAAACTAATTATCAGATTGCTGATTTCTTCTCGATGTTTGTCTTGAGAAAAATAAAATGAGCAATCCTCATGAATCCATTCAGTTGATGCAGGTTGAAATTTTTAGTAGAATCCTTAAGGCTCTCCTGGGGATAAAGTGTGAATCCAGTAAGATTCGGACTAGCAGACAAGCAGATTGCTAACAATTATCTTATGGTATATAAAATTTCCACTAAACGTTCTGGAACAGTGTGTGAAACCTATTTACTTGGCCTTTATCGGTGTTTTTGTTAGTAGTCCCAATAGGTCAGTAGTGGAAAGAGCTGTGAACTACAGATTAACTCTGCTACTTGAGGAATGTTGATGTGAGTTGTGTTGTTTTCGTGTGCTCTATATGTATGTGAGGAAAATAGTTTCAATTGATGTTTTTCTTCTCTAACACTATTTTTAAGTCTGTATGTTAAAATATTTTGACATATTGGAATTTCTCTTTTTAGGAACACCTGTGACTCCAGTTACTCCAGCCAACGTGGCGCAGAGTTTACCTGATCCTTGGGTATCTCAGATTGCTAACACAGATACCCTTGCTGCAGTTGCACAGATTTTACAGAGTCCTCAAGGCCAACAGGTAACTATTTTGTAGACAGCTACACTGTAGACTCTGTCATACTTTGTGTCTTTAAGGTACACTTAAGAAATGCTTTCAGAGTATCTCTTAGTTTTGTGTCCAGTATCCATGTCAACTGTCCCATGAGGTCGTTCATCACAAAATAGTTCCAGGTCAACTAAAACTTTTTGTTACCTTTGGTAACCAACTCTGTTCCTTAAAAGTATCGCAGAAGGTGACTTCAGCTAAGATGGTCTGTAAGACATACTTGTCTATATATTATTGCAGATGACTAAATCAAGAGCAACATTAAGATTTCATGGTAATAGGTATAAAATGGAATGTAAGTTAAAGCATATTTCTCTGCTCAATGCTCCAAGAAGAGCTAAACATTGTACAAAATTATATAATGGGAATGAACTCATTCAGGAAGTGTATGCTTTGGTGATTCATTTTTTATCTTTCCATCAGCTAAGCAGTTTTTGTTTTGGAGCATTCAAAAATAACATCTTGGAAGTTACTGTGTTTCTCAGTTTTTAAATGCTCAGCTCCAAAAATGTGTCTTGATGTCCAGCATCACAAGGACTGCTTGTCTTCTTAATCCACAGTCATATAAGTTTAGCACACACAGTTGACTTTCTGTAAAAATGTAGACCATAATTTCTCAGTCTATGCTAGGGCTATGGCACCAGGATAACTTGGCCATTGTGATTTTTATGTGGGCTGAGGAATGGGTTGTTCTACCTGCTGGGTTACCAAACAAAAATCCCATGCATATGAACAAGAAGCACTCACCAGTGAACTGTTATAAAGTGCTGGTGCTGACAATAACGATTTAGTGAGCATGTTTTACAGTATTCAGCTAAGCAGAGTTGTCTGTAACTGTTAAGTCAGTTGTTGATAAGTCAAGTGGAAGGAGTATTTTCACCTGTTTGCACTGAAAGAAATTGATGAGTCATTGAAAAGCAGAGCAAAATGAGTTTGTGGGATAATCTGTGAAATGTGGAGGAAAAATAGTGGAATAGCTCTTAAACAAGGAAGGGATGTGAAATGAGAATGGGAAATACATTGAAAATCAATAAGGTAATTTTAAAGATTATTGCCTAGAGAATATTCTTTAAAAAAAACCCAAACTATGAAGCAAGATAAAAAAATGAAGATAAGAAGGGAATTAGGGTTTTAAAGACAGCAGATCAGAAAGAAATAACATTTGGGTATTTATAATAAAGTAGTCTTAAGCAGAAATATGGAGGCAGATTGGGTACACAATAAATACATAGATTAAGATGTCTAGGATTGGTGGAGGAACTATGACATTTGCTTCCATCCTGTCCATCTCTTTTCTTCCTGTTCTCTAAGACACTCTGTCTGCCACAGCCTCCCCCCTGCTCCCCAGCTCCAAAGACTTTCATTTAATCTTACGATTGTGTTTTATGGGTGAGAATGCATGCAGGTAAATTGAGAGTCTAGACATAGGAGAGGGCAGACTGAGAAAGATGTGACCAACAAGAATGTGAAAACAGCAAGAAGGGTGACCACCCAGGATTTTTCCACTCTAGGGCTTCCATTTCTGCTTCTTCAGTTTGATTCCTTCCTACTCAGACCAATGCACAAGGTGAACCGGCTGTATTTGCTCATCTTATGTGGATCAGCCAAGATGGGAGGGGGAACTCTTCAGCTTTGCCTATTGCAGTAATCAGAGAAAGCTCTTGCTGAGGTAGACCAACAGTTGAAGCATTTTCAGAGGCTCTGCTGTATAAGGGATCTGTATAACTGCTTTTAAAAGAATAGGAAGAATTGTTTCCCATTATCAGAAGGTAACTCTAAAACAACCTTGAAAAAGGGTTGCATGTTTTTGATGCATTATGGAAAAGAAGTTCAACCTAATCAGTTTATGCAGTTTCTAGTGAGGCCTAGTAAGAAGGGAGGGATTGAACCCTGTAAGAATTCAGTGGGGAACCCTATAAGGAGTTGGAAGGAGTGTAAGGGTAATCAGGGACTAATGTCAGCATAGTTTGAACTAGCTGGATTTGTTAAACCTTTTTTCCACAAATATGTAAACATACATCTTCAGGGATTTACCTCACAGAACATCAGAGGACTGCTTCCTGTAATTCCACAGAGCTTCTTTCCATAGAGTTGGTTTTTTTTTTCTTAAGGTAAATGTGTACAGTTTTATGGAAGCATCCCTGTTCAACAGATAAATTGATCTGCACATGAAAAAGTCTTTATTTCCTCATTGGGATAGCTTCTCCAAAAGATACAGATAGGAATTTGTAGTAAGGAAAACAAGATACATCAATTAATTGGATTGTACATTTGCTTTTAATGTTTTGTTACCATAGCAAGGGAATTGCATCCTATCAGCCCAAATCTGAGTTTCACCATGAGATTTCACTTGTGACTAATCCAGAGACACCAGTGCAAGTTCTTCCTATAGACAGGTTACATCAGCTTAAAGTGGAGCTTGCCACAGTGCAGTTATTTTTTCTATACAAATGTCGTTACAGCATACAGAGCTTCCTAATATAGGTGGGCCCTTAGGAAGCTGGAGTAGGCTAACAGATATTTTTCAGGTCAGAAGGAATCAAACTGGAGAAACAGAAGAGGGGGAACCCTAGAAAGCAGGAAATCCTGAGTGGTGACTGGTCATCATGCAACCTGTCAGAGCAAGTTAGGAGGAAGAAGCATCTGCATGTCTTATCAACCCCAGAAAACAAATTAGCCAGTAAGTGGGAAAAAATTTGCTGTAAAAGAAAACAAATTAAGACAAAATAATGGCCATAGGTTAGATACTACTGCATTCCTGAGGTTTGTTTTACTAATTGGAAGGGGAGAAGTCTATTGTTTCTTTTTCTGTTTAAAAAAAAACCCTTGTTCAGTGTGTTTGTTATGTTTTCTTTTTTAGCTTCAGCAGTTGATACAGACACTGCAGATACAGCAGCAGAAACCTCAGCCATCGCTACTTCAAGCCCTGGATGCTGGTCTTGTTGTCCAGTTACAGGCCCTCACAGCACAACTTACAGCTGCAGCTGCTGCTGCTAACACACTTAATCCACTGGATCAGAGTGTCTCTTTTAATAAGGTAGAAGTAGAATAGTAAAAATTTGAAGAACTATTTATTAATAAAATATACATAAGTGAAAAGTTCTTTTGGATTTTATTGATTGACTTTAGAGATTTTAAAAATGCATTAATATAAAGTTATAAAACCATATCTTTTAAAAAAATGTCTAGACAAGAGTAGTGTAAATTAAAATACTAGTTTTGTATGAGTTTAGGGCTAAATGCACTTCATAGAATATCTAGAGTTGGAAGGGACCCATAAGAGTCATTGAATATGGTCATGGATTTGATTTAGCAGAATTAAGCCGTTGTTACATACTTTTCCTCACCCTTTGCAACACAGAAATGAGAATTGTTTTTTACAAGGTAATAAAAGGCTAATATCCAGAAATTAATATACACTGTTTTCTCAGAAGAGTATAGTGATTGGATTTGTAATTTTCTTACATTGTAAGTTAAATGCCAAGAAAACTTCTGTCTTAGCCACAAAGTGATGTAAGTGAATAAATGAGTCTTGACTGTAATTAAGACTAGTCCTGTGACACTTTTTAAAGGATATCAGAACATAAACCAAACCGAAACAAAGCAAGCCTGTAGGTAAAGAAACTTTGTGTTGCAAAAAAACCCAAAACGACCCCCAAACCCCAAAACCAGAATGCAGGAGTTTAAGAAAACTAATATAATTGAATGCCAGGTAGCAATTAACCATGCAGGCAATTACAGTCATAATAGTATAATACCAGTAAAATAAAAAAGGAAGAAATTCTACTCAAAGATTATTAAATTAATAAATAAATAAACCCTATTCTATTGTCTTTGGAAGAAACAGTTTATGAGATAATCCTACAGATAATCTTGGTAGGATTGTCCTGGAGTGAATAAATCATAAAAATAAGGAAGTTAGGAAAAAAAAACCTTTTTTTTTCTTAACTCAGATACTCTCTCTTTCAGGAAATTAGCTGCTCAGACTGACAAGTACTCAGTTTAAAAATTTAGGACAATTTATCTTATATTTAAGAGTTATCATTGCTAATGAAAGTAATGCATCTGTAAAGTCAGGAAGAAAATGACCTGTACTCATCCTATGTCATAGCTGTAACCATCGAGTAAGGTACAATCCCAGGGAATTAATGCATCATTTAATAGGGACTGCCATATAAAAACTTATTAAGAATATGGCATTATTCCTCAGACTTCAATTCCCGCATTTACATGGGTAGGTATACTTGTACATGTGGCTGTCTTGAATATTGGACATCTTAACTGAAGCTAATTGAAGGAGTTCACATTCTGATGAGATGTTTATATACAGCCATAAAAAAAGGCAGCTTTTATGAGAAATAAACAGTAAGTATTGCAATCCAGAGGAAATTGTGAAGCATAGTTTTCATTCTATGATGTAATGTTGGTGAATTGGATAACAAATATAAATAGCACAGGAGAATACTTCCGATGACTGCACAAATATCTTTTTAAAAAAATCCCTATTTCTTAATACGTTTGGCAGTCCTTCCAATCCTTTGTTTTCAGGCTCTTCAGTCTATAGTATCTTGTGGTAATAAGTTGTGCACATTAATATGTGCTATGTGAAACATTGTTTTGGCAACATCAGATGTGCATGTTTTCTGATCTTGCTGCATAAACATGTCCTTGTGTTATGGGAAAGAAAGATTTTTGATCAACATTTCTTATGCATTTTTGCTGTTCCTTTTATTTTCATTTCCAAAGAGAATATCCTGGTTCTTAAGAAGAATTTTGTTTCCTTTTGAACAAAAAGCGTTTTCCATGTCTTGAATAATTTTTATTGCTTTTTCTGAACATATATTCCTCTTAGGTAATTGAAGTAATATTCATTGGAAGTTTTGTGCTTTTTATATACGTGTGTGTGGTACATTAAACTTGGATCCAATATTTAATTTGATTTAATTTTCATTATTTTAGAGAATATTCGTTTACAAACCATGTAAAAATTAAGGTTTTTCAGTTCAGATTTTCCCTTTCAATATGTTACTTAAATGCAGACAGAAGTCACGGTGCATGTTTACGTGTCTTGGCTTGAAGTTCTTTGGTTTTCTCTGGCCTCAGTTAATCTAAATGTTTCTTTTGCATATCATGAACTGTTGACTACATTCCGTTCATTTCTTTTCTCAGATGTATAAATAGTACATATTCTGTTTTTTTCCATTTTACTTTGTCAGGATGGAAGATTCATGATGATTAATAATATTTTAAGTTCAAGACTGGTTGTTTTTCTAAAATGCATGTTTTTTTCAGAGCAGCAGCATTTTATAAGTGCTTCACTGGAAAATATTCGAACTATACAAACAAGGCAGTCACCTTGCTCTAAATGGATTAGATATATATGGTCAAAGTTGTTCTGGATTTTAGCATCCCCTCTCACATAAGCTTGATGGTCTGTGTTTGTGCTGTGTTTTCTCAGAGACATATTCAGTCCTGCTTTCATAAATACTAGATTATTACATTGGGAAAAGTAGTTGTAAAAACTCTTGATTGATCAGTCTTCAAGTTAGCTTATGCTTTGCTCTTCTTGGTGGACTCCATTAATTGAGAGTAAGTAGAGCATCTTGAGAAAGAAAATAGTCTACAAGATCATTGTGGCGCGTTGCTAAAGCCGTTTCTTGCCTTGGTATTTTAAAATGAGTGCCCTATGTTCTCATCTTCTGGGTTTTTTTCTTCTGACATTAAGGTTTGAGAAGAAGTTATGGTGGTTTGGAGTATTATATTAGCTCTGCTTTTCAGAAAACTTCCGGGGGCATGACTTTAATAGCACAGCTATATTAATTAGTAATTGCTGAAAAAAAGGCAAGCTTGCTGACAAATAACATTTGTGGTATTTCTTCATGCGTGTTCCTTAGTTTTGTCTTCAAGAAAGTAAACCCTTCTAAAATGCTTCTGGGCTTTTTACAATTAATAGACAAACTTTTTTAATTCAGAAGAACTCCAATGTAAACATCTTTGTGGATAAAACAGGAAGTTTTTGCAAGTTTTTCTCTGTCAGATACCTTTCTTTATATTCCTCAAAAGGCTTTTTCCTCTTACATGGTAACTGCTTGCTTTGATTTTTTTGCAGACTGTGTGAAAAGTTATTTTCAAGGAGCAGTATATTTGAAGGAATTCAGGTTGTCTAAATGACATGTGTGTGAAAATACAGTCATTCTTTCTGAAGTAATCAAGCTGTGTAGGTCTTCCATCGATATGAGCAAAGCAGTTTGCTGATTGCCAAAGGATTGAATAGTTGGCCTCTTTGTAGTAATTTCTTCTAATTAAAGGTACCATTACATGAAATTAATCTTTATTTAAGCTTTACTCCAAAGTAGCTGTTAGTTAGCATGGAAAGGACATGTATTTGTAACAGCAGAGCTTGAGAAAGCCAGGGACAAAATTTGGGATTTGATGCATTCAAGAGTTTGGTAGCAATAGCAGTTTGATAATTTTCTATTCAATTTATTTGCCAAACTTTTTTTTTTCCTCTTAAGTTGAAAAGTAAGAGAATTTTCCTTTTGGAAAGTAAATATGTATAAAGGGGCATATAAGAAACATTCAGTAATGTTTATTTTGCTTTCTCCTAGAAGCTGATGGACAGGTTTGACTTTGGGGAAGAATCTGAACAGAATGAAGAGCCTAAAAAGGAAACTCCCACTTCCCAACTGTAAGACCAAGCAATATTTCATATGGAAAATGCTAAAATTTGCCTGACACTAGTTGAACATCAGGATTAAATAAGGACAATGTTTATTTCAGAGCATAAATACACTAAAACAGTAGAAAAGGGAGACAGTTTACTAAATTAAACATATACATCTTATTTAAGTCTCTGTGACAGAACTTTTCATGACTTTATCTTAAAGTTAGCACGTTCTTTGCTTTGTTAGAGTTAATGTGATAATGATGATAATAGATGGTGGAAGTAGTTACATTGTCCTCATTATTTTACATTTTAGTTAAACTTGAAACTCAGTTGTGAAGATCTGTTTATTAACTGTTTAAACTGTAGTGTTGGGGTTTTTTAATTTTATTTAAATTATTTCATTTTAGGCCTTTAGTACCAGAATCTGTGAACAACTCACTTTTTCACCAACTAGCTGAACAGCTACAGCAACAAAATTTAGAACATCTCAGACAGCAGCTTTTGGAGCAGCAGCAGCAGCCTCAGAAGGTAAGAACTCCATCTTGTGGCTGTTGTAATAATGTTCTCCACTGGTAAAAAAAATCATACTCCAGGATGAAAAAAAATTGTCTTGTTACTGACACTTCACTTATAATGAAAGCCTTCATCACAAGATGACCATCTAACAGAGTCTTGTGGAATAAGTGGAATAAAGTGCTAAAAGCAGAAAAAACCCCACAACGAAATGTGTTGGGTGTATGGTTTGCTTCTTTTAGGAAAGAGTACTTTAGCTCAGAGTGACTGAGCTTTGGCTGTTCAGTTCCTTATATGGGGAAAAAAGCTTTTCCCCTCCTGTCAGAAAGAATTAGGTGACCGTTGAAGTGATTGTGCTCCTGTGTCTAAAGGGAGGACAGAGTAAAGACTGTGGATAACTTTATTTTCCTCGCCAAGTTTTATGTCTTGACTAATAACTATCTCGTGTTCAAAGAATCTGACTCTATTCTTCAGTCACATATTTCCTGAGAAATTATTCATTAAAAACTGGTTCTTGAGACAACCCAAGGTTCCTTCTTAACTATGTGAATTGTGTCCTCTCTATTCTAGACTGAAATAACTTGGCTTATTTCTACTGAGGTTAGTCCTCAGTATTTAGCTGCCCTTTTCCCCTCCTGATCCCATTAGGAAAAAAAACCCAAAAGTATTCTGTCTTGAAAATGGGCTTTCTGTGAAGTGTTTGGATCTGGTTTCATAGTAAAATAGAAATCTTAGGTTGAAAGAAAAGCCAAGTGACCACAAACTTAACAAACATCTGTTGGGGATTTTGGTTTAAGCTGTGCAAAGGTGCAGTCATGGAATCATCAAGGTTGCAAGAGACCTTTAAGATCATTCAAGTCCAACCATCAACCCAGCACTACCACTGTAACCCCCCGGATCACTAAACCACATCACCCAGCACAGATCCAGATGCTTCTTAAACTTATCTCCAGGGATGGCGATTCCACAACCTCCCTGGGCAACCTATTCCAGTGTATGAGCCAGTCACTCAGCTTTCAATCAAGAATGTAATTTGAGTTTTGAATTTGTGACTTTAATAGTTTACTTTGTACCAGATATTATTTCCTTACTCTACTGCTTTATATTACTGGTTCATTTTCATTTCTCATTCAATTGTGGTAAACGAGAGAATGTGCAGCATAGCTACAGACTAAATAGTTGTGGATGTTGGTGGATATCTAGCAATTTGTCTTTTAAACACTGAAAAATGTTGTAAAGTAATAAAACGCTGAAGAGTGCATCTGTTTGAGGAGCTTTTGATGTGGCATATCTAAAAGTAACTGTCTAATTTGAAAATAAAAATGTTTAATGCCTAACACTGTAAAATAAACAAAATCAGAGTTTAAATGAATTTCATCTATGAAATTAAGTTACAATACATTTATGGGTAGCATATTTACTTGACTCACCCCTTACTGTTTGGTTTTCTGTTCCAAGTTCTGAAGTTTTCCCTTTAGATCCACTCAGCTTCTTGTCTAGTCAGTATGGAGAGAAAGTTTTATTTTCATCTGGATAGCAGCTAAAAGATACAACCTTCTGCTGGAACTACTTTGTAATGACTGCAGCATGTTATGAGGAATATTTTCTTTAATCTATGTGCAAGTTTCATTGAGAGAGATGAAGGGAAAGAGAAGGAAAGATAAAACATGAAACAAAATTATTAAGCATCTGATGATGAGCAGCGGGGGAGAGGAGGAGGGGACCAAAGGAACAACAAGAAATGTAGGAGATGATATCAAGGAATAGATTGTTAAAGAATAATTAAATATAAGAAAAATGAGACAAAACATCCAGTGAAGAGGCAAATAAATTAACTGAATTATGGTAGAATTTTTTTTTTTTAACAAACGCCTTATAAGCAGTTTAAAAAATATGAAGATTAAATAAAATTGTTAAAACTCATTCTGCTAGCTTTCTGTCATTCTCTTGGCAGATAGAACACCTAGCATTTCTTTAATTAAAAGCTTAGTTATTATGAGGATCACTGAAATGTTTACCTGCAGTATTGGATTATAGATTTAAAACTACTTTTCAAAAATGTCCGGATAGCATTTCTGAGTATTTTAATTTCATTTGTTCTAGTTCTTGAAGTTATTTCATGTCTTAGAGATATTTATTCCAAATCTCTACTTTCAGGCAATGTACGGCCATTATAGTTTTTTCTCTAGCAAATCAACCATGCATTTATTACTCTGCATTTTTTTAATTTTGGTGGTTTTTCAGAACTGCTTGTTGTGTTAGGTCTCTTGTAATTGACATGTTGACATAAGTGACATAACATTCTCCCCTATCTTTTAGTAAGTACTTGTCTTAAATCATGCACTGTGAGAAGGTTTGGACTAATGAATTTTTTCACTAGTTCAATTGGTACTGCAAATATTCTTATTATGTTAGGATCAAAATAAAATTTATTAATGCATGTGCATGAGTGACAAGTGGGTATCTTTCAGGGTCATTGTACATGCAGCTACATTTGGTCTGTGAACATTTGCTTTGAAATCAGCTGAATTAAGCAACAAATTGAGTCATGTACTTTGTGTGTACTGCGGTTTTTTGATTCAGCCAATAGATACTTATCTTTTTTATAATCAGGAATATTAGTTATTTGAAAGTTTTGTAATTAAGGATGATTAAAAAAAAAAGTAATGGAGTGGAGTGACTTCCAACTGAGCTTTCATATTAATGGGAAGTGGGAAAATAAGAGAAACTTGATAGTTTTTTAGAGTAGCAGTAGTATTACAGTAGTATTATTTCCATGTAGTATAATGTTTTGACTCAGGAAGTATTTTTAAATGTGAGAGGTTTTATAATATATTATCTGTTATGTAGGCAAGCCCTGAGGAGAATCAAGAAGGAAATTTTGGTTCAGAGCACTCTGCATCACCATCACAAGGGAGTAGTCAACAGCAGTTTTTAGAAGTGGAAACAAATATAGATGATTCAATGGATATTCAACAACAGGTAAAACTAAAATTTGATTGCAGAAGTTGAAAGGAAGACACATATTAACATGATTTCAAGTCATATGTATTGTGAGTATATTTATGAGTATGTGAGTGTGTCATTGAACATCTTTTATGTCTGACCTCAGGACATGGATATAGATGAAGCTCAGGATATTGCTGAAGAAGAGATTTTTGAACAAGAAGAAAAGAAATCAGCTGTTCGTTCAAGATCAAGAACTCGTTCAAGATCTCGTTCAAGGTTTCATAATTAGCTTGTATTAACTAAACAAATGTCTTCTGAAAAAAGGTTGCAGTTTCTGATTGTTAGTCTCAATTCCATATCTTCCAAAATGGTCATGAGCAGTTTCTGGCAATGAAAAGAAGTGTTCATTTAATATTTGTGTGCTAGATGCAGACTTTCTGTGTGACAGTTCATTTGCTGTGTCTGTGGTTTACCTGAAATCTTTTAAGACTTGTTCAGATAACAGAAATAACTATCACTAGCCACCTGGACAGGCTTCCTGTGCCAGTGAAATGGAACATTTTGAATGTGTTTTGTTTTGTTTTAAGGTGTATGTTCTATTTTTCACTCAAACGGCATTAAGTTCCTGAATTGCTCCTGAAGCAATTTGAGTGTCTAGAAATCAGTGAGGGAGTGGAAATGTCTGCATAGTGCTTAAACTTTGTAGTTAAAAGACAACTAAGTTAGATTTTTTTTTTTTTTAACTCAGCATACTAAAATTAGGTATTTTGTAGGTCACCAAGAAAACGAAGGTCTAGATCACGGTCTGGTTCTCGTAAGCGTAAACACAGAAAACGTTCACGCTCAAGATCAAGAGAAAGGAAGAGAAAGTCATCTCGGTCATACTCCAGTGAAAGAAGGGCTAGGGAAAGGGAAAAAGAACGTCAGAAAAAGGGATTGCCTCCTATACGGTCAAAAACACTAAGTGGTAAGTAGCGGCTGCTTAGTGTTTTAATAATGTAGGATTAAAGGGAAAAAAAGCTTTGTTTTTGTTGAAAGAGTAAGATTTATCTTGAGTATTGTCACAAAGTACATATATTTTATAAGTTTAATTTCTGACGTTTCGTGCAACAACATGGCTTTCATGTCACCTTAGAGGAAAGCAAGTATCATACTGTTCTACTGATGATTTTACTCACACTGTTGCACCAATGATTCTACTTCTGAACAGAGTGCAGCAGGGGCTGTCCCTAATTTACAATCTGCTTTCTCTGTAGTGCTGTCTTTAGTGGGGCATTTGAAGATGTTCAGCACTTCATCTGAGAATTGTTATGCTGATAAGATGTTAAAATCTGTGGTACACACTTTGAACACTTTGATGGATATCTTAGAGGCCCACGTTTTAAAACTTTTACAGTGCTTTTTAAAGTCCTTTCTAAGGAATGTGGAGCCAAAGCAAGTGGAATTTGCTATCGGAAAACAGACCCATAATGGTTGTATCTTAAGAAAATATTCAAAAATCAACTGGATTTTGGCCTCTGCAGAGTGCTGCTGTGCACTGCTGTCATTTCTACAGAGAATTTACATAATAAAAAAAAAAATAAGGTAGTAAGGAGAAAAAAAACTTATCCAGACAGTTACTTAAAGAGAATGTATTTTGAGAATTTGTTTAGATACATTATACACAGTTTCTGATGTAGTTTTACATCTATCTTGTGTCTTAAACCTATGTTATTTATCTGATAAGCAGCTCAAAACTCATTTTTGCAAAGGATGTTCTCTTCACATTAATATTTTACATCATTCCAAGGTGGCTTTAAACTCAGGACTGTGCTACAGTTTAGATGCTTTTTTTGTTTTACTTCTTTGACTTTTCATGCGAAAAAAGATAAATCGGTTTTATGGTGTATATTTTTCTCAGTAGTCCACAAAGCAGGGAGCCGAGAGAGAGTTGTTAAGTAACCTGATGAACAGTAGCAGCATTTGACATCTGTGAAGTGTAAAGGAGATATTAAGAAGGCTAAGTGAAGTGTGGAAACTTTTAGAGGGAGGTAAATGAATAAATAAATAGGTAATTCACCCAACAAGCATTCTACTTCACGAAATTTTTTCAGTGACAGCCACTATCAACACTTGCTGAGATCCGAAGAATTGTTTCATAGAGCTTAACACCGTGAGATACAAAAAGGCCATCTACAAGCACATGAGGAACAAGAGAAATCTTAACACTAGTCATTCTCAGTACTGCAGAGTACTGATGGCAGTTGAAAATGATAGTTGACAGAGGAATGCACGACTCTGCTTTCCAGTTTGTTGCACCAGGATTGGTACAGGAAGGCTGGCTCTCATAGGTTGGTTAATGTTTGGGAGACAAAGGAGTTGGAATCACGTACGTATGGGAGAAGGAAGTTTTAGCTCACATGTCAGTAAGTGTTTATGTTTGGCAATGAGGAAAGGTAGGCATTTGGAAGGCAGCTGTGGGAATCTGGGCTTGAGGTGGAATTCACAAGAAGGAGATGTATTGTGGACACCTTCAGCTCAGTGGGCCTCAGCTAAGTTTTCTTTCTGCAATATTCTCCAAGGTAAATTAACGGTGTAGTTTTTATTTCTTTCAGGTGAAAGTGCAGTGCATAATCCTGCAGTATTAAGTTCCTTCTGTAATACACTTCAAGCCAGTTATAACTTTGTCTTACTTTGTTAATTTGACTTTAAATCCTAGAGACATATTTTTTTAATGGAAAATAGAATAGAAAACTTTTTTTCCCAGAAGTAATTTGTAATGCAGTTTACCTTAGCTGATAATCTACAGAATTTTAGTTTTTCATTTCTCTCGAAACAACTGTTTCATTTAAAAGAAAATGAAACAAGAAGAATGAATACTTGTAGTAAGTATGTTTGGTGTTGTCTAACCCTTTAACGTTTTTGTTAGTGTACTTAATCTCTATATAGTAAGTAACAGATTCACTATTCTTGCTTATTTGAACAGTGGTTTCTGTTTAATTATAAAGCCTTTTGTGTTTGTGCTGTAGAGCATTTCATAAGCAAACGTTCTAGTATTCTAATTGATGTGAATGTGTCTCTTGACAGTTTGCAGTACTACTCTTTGGGTAGGTCAAGTAGACAAGAAGGCCACACAGCAAGATTTAACTAACTTGTTTGAAGAATTTGGACAAATAGAGTCAATTAATGTAAGTAAGATCACTGTCTCATTTTCAGGAATTACAGACTAGCAACTTAGGAATGCTTATGCCTCTGAATTCCTTTAGCTACTTAAGCTTATATTTAGGAGATTTTTTTATCACAGTTTAAAAAGTGCAACTATGCTATTGCCTCTTAGATTCCATCTGCTCTGTTTTGAAGCACTAAAGTCAGTATACTTCATACTAAAAAAGCTTCTCTCGAGCTCTAACAGTTTATACATTTTTTAAACAAGGTTCTTAACACAAAAGTTGTCTCTTCTGTTTTTGTGATGTGGCATGAAGCAGCTATCATTTTTCCTTGGGCTAATGGACATATACTGATGTGTATCCACATTGTTCTTGGTTACATTCCAAACAGAGGGTTCCTTAAGTTTTATTCTGGATAAAACATTTAGAAGAAAAGAAACTACTGTAAACAAATGTTTATTCTAAAATGTGGCAGTTAAAAAGATGTTTATGATCAGGAGATACAAATCTCATTATTTAATTTGGACTTAAATGTTTAGAGTAGTACTTCAGTATTGCCTATAATTCAGTTTCAAGTGAAAGTATTTTCTCTAAAATAACATATGTACGTGAGAGCAGTTTGGGGTTTCCTCTTGCTTCAGCGATTTTAAAATGCATTTAATGCAATTACATTAATTTCAGATAAAATTTTTACTCTTTTCCTGCCATGGTAATATATTCAAATATGTAATTAATAAGAAATGCTTTTTGTGGCGTTACAGAATCTTTTAAAAAGCTTCACAAGTCAGAAAAATCCACCCCATAGCCAAACATTTAAGCCTCACTTTGATTTGCAGGGACTAGCAATTAAGAAAGCTAAAAGGAAAGTAATGTAACAACCATAAATGTCCCAGTGCCTGTTCTATTTCAAAGGCAAACCGTTCTGTAAATAGTTCATAATGAATAGCAAAGATTACATGCCATGTCATAAAATAAATTAAACATGCTAAAGGAAATCACATTTCAGGAACGAGGACTCTACCCTTAAAAACTGCAAGATACTTTTAATCACTACTTTGCACCTCGGTGAAGGGTGGTTGCTCAGCTCACAGAGAATTTGGAGCTTAAGAAGAGGCAGCAACCTCTGCTTTTCTGAAGTTGTCATAGTATAGGTCCCAGTTTTTGCCTGTTCCATACTGTTCAAGTCTTTTATGTCATTTTTAGCACCCATTCTTCAGCTTTCTTCTGCTTCTTGAAAATGTTATAACTGAAGTACCCTGCCAGTGTCACTTATAAGTTTTTCTGATGCTCAAAATTCTTAATATTGCTGATTAAGGTAACAGCTGTTTACAGTGTAAACATTTCTTTTTATAGTATTAGTATTCACTTACTGTAGTTGCCTAATCCAAAGCATTGATTTTCCCACTTTAATACTAATGCTGTTTTTCCATAGATGATTCCCCCAAGAGGTTGTGCTTACGTGTGTATGGTACACAGACAAGATGCATATCGTGCTCTTCAGAAACTTAGTTCTGGGTCTTACAAAATTGGATCTAAAATTATTAAGGTAAGTTGATTTTAATCAAAGGATGCTGCCCATTTCAAGTGCAGTACAGTTTTAATATGATGATTTGTCATTTAGCAGCTGTTCATTCAAATGTAGAATATGGAGAAGAAGAACAGAGCAGTAAGGTGTAAATTGCTTTCTTTCTGTGTAAAAATGCAGCTTTTAAGAGGTGATATGAAAGACAGTAAAATTACATTATGACTTGATACTTAGGAAATAGTTGGACAGTATTTTATGTGCATCTAGCCTAAGTCCTGTACCTGAACATATGGATCACTTAATATTAAATTTTACAGTATTCTTAGAGTTAAGTGTATTATTAAATACTGTGGGGTTTTTTCTACCTTCTTTAATGGTTTAGGGCGAGTCCTTGAAATACTGTATTTTTAACTGCCCCACATATATGTTAGAATTAATGTAGAAAAATTTATGCTTTTTGATGTAATTGAGTTTCCACATACCTGTTGCAGAGGCCAAGTAAACTTCCTACAGGTTCATTTAAAATCAAAACCTTGTTAAAACTTTAATAAATAGACATTGAAGATTGATCTGCAGTGTCAGAAATTGAAGGAAATAATCTGAAATATTCTATTCCCGGGTTATGTGATTTAACCACACTGTCTGATTTGGGTTTATTTTCAGATTGCCTGGGCTTTGAATAAAGGTGTGAAGACAGAATACAAGCAATTCTGGGATGTGGATCTAGGAGTTTCCTATATTCCGTGGGAGAAAGTAAAATTGGATGATTTAGAGGGCTTTGCTGAAGGTGGCATGATTGACCAGGAAACAGTAAATACCGGTACAGACATTCTGACAATTCTGATAGCTAGAAAATGTGTTTGTTTTTGTAATTGCAAATCCTCAGAAAATTTATTGTTTAGGAAATACATACTCTTTTCTGATTTCCATAAATTTTTCTAGCTATTTGTTTAAAATATAAATGGCACTGTAATAATGAAATCTAGATTGTCTTTTTAGATTAGTAACTGGTTGATTGTCATGACAATGAGGAATTGATGACAAAGGGGAATTAATTTAGGTAAGTTAATAAAGGTTAGCCGTTTTGGAGAGTTACAAATTTGTTGTGCACTCATTTCCAAGTATGCAAAATACTAATTTGTGTAGAAATTGTGATCCACTTGTGCTTCTGAAAAGTCTTATATATTCAGGTATAAGATTGAAGTTGGAGTTAGAACTTGTCCAGATAGGCACAGCTTAGCAGAACCTTTTGGTATTTCTTCAATAAAGTCAGAGAGACAGGAAAACAAGTAAAGTTAGACCTTATTCTGAAACCAACTGAGAGGTTTGTTAGGTTTGTGAAGGATTTACTTGCACTGTATTTTCTTGAAACAGATCTAGCACCAGATGATTGGACTATACTGAAGTAAACACTAGATTAAGACTGTTTTATAGTAGCAGCAGTAATTCTTCAGGTCAGAATACAGTCTTGCTTTGAGTAAAAATTAAGTGTAAATGGCAGAAAAATTAAAACATGGAACATTACTGAAATACATTCACTGTGTTACACTTGAAATATTAATCTTTTTGAGGAAGCAGCAGAAGGAAGGAATGGGTGTTGGTGTGAGGTTTGTTTTACATGAGGATTCTTTCTGATTGTACAGTAGCCAGCTGATAGCACAGACATATTGGCAACAGCAGAAAACTGGAGCATACTCTATATTGCAAATTAGGAACAGAATGATTGGTGAAAAAAACTTGGCAAATTTTGAAAAATCAGTTTGTATACGGGCATAATTAAACAGCATTGCAGGTATGTTCGTAATGAATAGCGTTATGAACAAGATACTTTGTGTTGTTTAAAATATATAATAATAAATAATTGCACTTGGTTCTTTTTGTAATAAGTTTGAGGCTTGCCTGTAATGAATCTATGTAGGTGCCAGATTAAAATTCATTGTTTAAGAAGGAAGAGGTCTTTTTAGTATTTAAACAAAAATAACACATTAATTATCTTTTTATATTAAAATGCATCCTTTTTTAAAGAGTGGGAAACAGCCAGAAGCTCAGAAGCTGCTAAAGAAAATACTCAAACTACACAGAGCACTGCAGTTGATAAGAGTACCGTTATTACAACGCAGACAGAAGCTTACACACAACCAGTCACTATGCTGCAGGTTAGTATTGGTCTGAGGTTGCAAAAGGCCCACAAAACCAGAGGGCAAACCTTTTATTCAATTCCAGTAAACTTTACGCTGAGTTAAAGTGCTTAAATGTTTTTGATTTAAGCCCTGCATCCCTTATCTCTGAAATATTTTAGAATAGAATAGTTGCCATGGTTGAGCATAATCTCTAGTTTCCTGCAGTTGCTTATCACAGAAGGTTTGTATTTATATTATTTCTGTTTCAACTTTCCTAATGCCTATAGACATTTTCACTGCTTGAACTAACATAAAATTATTTGAATGTTAATATATTTTCATATACTTGTATTGAATTTTGAGCTCTTTTCTCTTCACAAAAATTGTCTTGTCTTCTTATTTCAAGTGTCTCCTAATGTACACCGTGACCTGTATATATTTAAATATACATGTATATATTGCATTTATTCTGCTGCACTGTAACAAAACACATAGCTGAAACAGATGTTTGACAAACATTAAGTAATTTTCAGAATTTTATCAGGATTATTAGTCTTAGAATTACATACACTAAGTTTTCCAATACTGTTCTAAAATACATACATTTTTCTAATGAGACTAGAATCAGTGTTTTCTAAGTGCTCTCAAATTGCCACACTATCTACATTTTCCTTCCTTTTCTCTCTCTGCGTTTCTACATTCACCCTGTTCCCATAGGTAAATTTTTATCCTTGAATAGGTATAGTGTTTAACTATGTATTTTTCTGGACATCTGAGAATGAAGATAATATAAGATTCTTCCAGTGTCCTTGTTTGCCTGTAGTGTAGGTACCATTTTAGAATGCAATTTAATTCTTCAGGGTGTTTGGAATATATACAAAGCCTTTGATATGTTTAATGCTTAATGTGAATTGCAGCTGAATCAGTTGATCCCTTTTTTTAATGTCCTTGAATACTGTTAAGTATTGAAGCTGCTTGTTTTTTATTTCCATGAAAAAAGATTCCAGTAGCTCCAGCTGTGCCTGCTGTTAGCTTGGTTCCACCTGCATTTCCTGTCACAATGTCTGTCCCTCCTCCTGGTTATAGCCCAATTCCTCCTCCACCCTTCTTGAGAGCAAGTTTCAACCCTTCACAGCCACCTCCAGGTAAGTTAGTAAAACCAAAATTGAGTATCTAATGAGCATATGCAGTTTGTGTGCCTCTGTGTACATCATAGTTTTCCATCAGCTACTGGTTGCTGTTTGAGTTGACCTTTGAATCTTAAATTTCATATTAGATTAAAATTACTTATATCTATCTTGGTATTATTTTTAGCAGTGTATTCTGTCAAGAATAGGAATCACAGTAGAATTTTTTTTTTAACTTTGCTAAAAATTTAAGTTTCAAATTTAAGTTTCAAAGTACTTAAAAGCAGTCTCCTTGGTTTTTAAAATTTTGAAACTCTTAATATTCTTTGGATACTATTGGCAGAAATCACTTTTAAAGATGCATATGCAGATCATCTGTAGTAAAGATAGGGTTGATTTTGAGAACAATAACCACAGTTGCCTCTTCCCATGAATTTGTTTGCTAGTCTTCAGTGGTGCAACTTTTCAGTATAAATAATGTCTACGGTGTTTAACTGCATAAGTCTGTTTGATTTCCATGTAACTATCTGTCATTTTTTTCCACATAGGTTATATGCCTCCCCCAGTTCCACCTGTGGTTCCGCCACCTGTTGTCCCACCACCTGTTGTCCCACCAGTTGTTCCAACACGTAAGTTTGATTCTTCTAATATTTTGTGTATCATGAAAAGTTTAATTGTTTGATATACTCGTCATTATTTAATCAAAAGCAAGTTATTCCTGTGTAATAGAAAACAGCAACACAGAAGTTATTGTTTAGCTGGTTTAAGCAGGCATTGAGAAAAAGATCTACAGAGTTTATAAAGTTGACTGAAAAATTATATTTAACGTGGAGTTACTGAAACAATTATGGCCAATTGTTTATTATTTATATGCATAGTTCAGTATTTGAACCTCTCTAACAAATGTATCTGTCACTGGAGCTATTTGGTGTAGTCACTGAATAATCTAGAATACTTACCACTCTGACTGTATTCATTTAACATTTAAAAATATGTTACAGTACTGATTGCTTAGGTTGCCTGCAGCTTATGATCTCTACAAAAAAACCCTAAATAGGGTTGAGGATAAGAAATTATTAATCAAAAATGTAACACTAAGGGTAATTAATTTCACTTCTTTGATTTATCAGCCTGACCTCTACCAAATTAATCTTGAAGGCTTGAATATATGATCACTCTGATACACTTGTGTTATTTCTCTACAGCTTTAGTACAGCCTCCATTACCAATTGCACAAGAGACAATGAAGGATGTTCCTTTTACTAGCCTAGTTCTGCCAGTTGGCACAGTTACTAGCAATCTAGCTACTCCAACACTGTCGGCTGGAAGTGTTTTTAATCCTCTGCCAATCAACAAACCAGAACCAGATGAAAAAGGATCACATCTTACGGACCTCCAGATTTCTTCCAGTGAAAACAATAGATCTGGTAAGAAGTGTCTTTATTGTCTGATACAGTTACATACAGGACGCATCATACTTTTGAGAGTTTTTGCAAATCTTAGTCCATTGCAATGATAACTACAGAATAGGAAGTTTTGGGCTGGGTAGAGTATCATTTTGAATTTAATTTGGAGAAGCAGTGGGAGCCATCTTTGTCATCATCTAATCATTAATTTATAGCAGTGTATACTCAGGAATGTTTTTCTTCATAGTCTCGAGAAGGAAAGCTGAGACTGGGAACCCATTAGACAACTTCTTAAAAGTGCATTTTTATTACACAAGTGGCAACGGAAAGGAGCAGGAGAGGGTAGGATAGTATAATATTTATAGAACTATGTCAAAGATTTTAATATTTTCATTGCATATATTGGGTGATGGTTGTGGGGGTTTTCAGTTTTAAGCTGCTGTACATAGTTGACTGTGTAGGGACATTCATTCCTGTGGCGTAATATCTGTGTATCACCAATGTGATTAAAATAATATGGTCATGATAGAAACTGAGACAGACCTTGGCAGCAGTATCATCACTGCATGCATTTACTGAGCATGGATTAAGCTGCATTTTGTTTTGAATGCTCTGTGTTACACCGGTATTTTCTGTTAACTGTTCTTCTTGTTGCTGCATTTTAGTGCAAAGTGATGTCTCGAGTAGCTCTGGACTTGTTGGAGGAGTGCAGCCACCCAGTGTCTCAAGCAATTCTGGGCTTACTGGAGAAGGGCAACCACCCACTGTCTCAAGTAGCTCTGGACTTGCCGGGGGAGTACAGCCACCAAGTGTTTCAAGCAGCTCTGGACTTGTAGGAGGAGTGCAGCCACCAACTGTGTCTAGCAGTTCTGGTCTTGCAGGAGGAGTGCAGCTACCTGCTGTCTCCAGTAGTGCTTCTCTTGCTGGCGGGGTTCAGCCAACTAATGCCTCAAGTAGCTCTGGACTTATGGCTGGAGTACAACCACCAAATGTCTCAAGTAGCTCAGGGCTTCTAGCTGGAGTGCATCCACCCAGTGTGTCAAGCAGCCCTGGCCTTCTAACAGGAATGCAGCCACCCAGTGTCTCAACCAGCTCAGGAGTTCTGGCAGGAGTACAGCCACCGAGTGTTTCAAGCAACTCTGGGCTTCTCATAATGCCACCACCCAATGTATCAAGTAGTTCTGGACTTATGGGAGTGCCACCACCAAATATTTCAAGCAGTTCTGGACTTCTGGCAATGCAGCATCCAGCTGCGGTGCAAAACATGCCTCATTTAAATATTAGTGGTCAGAGGATGCCAGGAATGCCTCTTATAGATATCCGTCCAGGCCTAATGCCCCATTCTCCTGGACCAAGGTTTCCATTAATGCAGCCAGGAATGCCACCACAGCGTACTATTCCTCCTCCAGCAATCCTTGATCCATCTCTTCACCCACCACCTCGAGGTCCTTTTCCTCCAGGAGATATTTTTAATCAAACAGAAAGACCTTTTGGAACACCAGGAAGACAAAATATCGATAACATTTCTAATGCAGAGAAAAGACTACCACTTGGAGGCGATAACATTCAACAGGAGGGAGACAGAGATTATCGCTTTCCTCCAGTAGAAAACCGAGATAATCTTAACAGACCATCTCCAGTGGATGTCAGAGATTCTGTTGGACGACCACCAGTTGATCCAAGAGAGGGTATAGGAAGGCCTCCAGCAGATGGAAGAGAACACTTTCCAAGACCACATATAGACATGAGAGAAAATTTTGGAAGACCAGGTATGGATAACCTTGGCCGAAGAGAGCATTTTGGTTTCAATTCAGACAAGCACTGGGGACAGAGAGGAGATTATGATGAAAGAGAGCACCATGCCTTCCCTATTTATGGCGGCCCTAAAGGCTTCCATGAAGACAGAGAGAGGTTTCGGCATGTAAACTATAGGTTTGATAGTAGAAGTGGTCCCAGTTGGAGTAGAGGATTTGAACAAGATGCTCACAGAGATTTTGATGACCGCAGAAGACCCTGGGAAAGACAGAGGGATAGGGATGACAGAGATTTTAATTTTTGCAGAGAAATTAATGGGAACAGGTTTGGAAGAGACAGAATGTCAAACAACTGGATCCCCCCTCCACATCCACGGGTTTTTGAATATTTTGATGGGGCCACTTCTCAACGCAAAGCTGATAATATGCCCCAGGTAAATGGTGAAAACACAGAGACAGAAAGTCAGCCACCAACTGCACAGGTGCAGGATGATCCAGAACTTTATGAAAAACTGACATCTTCCGTCGAGATAAACAAAGAGAAGAGTGACACAGAAGCTGATATAGAGAGTGAACCAGTGGTAGAAAGCACAGAAACTGAGGGGACATAATCATCACTCAGTAGGTAAAAGATACCTTTTGTAAAGTTGTCATCTCTCTGTAATAGATAAATGGCTGACTGGACGGTAGCAGTTCACTTTTGTCTGCCAGAATTAAGTTAATCTGATGTTCATGTTCATCTTTCACTTAAATAACTGTACAACTGACTTGTATAGAACACTGTTCTTAATTTGAACATGGTAGGTAACCTTTTTTTTGTTTTGGTTTTGGTTTTTTTTAATTTTATTTTATTTGTCTGGTAAAGCATAAATTTGCCCCCACTTGCTTTTAATTTCACAGAGGTAATTAACAGCTTGTCAAACAGAGACTTCCTATGGAAGAAAATGGAATTTTTTAGATACTACCCTTAGGTTGGCTATCGAAATTGTTATACTTGAAAACAGGTGCTGGTGTATCTTGTCTGTGTTTTTAGGCTGCTGCAGAGTTTTAAAGTATAGACAAAGCTGTGATATTTTATGTTCCTACAATTCGGCAGAAAAAGAAATGGCCCATGTTATTTAAGGAGCATAACACAGAGATTAAAAGTGATTTTGTAAAATCTACACTATAGTCTCTGTTTTCTCTAAAGTAAGTGTTTGTGATTTGTTCCTCGTACTGCAGTGGGTTTAAAAAAATGAAAAAGTACATTTTAATGTTGGGTGCATTTTGTTTTTAGATGCCAATAAAGCATATTTGTTTGATAACAGTGTTCTAGGTATTGTATTTTTTTAAAAACCTGCAAGCTCTAAAAACTTGGAATCAGCTATGATATGTGCTTAGCTAGTTGTTGCAAAAGGTTTATATTACTTTTGTAAAACCAATGCAACAATTATATGTGCAAGAAGCATATGGTTTTTACATCAAAAATCATGCAGTCGTATTAGTTTATGTAAATAATATATGTATGTAAATATCTATGTAAACTGTTTGTAGATACCACTTTTTCTGTGGGTGCCTGTGTATGTGCAAGCACTCACAGAATGTTGTAGGCAATTCAATAAAATTGAAATGAAACTAGGTGGTGAAAATTTGCCTTTCACCTTCTTTAGGTAGTAAGATAAAACTTATCTCACTGCAGTAATGTCAAGCTTGTATTTACCTGCTCCTGCTCATTGTTACAATGTTCTTACTACTTCTAGAAGGTGGAACTTTATATACTGTAAGAATATACAGTAGGATTTTAGCTTACTTTTTAAAATGCAGATATGCATGAAGCCAAAACTTAAGCAAATATTTGCATTGTCTTATTTTGTAATGTATTTGGTGTTCTGGATAGATAGTGATAGTGTTAGAGTACTTTGTGGTTATTTGTTTTTAGTGACTCAAAGTCCAGAAATGTTGCACAAAAAGTAAAAAGCTGTTGTTGGTCTAAAAACCCTACATGTTTCTAATAGAAATAAGGAGGGCTTTGTGTTTTGATGAAATAACATTGAAGTTGAACCTCTTTTTAAATTGCTGAGATGAATTGGCTCCTTAGGTAAATTAGTAGTGCTGTTCTCTCCTGTTTCACCTACTTTGCTGCTTGTGTATCCTTTTTCAATTGGTGATGAAAGATTTGGCTGTAGGATGATGTCAGATTTTCAATTTATTCCATTCAAGTGCATTTCACCAACTTCTTTCAACATAACTTTTGTTAAAATTCTGTGTCTGAAAGCATCCTTTCACTCAGTTTTAAGAAAGTTGTTTTTCTCTTGCATAATAAGATCCAGGGGTAGATTCTGTTACATAAATGCCCCTTTCGTAGTAGAAACATTTTTAGCTGAGATTTGAATTTTGATCTTTAACATTAAAGCATTACCATGCAAGTTTTAATTCCTCTTCTGCTTCCCTCAAAGGGGTGAAAGTATGAAAACATCATGTGAGTGTAAAGTATTAGCATGCCTTTGAACCTAGAAGCAAGTTACACATGTGTGTTGTCCTCTTCCTCTGGGAGGTGGGGTATTTTTCATGCTGTGTCATGGTTCAGTTTTTCAATTGCAGGGACTTTTATTCAGCCAGCCTAATGAAGGTAGCCCTTTAAAAGAGTGGACTTGAATGAATTATTATCTACTGTGCAAGTAGTAGTCATTAGGTATGCATTAAATAACTATTGCTTTGTAATGAACCTTGCTGATGTGTTTATTACCAGAACGTGTCTCGAGAGTTGAGATGAACAATGTTTAAGGTAAATGTACCTTCATGGGCAGACTCTGGCTCAAAGACCTTGACCGATGTTGCTGCACAACCTGCTAGTAGTATTCTGGTCAGGCAGATACAATTGTATCAAAGTCAAAAAGCTTAAAATAGATCTAAGGATATTTTATGAACTTAAGGGATTTTACTTCATTTTAATATGTGCAGTTTGAAAAGGCTTCAGTCATAGACCACGTAGGTAAATACTCAAAATCAAACACATATTGGCAGTAGCTTTACTTTTTGAACATTTTGTTGAATGCCTCTGTAAAACTAAAAGTGAATCTGTTCTTCTTCTAAACCGGGACTGGCAGTATGCCAGTTGCTCATAGTATGATTTAGGTAAATTACCAGGTGAGAGATGTTAAACAATTTGGTTGGTAGTGGTACAGAACAATGTATTTAATGAATCTATGATCTTTGTTAATATCTTTCAAACGTATTAATAAATTGGCTACTGTACATATGTGTTACACCATCAATTTTTAACAGCTTTTTTTTTTTAGAATAAAAGATTGTTGTACAGTCTTCAGTTGCATCATATTCACAGCTAGAACTGTTCTATTCTTATTTTATTAATGTAGTATGAAGACAAATATTACCAAAACCAGATGTATTTAGAAACTCAGAAGGGACTTTATATTAGCAAAACAGTATCTCCTTATCTTGCCAGTAGAAAGTTTTAAATCTGTCAGAACTGGAGTAAAGTCTTTCCTTTTTCACTGTAGATTTAAGCCATCATAAGCCAACACATGCACTGAAAGGAACTGTCCTGAGATCCAGACCAATTCTTTGATGTCATTCATGGGAGTGACATGTAATTTCTGTTGATGCAAAGGAAAGAGTTAAAGTGGGACAGAAAGAAGATGGGGGCCAGGCGTTTGGGCAGCAGTTCTGGCTTACACCTGTTAAAAGTTTCCTTGTAGTGATGAAAGGTTTCTTATTCTACCAAATGAAGAATTTTATTTATGATTCACATAAGTAACATACATCATTAAAAATATTTCAGGTAGCTTTGCGGGCAGTGTATTATTTAGGCATGCACATTTTCTTGAAAACCTTATGCATCAGTAAGTTGTTTGATGTATTTACCGTTTTAGACAGGCTGTGATCCTGATCTTTTTATTGTACTGCGTTTGAGTAGAATGCTACATCTGTAAAGATGAAACTTAGCCTTCATTTGCTATAAGGACATGACTTCTTTACTGAAGCCTTTTTCTGTGAAATATCAGTACACTTTCTTTTTTGTATGTAGGGCTTCCTTTTATTACAGACTCAAGGGAATAGGTGCTGTTATATTCCGTTGCTTCAGTAGAACACTATACCATACTTTAGAGCCAGTTCAGTGGTTTAATCTTAGCCTGAATAAGTCAAGATGGGAGTACTGTAATCAAACCTGTAGTGTAGCATGCACAGACATTACTTAAGCACAGTTGGAAAATTATCAAATAAACTATCTATAGAAGGTATTTATGAGATAAGCCAATTTACTGGAGAAGTCTCTCAAAACACGGTTTCAGTGGTTTTGAACATGTGCAAGGATATGTTTTGTTGGTCAACACTGAAAGTACTCATTTTCTTGACTGATTTTCTCTGAACTCAAATCTTTGGGTAATTTGATTTGAATCTGATAGAAATGGTTCCTAAATTTCATTCTCTCTTTTCATATGTTTGAAAATAATATGATAATAATAAGGGTGACTTTTTTGTCACTTGATAGTGGGAGCTGAACAGAGTCATAGAATGGTTTGAGTTGGAAGGGACCTTAAAGATCGTCTAGTTCCAACCCCCCTGCCATCTTCCACTAGACCAGGTTGTTCAAAACCCCATCCAACCTGGCCATGAACACTACCAGTGATGGGGCAGCCACAGCTTCTTTGAGCAACCTGTTCCAGGGCTTCACCACCCTCACAGTGAAGAATTTCTTCCTGCCATCTAATGTAAACCTGCTCTCTTTCAGTTTAAACCCATTGCCCCTTGTCCTATCACTACATGCTCTTGTAAAATGTCATACTCCCAACTTTATAATTTTAAAACCTATTCAGAGTATCAGGAGGTCAAGAGTAACTGTGACAATTTTTTGTTATTTTTAATTCACATTATTAAAGAATCTTTCTTTCCCTTTTTTGTTATTGTTGATTCAGATAATGAAATGATCTTTCTTTCCCCGTTGTGACATCTACTGATTCATTTGAATTTTGTAGCAGGCACATTTTCCTTTCAAGTATTGAGCTTTCTCAAGTAAGCATGTGCTGTGAAGCCAGGTACTGATGTAGATAAGATACTGAATTAAAAGGTATTAAGACAGGATGTTCTTTTTTAATTTGAAGCTGCATATTTGAACAAGAATGACAAAAGCATCTCACTATTTTGCTTTACTAGTAATTTTGCATCAGCAGAAACTTTGCAGTGGCGAAGGGACTGTTGTATTGCAAGACTTTCTTAATTGTAACTAGTCTTACATTTTTCCTTGAAGGGCTTTCTTAGTGATTTTGTTTGCTCCACTTAGTCTGTGCAAGTTCTTTGGATATGTAATAAACATAATTTTATTAATGTATGTACATGATATTTCATAGTCAAGGAGAGTCAAGTAGAGCTACTGAAAACAAAATGCATGACATCTCTGTAATAACTTCCGTATAGGAGATGAAAAATGATTCTTGTCAGTGATGAAAGTCTGTTAATAGAGTTTTTGTTGAAGTTGGTAAGCTGTAAAATTGTATTTACCATAATTTTTGTAGTCCTTTCTGTCTTACGCAAACTCGATGAAAAAGGGTAGTCTCATTGAATTATCCTACTCTTAGTATCTTTTAGATGTTCTGCTACCAAAGATTAGAGGGAGGATGGGGCTAGTGGTCTGAGCACTCTTAAAAATCAAGAGGTTATTACATTTTGCAGTTGAAGATGAATGTGTCTTGTCTCTTGAAGAGTTTAAAATGCATATTTCAGCACTTGCATAGTAACAGTGATAGTAGTGATATCACTGGTTTACTAATCTTAGTCTGTACTTCATCATTCTTCTTTTAAAGTTAACTCACTAGTGCTAATTTTAAATTTTCTCTCCTTATCGGATAAAATCATACTAATGCCCTCAGACAAGGAACTATGTTGTGCTTTGCAAAAAAAAATAATCTGGTCAGAGAGTATTTTAACTTGTAAATAGGTTAGTTGAATTTTTTTCCTCCCTGATTTAATGCTTTAATACTGCAGTTTACCTCTTGAAAGATACTGTGTGTACATATCTGTGTCATAATGGATATGTGTTCACACTGACATATGTACCAAGCTTTCTGTTGAAATGCATGGAAATTTTGAGATTCTTTAAGGTAGATGACTTGATGTGTTTCTAAAACTAGGGTAAACTTCATAGCCATATTGATTTGCGTACTAGAACATTATAATTATGCTGAAGCATTATAATTGTCTGCAAGCCAGTGCAAAATATCCTTAATAGGTGAAGAGTATTAAATGGATATGGAATTGCTCACTCAGATGCAGACTGGTAGGATTCACATAAGCCGTAGTTGCAGGGACTTTGGATCTGAATGTCACTTCCACGCTAAAGGAGAGATCATATTATAAATAATGTAGCTTTTTCTCGACAACAGCAGGAATTAAGTAGAAATATTCTCAGTGTGTAAAGTCCTTTCTAAAAAGGCATCCACCTTTGTCTAGTTAAGGGAAGCTCTGTCACTGCCACTTCAGTTGATCAAGGAAAAAATACTTTAGATTTATACTGTTTCTGAGGTAATCACATCTCATTCAGAAATGCAATGAAATGCAGTGCCTTAAGTTTTTCCTTCTGAAAAGGACCATATATTTCAAACTTTTAACAAAAATGTCAACAAAATCAATTTTTTTCCTGTAGAATTTAAAATTTAATTTTGGGTTTAGTGATTTTCTTCAAGAAAATCTTTGTCATTTCAGTAGTGTAAATACATTAATCCTAGGTTCACACTCAACTTTAAAAACATTTACTGAAAGTTGCACTAGTTTGTCCAGTTCATTTTCATTTATTTTTTTTCCACAAGCTTGCACTACTTCATTTTGTCAGGTGGTTCCATCACAGGATTCCTCTTATGGCAAATTAGAAATACATTTGAATAAGTCTTTATCTTGAAACTCATCAATTTTTTGTCCACTATGACTACCAATATAGGTAATTCACTATTAAGAACCTTATTGGTCAATCACATCATGTGATTAAAACACTGAAAACAAATTTAAGGTGTAAATATTTGTAAGATTATAAGGTTCTTGGAGAACAGCCTAAACCAGTATGTGGTTGTTTGCTGATTGATTTGGACTGTCATTTGTTAAAAGCAAAATAATGGCATCTGCTCAAATTCTGTATTGATTAAAATCCACCATATTAAAAATATAAAATTGGGGGCTGAAATTCTGTGAATTGATTAAATGAGTAGACTCCCATTATTTTTATTAGAATGTAAAACTTTCAAGTGATTAGGATGTTATTTATACAAAATATTGAAATGTAATTTTTAACTTTTGTGTGCATACTGTCTGCGGTTTCTGTAGGTACAATTAACATATGCTTTACACCTGCAATTCCCATTTCATGCTCAGAACCACTGTGGAAAACGGGCAAGTGGCATGAAGTAGCATATTCTAGCAGAATACTGTACAGACTGGATCTATATGTAAACCAGTGGATAGATAATGTTTGTTTTTCAGAGGCAACAGCTTGTTAGTCTAATTTGAAATCAGAAAAAATATAGTTAGAAAGTATGAATAAACCTTTCTTTTTTGGATTCAGTAAAAGGTAATGTATGCATTCTGATTAAACGTTCACTAGTTAATAAGTAAGCATCCAAAGATTTTAGGTACTCCTGGGCATTTTTCTTAATGTTGCTCATACCTTAATTAAAAATGAACACACACGCACCCCTCCCCAAACAACGACAACAAAAAACCACTCAACAAAACTCAGGAAGGTTTAAATATTTGTAAGATTATAAGGGTCTTGGAGAACAGTCTAAACCAGTATGTGATAACATGGCCTCACTTGTTTACCAGTGGGACATGGCTGTTTCATTAGAACCAGGATTTCAGACTCTTTGTCTTGGGTGTCTCAGTTTCTTCTTCAGCAGCCTTTGGAAGAGCAGGTGCCAGAAGTATCTGGTTCTAGTTTTGCCTTTTAGGGGATAAATTTTTTCCTTTCCAATTCTGTTCCTCTGTATAAGTATTTATGAGCAGGCAGCCCTAATAACGACTGTAATTGGGATTCTAAGAGTATGGTGAAATAGGTTGTACGAAATGTCTTAAAAAAATTGCAGCATTATACTTGTTCAGTCCTGTGCTAGGAAATTCATGGAGTGAAGGCAAGCAAATTAAAACTAGTTAAATGCATTGGTCTTCTGGCTCTCCCAAAATGATTGTACTTTCTAAGTAGCTCTTTTCACTGCAGCACTTTAGAGCAGCCCTTTAATATACAGTTACTGTTCTTTGTTTAAAGTCCATGATGTCCTCTACCTTACTTTTCTTCATCTGCATACTGCTTTTTTGGAGGGGTATGTTTTGTTTAAATAGCACTTCTTTCTGAAAAGGATTTAAAGAAAAATGAATGCACTAGGTTAATAAAGTTTTTTTACATCATTTTAGAACGTGCTGCCTAACTCTCCTCAATATATTTTCTTCTCAAACAAAAAGTTGTTTACATTTCTGTATTAAACAGAATAGAAATAATGGATGACATGTAAAAAAAAAAAAAGGAAATAAAATTTTTATCCAAAATCACATATATCTGTCATGATACTCTGGTTCTAGCATGTTCAAGAATGTAACTGAAACAGCAGTTTTCACACCTTCTAGCAGTTTATACTGTCTCTAATGTCTCTAATATTAAACTTGAAAATTTATGCACAAGCTAAAGCAGCTTCAGGAACTGTCCCATGCAATGCTTACATGCAGTAGTGAATGACAAGGTCTTGCATTTCCCTTCTCCGTTCCTCATGCTGTCACCACTTGCTCTAATTTTTCTTATTCAGAATGAAGAAATGTAACTTGTCTAAAATTTATGAAAAATTTCACTTTTCCTATGTTGGAGAATTTGTTCTAAATGTCTCTCATCTTGATACATTAAAGCAAACACACATAAATCCAAGAGGGACAAATATGTGAAAGCAACTTCCTAAATATTTTTAGCATTTTAAGGGTAGGAAGTCTGCTAAAGAACTGGAAAGGTTTTAATTCATGGGTTGTTTTACCATCTGATTGGCTTTTTTTAAAAAGCCAATTATTTGAAAATTACATTTTCTTAGAGGCCTTTCTCAAGAAATTTTGTTGTTCTTTTGTCTCACTAATTTTTTTCTAATCTGGGACCTATTAAGCATCTTATAATGCAGCTTTGAAGTTATGCATCTTGTCCTACAGTAGCAGTCTGGCATTGACTTGAGCTACATACCACAAGACACACAATACATTAAAATTCTACTGTTGTTGGACTATTAACTTATGTGTATATGTCCATTTTACAGAAGCTTCTGGAAAGCTTAGCTACAGTATTTACATTCTAGAGTGTATGAAAGGAAACACAAACTCCAGTAGGAACTTTTCCTTTTGCCATAGATCTTACACTGAAGGGTGTTCCTGTAGCTGACGCATCTTTGATTTATCTTCCACCCTCGCTGTGTCAAAGGAGTCAAAGTTAGACATGAGGGTGTTCACATACAGATTTAAGTGCACATCATCTTCAGTTGATAAAAATCAATTTAATATTTAAAAATCAGGGCTATAAATTTAGCTTGCTATGAAACATTTGGTTGATTGCACCAGTTTTTCTTATGCTATTTGGTGGTTTGGATCTCATTTTTTTTAAAGTAAAGTGAAACAAAATGCTACTGCATATATAGGAAAGGTTCAGGCTTGTTGGTGATTGATTTTGTTATATGAGAATAGAAGGTTCCCAGTTTTATACTATAGAAAACATTGTGCTGGTAAACCATGACAGACAAAACTTGAAGTACCCTGGCACTTGGCTGGGAAAAACACCCACCACAACTTTTCATCTCAGGCTGTGAAGTAGCACAGGGAGTGCAAATATGTCCAGGCAAACTGGTGTACCTTGCAGGTGCAGAGGTCTGCCTTGAGGGGAGTTAGTCTTGAGCCATAGAGACACAAGGCTCCTGCTCACCCAGGATCAAGATTGTCTTTTCTACCTGAGCCACAATAATGGTATTACTACAGGAGGCAACAGAATAGTTTTTTTATACTGATCTTTGTCGCATGATTGATATTTGTAAATAGGAGAGGTATTTAAAGTTAATAATTTCTCAAGATAATAATTGCTGGCAAATCAGATTTGTGAACCAATTTGAAGAGAACCCAGTTACAAGCAAGAAAGATGAGAGATGATTAAACCACTGTAGGTGCTTGTTTGGATTGTTCCAAAATAATTGTGTCTGAAGATACTATAGACATGTGATGACTGCTTCAGGGTCTCACTGGCTGGGAAGAGGCCAAGAGTTAAATTCTGAAACTTTTCAGGGTTCTGACCTTCTGAAATACTGTCAGTAGGCTGATACCTCATATACACCATTCATTTGTATCTGCTTTCGCATTCCTCGTGTGGCCTTGACCACGCTTTGTAACAGCTGTCACAAGTAGAGTACATCTCCTTGTCATCACTGCCACTAACCAAGATGTTTGTAGGTCTCCTCCAGGTGCCTTTTGAATCCTTCAGATGCCATTTCTAAAGAGTTTGAAATAGGAAATTTGGTGTGGTTTTTTTTAGGTACAAAATTGCACTCTACTGGAGTGACCAAATACTTCCCCAATTTGTATTTTCACCCTCATGTCTTTTCTTCAGCAAAAGCTCTTTGCAGTGAGCATTTCAAAGCTGATTACTATATCATGGTATTCTGTGTCTTCAGTCTGAAAGTGAAGTGTTGATGGGTTTTGAAGGAACAGTTTCCATGTTCTCTTACTATCCCTTTATGCTTTTCCCACCTACATAGAGTAGTGGTGTCCAGCCAGCCACTACAGCGTGCTTTCTCACCTCATTAAGAAGGAAAGTCCAGCGTGTCCCCAAGACATACTGACACTTTCTGCAAAGAGCAGCTTCTCAGGTTACATGCAGCAAGAGAAGCATGCAAAAAGAGTGAGCCTGCCTTTCCAGGACACCTTATCCAGTTTTTAAACCCTTCTTTGCAGCAAGCCCCAGAATATAGGAAGAGGAGAATAGCAGCTGGCTGAGTTGCTCCCCTCGTTAACTATCATCTGTACTGGGGTGCAGGGACCTTGTATGAACTACAAAGTCAGGATCTGGTTATCCCTTTTGTGAAGTGTGGCCAGGTCTGATGTGTTTGTTCCAAACACTTACAATACCAAGCAAAGCTCTAAGCCCTCCTAGCACTGGTGCAGTACACAGATATGGGGCATTGCCAGGTCTCGTCTGTGACACGCAGGAAAGGCTCCCTTTCACATGTGCCTTTTTCTGTTGCTTCTTCAAAAACGAACACTATCACTCTTCCACTATTTAATTCTCTCCTGCATAAAATATAGCTAGATGAAGTCAAAAGTGGTGAGAGGAGTTCATAGCCCCTGCTGACAGATACGGTGAGGTTCCTGTACTCCATATCAGTGCCATTAAATTTGATGTTTTCATCTGATGAAAAATTTAACAGATATTTCTTGGATAATGCTAGTTCTTTAAATGAACACAGATTTTCTGGCTGTACAGACTGTAGTATAAGAAATTTGAATTAGTTTCTTCTTTTACCTTTTATCTTTGTTCTTTGTATCCTATATTCCTGTACGTTGGTTCTATGTACAGTGTGCTCCTTGAAAGAAAATACATTAGTACTTTATTAACTTTCTTCTCTAAAAAATTATGTTTTCTGTCTTTATTTCCATCTGAGTGTATCAGAACAAAATGGACTTAGAGGAAGATGTAAAAATGAGCAGCCAGGCAACAGCAGAACAGCACAAGAACTGAGAAATCTGTTCTAGCGGGACTGAGGAGTGAATTGTGTGCAAGAACAGGAGAGATCTTTGAAGCTCCGTCACCTTACATGTGGTTATCAATGTAGTATTTTATTCTGCACTCTAAAATCATGAACACTTTTGTAACCAAATCCATAAGCAGTAGCAGGTTGTCAAGTAGCCAAATATCGTGGGATTTTTCTTTCAAGATATTCTCTTTTTGTGAAAATTTAAATTAAGCGGCACAGCAGCTCACAAAGGTGCCAAATGTTGCATGCTGTGAAAAATTTTATAAGCACTTGGTGATTTTGTTACTCATGCAACAGACCTTTGAATTTTTTTTTTTAAGATTTGATATTTCTTTCTTTAGTGTTTAGGTATTAGTGACCAAAGGGAGATTACTGTAGTTTTGAAGGGTTTGTGAGAGATGTTAAGTGAATTTACTGGGGTTTATATGTGTTTTCACTTGGTTATAATGTAGGATTGATGCCAAACTATCTGGATGCTGTTGAGGGTTAATGCTGTTATACTTCGGCATTTTGTTTTGTTTTTGGTTTTGATAATTTCAAACATGCAGGAGTTTTGGTTATGTCAACTTTGCAGACCATGGAAGATCACATGTAACCCTGTCAACAGTCATGAGGAGTCTTGTAAACTAAGAAGAAGTTATTATTGTTAGCCATGATGTTTAAAGGGAAAAAAGTGATTCTGAAAACAAGAAATGCTGAATGCTGTTTATGAGAGTAGCGTCTTTCTTAGTTTGATAGAAACTATAACAAGAAACAGCTGAAATAGCTGGTAGGAAAATATTTGGCTCACTTTTTAAAGAAAAAAAAAGTACTCACTGACTTCAGTTTCTTTGCTAAGATCTCCGAGTTTAGTTATGTAACTTGTCCTCTTGAAAAAGAACAGAAGACTGAAATCTAATGAATGCTTATTTTAAAAGTCTCTTTGAAAACTGCAATCAGACCTAAACAACTATTAAGAAGCTTTGATAGAAACATAGAGCCAGTAATTTGCAACCTGCAGTGAATACCTTTGAGCGAGGGTCACTACAGTAATTAATTTTCTTTTTGTAGTTTCAAATTTAAAAGGTTTTGCAGGTATTCGTTTCTTTTAATCTTTGAAACTAATTTGACATTTCCTTTTACTACTGCTTGTAGTTAAGATGGATGTCCTTTCCTGGATTTTGCTTTTACTTCATTACATTTGTTTCCCAAGCCCCGTGGCTTGCTGCTGTGAAACCAGTAGAGGGTGCGCAGGATATGTGTAGTCGTGGCTGTTGCTTCACGGCCCACTGTAGCGTGGCTCTGTGGAAGCCAGAGAGCTGCTGCTTTAAGCCCTGTTCAGGTGAAGTACCGTCTATCTGGAATACAATTCTCAGGATAATTGACTCCTGTGCTTCAGTGCGCTGTTCCATTCAGTTCCTGTGCGTACATGCTCACTAGGGGTGGTTTCCCCCTCTGTTGTGTGGGAGGCTCGGGTTAATATACAACTTCCTACACTTTTAACACTTGCTATAATTAACAGGGATTACATAATCATTGTTTTTACAGACCAAAGCCTGCTTTAAGAAATGTTTGTGAACCTTAGTTGTTTATTGCCATGATATTTTATGAGAAAGGTCAATGAAAGTGGCTGCTTAAGTACTTCTGTGCAGTTTTGACTGATAATAACAAAAACACTCCTGACACTAACGTATGTTAACACGGAGGCCCTGCTAATGGCTGCCACCCTCCCTCCCCTCTCTCACCAGCAAGTGTTGCCTACTAACTCCCAGTTTCTGTCTTATCTGGCCAATTGTAAAATAGTTCAAGGACTTAGATAACTTTTGAATGTTTGTTCCTGCTTAGAAGTCCTGGGCTCTTTTTTGCCAGAGTGCTTCTGCTCTGCACAGTCCTGAAACACTTTTATTTTATTCATCAGAGAAACAGGAGAGCTCAGGTAGATGAGGGAATCTGCTTTGCATTATAGAAAATTATAGAATCTTAGAATATTCAGAGTTGGATGGGACCCACAAGGATCATAGAGTCCAACTCCTGGATTATCTTTAGAATATATTTTTTTTCATATGAAGAAGTTCAAATCCTGTCTCTCTGGCGGGATTCCCCTTCCCCTGGCTGCTGTCTCCTGCCTCTTGGCAGGGCTGCAGATGTTTCGCTGTTCCTTGACAGTTGTTGCAGTACTTCTTAGTACATCCCATTTATGTCTTGGTTTTGATGTCCATCTGCATATCCTACCAATTGCAACCATTCAGAAATGGGAAAGAGCTGTAATCCTACATTTTCAAAGGCAAACGAGTCTCTAACTATCAGTCCTATGAGAAAGACTATGAATGCTTTAAAATTTTTGCATAGTGTTTGTTTATTTATATGATGAAATGTAATGAGTAAGACAGTCCTTTGGCTTTAATCACTTCCACATTTGCTCAAAATAGGTAGTATTTATTTTGCTACACTCATCTGAGAGATTTCTTACTGAAATCATTGTCTTTATGTACTATTTCGACAATAAATTCATTGCGATAGTAATATGTCATAAAACATGAAAATTATTTATGTGTGTGTTAGTATTTAATAATAGCATTCAATACTTGGAGTATATTGAAAACATGAGTCCATTTTATATATAGTTTCATTAGCTTAATGTAAAATACATCACAGGTGCTATTTTCTACGATGTAAAAGGCATCTTTGTAAGTTTAATATGTAGGCTTACACAGCTGTGGCACCCAAGTGGCCCTAATATAATTTCTATAAAATTATCTTGAGGAAAGGAGGGAAAAAACAATCTGTAGTTTAGTTTCATAATATAAATGTTAATGTAAATTTATCATCAGTGTGATACAGTTGCATAATACCACTTTGAAGGATTTTTTGGTCCCACAGTGAAGCACTTCTATGCTTAATTTTACCTGTATGGCTTGGTTTCTGAGTTTCTAATGCTTGATTGGAGTAAGTGCCTAATGCTGTGAACTAGCCTTCCCTAAATCACTGAAATACACTTGTTAGTTCTATTTCCTGTTAACATGTTTCTGCTTTGTAATTTACTCCTGTTTGTACCTCTTTTCAAAAATATCTTGTTTTTCCATCATCTCGTTGGAATCAAGATCATTATGTCAAATACAACTTGATTTTTATTTCTAGCAAATCGAGTTCACTTCTGACTGAGGTACTGTAATGAAATGTCTTATGTTGGATCTCAAAGCTTTAAAAAAAATGTCTGTATCATTGCTTGTAAGAGCAAACTTTCATCATTCCAATTGAGTCTTATTTTTGTAGTTCTTATGTGAAAACAGAAACGCAAAACTCCAGTTGCCCTGAAAACCTTTTGTTATAAATTTATAGACAGAATCTTGTGCTCTTCCTCTCACCTCCCAGGTTATTGTTCTTGTAGAGGTAGGAACATGTCAAGCCAGTCCTAGAAAAAATATTTAGATTTAGATAACTGGTGTAGACTCAAATTTTGAAGCTTCTTCAGCCTGCTGAGATCCCTCAAAATGTTTTGAAGCTTATAGGTCACATTAATGTTAAGTCTTCAGCCTCCTTCTGTTGGGAGTGCTTTCCTTAGGTACTTCTTTCCTCATTATAAACCACAGTCCATTGGCATCTTGGAGCACAGTCAGAAAAACAATTACTTAAGCAGCTTGTTATGTGTATGATTCCAGCAATTCTTTCTTTTCCAGATAAACACATTTTCTGCCTCAAGGAGTGCTCAGATGCCAGTGAGATAGCTAAAGCCTGTGATGTCTCTGACTCTGGGGATTGTTCTTATAGAACAACATGTTTTCAGTGGGAAAATGCAACATCTGGTTACTCATACAATAGATTTGAAGTGTAACATTATTTGTACCCACTTACCATCAGTCTCATATATACCGGCTTTCAGTGACTGGGAAGTGATGAAAGAAGACTTGCATCAAAAGAACCACATGACTTGAGCTCTGCTTTGCTTTCCCAAATTCTTTAATCTGGTTTTTAATAATTTTAGTTTGAGTACAGTTTGGGTCAGGTGAGGGTTGCCTTCATGAGGGCATTGAATCAGCGTTAGTTTCCTTAGTCCAGAGTTACCTTTAATACATTGGAATAGTAGCTGGATTTTGTATTTTAGTTTTTTCACATTGATTTGTACTCAGTGCATTAAGAGCAAGCCGTGGGTTTACTCTTACAATGTTGAAATGTGAAAGGAAGTGCCAGAAGACTAGTGATTTTCCTATAACCTTCTGTGTGAGTGACTAAGTTTTTATTAATTTATTTATTTAAATCTTTCCTCTCAGAAGTTTTAATTTCTGCTTTCCCCCCTCCTTCACTATAGTGAATATCTTTTCACTGTATTCAAGAACGTGATTGTAGCATTCCCTTCGTCTACAGAATCTGGATTAAATTCTTTACTCTAAATTAGAGGAAGGACATAAAGGAGAATTTTGGTTTGTACCTCTTTGGGCTTTTATAGTATAAATACACTTTCAATTTTTACAAGGACGTGACGTTTCATCAAACACAGATTCAATAAATTGCTTTTTAAAGCTGTTGCTTAAAAAAACCCAAGGTAGTAGATTTTTCTCTTTGTGTCTGTTAACGGAAAACCTGATTTGTCCCAAACAGTAGGAAAGAGGCACTTTTGTAGTTTTTATCATGGCAGGTGAAGGAATATTTGTGGGTGTTCCAAAGAAAATTCTGCTGCTTGTGTAAAGCAGAAGGCAAACTTCATTGCTTAAGTGACTACAAAGCAAAAAAATTTATTAGGTCTTCAACTATTGTTTACAAATAATGACTGTATATATATTCAAAGGGTGAGAATTGAAGATAACTAAAAATTGTCACCTTGAAAATAAGATACATAATACCTATAATTCTCTTTATAAGAAATCAAGATCTGAATATGTATTAAACTATACCATTGCTAAACAAATTTATGTTGATATAATATATCCTCTCAGCAAAAAGTATAATGGTTCTATTTAATTCATTTTAGTAAGAGTAAACCTAGCTGCGGTAACAAAAACCAAAACAAACAACAAAAATTACAAATTAAAAACTAGATAAAATATATTATCCAAATACTCTTTTTTTCCCAATTTAAACAACAAAAAACTTTAACAAAAAATAATGTCAACTTAAACAGTCTTTCTAAAGGTAATTTTATGTTTGCATCTTTTACACTGCCACTGTAAATGCTCAACCTGAGGTTTCCTGGCCCCTGTGCCAGGCCCCAGCACCAGGAGGGGCACCTGCAGCCCACTGATAGCTTTCGTGTTCCATGTGCCCATGCTGTGGATATGGCTGCCCAGCAGGTCTGTCCCTCTGGTTTGGTACATGGGCTGTCCTGGGAAAATGCAAGTTGCTGAAGTGGTGGGGTGGGAAGGATCGAGGAAGTTGTCTATCCAGCTCTTTGCTGGCCTGCAAAAAACTGTGGGTGCAGAAAACTCTCATTCCTGTCAAAGTGCAAGCTTTCCTTGGGATTTTCCAGGGGAGAATACACTGCTGGGTGAATATTATCAGTTTTCAAAGGTCAGCTTTCTTAAAGATACTTCAACTATCAAGAAAATACCGTTTCTCACATGCTCATGTCATTAGGTTATGGGCCACCCACCCTTCTGTTGCTCATCTGCCAGTGAGCATGCCTGTAACAAGGCAAGGTGATGTCTCCCAAAGGAGTTGCTTGAAACAAAATCTCAGACTTGTCCTGCTGAGAAACAGCTCTTTGGGCAACTTGACAAGTCTTGAAAAAACTACTTCTTCTCATTTTATTTTACAGCCCTCCGTACTTTCCTTTAAGATGCTCATAAAAATCTGAGAGGCCCGGGAGAAATCATAGTATCATTTGGTAGAAGTCAACAAAATTACTCATTGTTACATCCAATTCTCAACCTCCAACGTGGCAAACTTTTTACTGCCTAGAAATGGGAAAGGATTTTGAGAGCAGGAGCTGTGCATGTCTTCTATAAAATGTTCCTAACTTGCACTGTTATTCTGAAAATTTGATCTTTTGTGTATGAAAGGAACTGACACAGAAAAGGGTCTGCACTACTGAGGTTTTTGTGGTTATCAGGGCATCACGGTTCCCCATCATTGATCCAGGCATGTTCCATATCTCTAAAAAAGAATTTGTTATTCTAAAACATATTTAAATATTTAACGCTGACACAAGTAGAGACACTAACTTATATTAACTCGGAGACCACTGTGGGGAGGAAGGCTTAGTTACGATAAAAGCTGTCCCTGGACTGGCAAGATGTCTACCTCACCTGTTTCCCAAATTCCTGCTTGATGTCAAATGAAGCAGTTGATAATTTAGTGTGACACATGGGACTGTCAGCTCAGGTGTCAGATGCTCATCCTGCTCAGCCAGCTCCCTGAGAGGGTGAGGAAGGCACCCCTCAAACTGACCAGAGAGCTGAGTCCAAGCAACCACCTCTGACTCACAATCAGTACCCATCCATACTTGTTTCAAAAGAGCACGAAGTTAGTTTCAATAATAAGAAAAAAATACTCTGCCCAAGTACATAAACAGGTAGATAGGAAAATAACCTTATTAGTCCAAATTAAGTATTTACAGTTAGATTAGATTCTCCTCCAGTAAAGATGGTTTCAAAAGCATTAGACCATTCCTTGTCAGGAGGCAGGTCGATTTATGAAAATTTATGACCAGTTCCTGACAGTTCAAATTATGCTACTATTACAGAGCAGATAACATGTTTTTTTCCTATTACCTTCTGTGTAAGTTGATAGGATGAATGCTGTTTTGGTAGCTATTGATTGCACATTTGCTTTCTGTATCTAAGGTCTCAATAGTGACTATCTGAAAGCAATAATGAAACATTACTTGAATATGATATGTGATTTGCAGCTCTCCTGCCTTCTTTTCTACCTTTTTATTTCATCCTTGACAATCTTCAGGATCAGAACACATTTGAAGAGGTTGAAGGGCAACACTGCCAAAAAGAGGTAGCATAAAAATAATCCACTGGAATATGTCTGTTAGAAGCATAACCGGGCACTTGGTTAGAGCATGGTGCTAGTAACACCACGGTACTAGGTTTGATCCCCGTACAGGCCATTCACTTAAGAGTTGGATTTGATGATCCTTGTGGGTTCCTTCCAACTCAGAATGTTCTGTGATAATCTCTTTGAAGATGTGAGAGTGCTCATTTAGTCACTCAGCAGTGCTTTAACTGTTATAATAATAAATGCTTTTGATTTCTCATTAACACTTTGAAAAGGGGATTGAACTGCTTCCCCCATTGATTTACCACTCCTTTTTATGGTTAATATGAAATTTAAGAATCTAGATACTGATCCAGCAAAGCACATAAAATATAACTAATCTGATTAGAAGAACTGGATGTGCTTACATTTAAAGCACATGTGTGAGTATCATTGCAATAGTGCCTAAAGGAAAAAATAAAGCAAATATGAAGAAACAGAAAATAATGTAACAACACTTGTGTAAACTTGATCGTTTGCTTCCTTAGTTATAAGCACGATTGATAAAGCAGTGACAAGTGTTAAAGTCTGATATGTTGAAACACACCACTAGTTTGTCCTTTTGCTCAGTTCATGTTTCCGAATTCCTAACATTATTGTTCAGCGTAGAAGGAACTTGTGAGGTTGTTTTGTTTTTCTAATGAAAACATTTTTTTCTATCCTAGAATGTGAAATGTTATTCAAATATTTTTAAAAACCTTACATTTCTTGAAACTGAGTTGATTTTTCAAAGTTTCGTATTAAAAGTTAGGAAAATGTTATACAGAATCTACCCTCCTAGCAGCAAGCTCTTACGTGATAGAGTTACCTTTGGTGAATTTCAAAATATTTCACATGAAGGAGTTTAATCCTCTGAAATACTCTGTCCAATATCTTTCACAAATCATTTATTGAGATTATTCTTCCTCCCATCTGCTTTCAGTGGCACTTCACATTTTTGATAGAAGCAGAAGGCAGCTTTTCATTAGCACTGTGTGATACGGTATCATCTTTGGCTTTTAATTAGGTTTTCATGAAGGAAGTACGTTTCCCAGGCTGCAAGATTTTAGCTGAGACAGATTTTAGTGATATTTTATTTTTATATATTAAACCATATTTCAATACCTACACATGAGTGTCCTTAAGCCTGGATATGAGTAAATACCTTATCACCAAGATCCTTGAATTTTTAATTACAATCTTCCAGGTATCTGACTGCTTTTAGTCCAGTATGATATTTAGCTTGACTCTTTTAAACAGACTAAAATTTACAGCACTTTTAAGTGCCTATTGGACAGTCAGGATACAGATGTAAATAGCTTGTCTCCTTATCTGCTTCTATTTTATATGAACTTTGAAACTGTATTATTGAATTACTGCACTGTTTAAACATAAGAAGGCTCAAACAAAGACATGTTTTCTATGGAAGTTGCTATACAAAATAAAGCTCTCTTGTAGTTGTATCCAAAAATCAATGTGTCATCACATTAAAAAAGGTCTCCTCTACCATAATAGATTTTTTTTGCTTTGCAGGAAATCTAAGTACCAGTTTATTCTTTGTTCTTGAAAAAAATCTCTTTTTCAGCACAGGAAACAAATGCTTCCAACTTTATTGGATCTCTTTAGCTTATAATTATATAACTATGGAAAGTAATCCGTTACAAGACACAGCAATCTGGCCTTTGGTACTAAAAGTAAAATAATTTCGGCCTCAGAGGTTTCCTATGTCCATAGTTCCTTTCCTTTGAGACATCTGTTCATTCTGAGCATGATACAGTGCACAGTATAAAAGCACAAGTTTTCAAAGACACAAATACTGTTTCCCAGCAGGTGGGTGTAAATCCCAACAGAATTGCACCTGGGAAGTAAAGCAGATTTTGAATCAAAATGTTTGATAGTTCCTGCTAGTTGTGGTGAAATCAGCCCACCTAGGATTAGATTAACACAGAATAAGCATTCTGTGGACTTATAAATATGCACTTCCATAGTCTTTTTTGTCTGATTCTCTTGTCTCTTCCAAACAAAGTGTGATGTCTCTTATGTTCAAGCATCCATTTATTCTAGAACTGCCCAGCTCTTGCCCACCATCACCTTATTTCCCAAGGCACTTAAGCCAGGACTTAACTTTGTGTCCAAAGATTTTTGGACTTGACATAGATGAAGTACAATATTGGAAAAGGCTGTATTCTTTTTTAATCATGGCCAGTTACAAAAATGTGCTGTTTTATCCTTCAAGCTCTCATGCAAGGAGATTTGTAAAATAAAACAGTAAAGTCACAAAATACAGAAATTTATGGTGATGGTAATTGTGCCTGCTGATTTTCTGTAAATTTCCTTCTGCTTGTTTCCCGAAGACCAGAGGAAAGTACAATATTAACTTCCATGAACCTTGATCCCTCATTGCAGCTTTATTTTTCTCCTTATTGTAGCTAATCACCTGAGCATTCTGACTAATATGCCCGTTTCCACGCTATGCATTCCTCATTTCAAATGAGAAGTGTTCCCACTTTATTTCTCGTTGGAGAGGATCTGCAGCTCTCATTTAATTACATAATTTCAAAAATGTCAGGGGAATCAGGAATTCCTGTCTGTGTTGACACCCTGTCTTATATAAACCACTAATTCATAGAGATATGATCCATCATATGAATTACAGTTCAATGCAAGTTGGATTGAGTGCTCTGAAGTTAAGATCCCACGTGGCTTACTGTAGGCTTTCAGTGTGATATGGGGCAAATTGTTTTATGTCTCGGAGTCTTGGTGTTCCATTTATGATAAAGGACAGAATTTCCTTTTTGTTTTTCCCAGTTCTTTCTCTTATCCATTTTGAGTGTGATCTGTTAACTGAAGAACTTTCTTGCGTGGTTTCATAACAGAAGTGGTAGGAACAGACTTGGGCCTTACTGCCACTACTGGTAATGGGAAGTTTTGTGATGTCTTCTCATCACAAATGATGATGCCTGTATGCTTTCAGGGGGATTTTGACTAATTTGTTTAAGAAAAACAAGGACACTTTCATGTAATTTAGGAAGTTGCAGACAACTCTTCTGTCCATGGAGACTTAGGATTATTTTCTGTATCCTTAGTCCCTCGTTAGCATAGTTTCTTCAGTGTTTATGCCACCATAAATATCTGTAATAACTTGCAGCAATCTAAAGAGGACATGATGCATAGCAGAAAGAGGAATATTTACTATATTCATAGCACTTACCTGGTGCTGGCATTCAGTGGAGACACTAAAGTAGATCCCCAATAGGGCAATCTTAAAAAATGAAGGAAAGCAAGCATTTTCTGAGAAACTGATGACATCCCACTTAATTACATCATTTTACAGAGAAGTCACCTTCAGACTTACTCTACTTCAGGAGTCATCATTACCCACGCAAATACTGTCTGCAGGGACTCTGGAAGGTCTGTGTCTGGAGTGGCTGTGAAATCAAAGGAGAAAATAATTCTTTTGAGTGTTTTCTTTCTTGGTCCTTTCTGTAATTACAGGTGCACCCCCCAGACACAGTTAAAACAGAAAACAACTGTTAATATTAAATTAATTTCAAAGGGCATTAGGCAATCAAAGAAATAGAGAGTAATCAGGATGTTGCATTACAAACTTTTCTGCATAATTATTGTACTATTTCTTTTACATTTTATTCCTTGCAGGGACCATTAAAAAAATCCAATCTGAATTTCTGTAAAGTGTACAGTCTCATTAGTTTTCTACAATTATAAGTAAAAGTTAATGTAATATGCAGTAATTTTGACATCATACCAGGAAAATTGTGTAAATCAACATTACAAATGTTTGAAGTATGATCTTTTTTTTAATTCTAACTTGATGAAGTTTTTCAGAAAGCTATTAGGCTTAACAGGAAGGTAGAAAGAACAGCTGAGTTATTGACAGGACCTGTTTAATCTGATTTATCAATGATTTTGATTTTGCCAGGGCAAGAGCTATGCTGTAGTCTACATTGTCATGCAAGAAGAAAGTTCCAACAGTACATTATCTAGTCTTTACAAGTGATCAAGCATAAGAACAGACCTTTGGCTATGTTTCCCTTGCTCTCCATTTTTTTTTTTTAAATGGAGAGTGGTTTGTTTTTATAGATAATTTTTTTTAAGGTTAAAACACTGACAAGAGAAGTGGAAATGTTTCGCTCTACACTCTGTGCACGCTGTTTGGAAAATGAGTTTGCTCCACTGGAAGGCTTCAAGTGGAGGCAGGGCACCTTATTCCAGGGTTGCTCTAGTCAAGCACAGAGTGTGTGACTGTAGTACAGGGGAAAACCCATGGAGGGGCCTGGAAGCAAGACCCACACACGCGTACCCCAACAGCACCTGCTGGCTATGCAGCATCTCCCTCTGTGAATCAGTGAGCCCCACTTGCCAGTTTACAATAATGATTTTTTTAACATCAGTTAAATTCTATGCTTCTTAAAAAAAAAAAATTAATAGTAGTAAGAGATCTGTTGTGAATCCATCAATGTACAGGGCGAAGCCACTCTGAGGGTCTGCGCACTCAGGCTTGCCCTTGTGAGGGATTGGACCTTTCACAGACTCTTTCTCTATCTTTACTCCTGAGACTCTTCTAAATGTAGCAAAACCTGAGGGCCTCACTCAGTGTTCCCGCGAGGAAGGCTGTCCTCCCCTTTCAGTGTCATACTGGGGTTTCTGATTTGATTTTCTCAACAGCTGGGAACAGCAGCCCCGCCAATGGCTGGGATGGGTGGCCCCTGCAACGCACTGGCCTTGCACAGCCAGGGAGCTTGCCCTCGCTGGCAGAGATTTGGCACTGGTGGCTGCCAGCTGTGCCCCCATAGTGGGAATCTCCACAGTGCAAGCTGTTGGCATGTCACCCCTTTTCCTCTGTATGCCATTTGCCTTCTCTAGGTACAGCCTTCATGACCAGCCTGGTCCCTGCCAGGTATAACTACAGCCTCAGCCCTGCCTATTGCTTTTATAGCCTGTTCAGCTCATTCTAACTCATTCGCTAACTCATTCCTCCAGCGGCACCTTTGCAGTGTGTACCTAAATGCTCTGTATCAGTCGCTACACACCACTGAAATGGGCTGTTGGCAGCAAAAGTGGAGTAAAGGTACAACAGAGCATGATGAGCATGTTAAACAAGTCAAAGAGCATGCAGCGGTGACTGAGTGTGTGCTCTCTGCTACTTCCACCCAATTGAATTAATTAGCTAAATGGATTTGGGAGATTCATCCCTTGTCCTGCAGGCTCCATCCTTCCTGGCAAGCATCTAGAGACAAATGACAGTTGTTCGCACCATAGTATTCAGTCTCTTTGATGGTCTGTGCTGTGTTCCTGTGGCCAAGCATGAGGCTGGACAGGATCTCACACAGGATCACCTGGGCTGATCACCTGCTTTCAGGGAGGATCAAGTATACCTCTCCTCATCTCAACAGGTGTTTTTCTCAGCCAGTCCCATCGCTTCTTGTGACAGCGTTACATGTAACACCTGTAGAAAGCCTGCTACCTGGCTGATTATCCTTGTGTTAGAAAGCTTTTCTCCAAAACTGAATACTAATGTCTTGTTTTCTGCATGATAAATGTGGAGAACAATTAGTCATCATCCTCTTCTCAGAACAAACTTTTACATATTTTAAATATGTTATCATGTCTTCTCTTAGTCTTCACTTTTTCTAGACTAAACAATCTATTTCTTTCAACCTTCTCTTCTTCTACATCTGTTACCAATTTTTTGTGGCTTTTGCCTGGACTCCCTCCAATTGTCTCCTTCCTTCGACAGCCCAGGAGGCAGAGCTGTATTGCAGTCAGGGCCTTGCAGCTCCTGATAGGGGAAAATAATTGATTTTCTTACCGTATTGCTCTGACTGTATAGCAGGCTGCCTTTTTCTGCAACTGAATATCATCCTGACTGATGATTTGCTTATAGACTACTGTAACTCCCCTGCAGATCTTTCTATGGTAATTTACCCTTCTCTTTGTGGATCTAGTTCATTAATTTCAGAACATTTATCCAAGTTACTGCAATTATGGTGAATTCTAATCCAAACTTGTAAACTGCTTGCAACCTCACCCAGTTTTATATCACATCACATTTTACAAATCTCTTCTATCACCAAAGTACAAGATTGTCAGATACACAAGGTATCAGAATTACAACTACTTTGTTTTGAGAAACCTAATGAAAGGCCTTCGATAGCAAGCAGAAGTTATGTTGTAGGATGCAGTCAAATTTTTCTCTGCCTGTCACTGTGCCAGCATACAACAACCCGAAATTACTGATGTTTTGGCCACCAAAGGCAGTGCTCAGATGCTAAATAAGTCTCTGCAGAGCTACAGGTGACAGCAGCAGTATTGTCTTGGGCAGAGTTTATTTTGAACTAGCAAGGTTGTTCAATGTTGAATTTCTTTTTCTAGCACATTTGCAGGGGTTTTTTCTTATATTTCACTATCTTTCTTTTCCCTGTATGCTTGCATGGTGAATTCTTTGCTATTCTCCCAGCAGGTGTACTTAACAATACCTTTTAAATTACTCCTTTGGGGCTCTAGGTAATTAAATATCTCCTGGTACACATACTGTTCGCTTACTCTGCACTGGGTTAATTTGCTGCAGTGCTTTAGTGCTGACCTTCTGTAAACTTGTCCTCTCATTTAAACTCTTTCCACCCTTGGATTGCCTTTGCCTGGGGATGTCCTTGATTAGTCTCTGGAGCTGGCTATGGCTTCATTCCCTGGGCTTGCCTAGCATTGGTCTGCTCTTCATTTCCTAGGAATCATGAAATCTCTCATTTTATAATCACTTTGGTTTGATTTCCTTTTCATCAGTAAATTCTTAACAGTTCTTCTACAAAACTAAAGTTAAAACTAGAACACCCTCATATATCTTTTATCACTTTATGGCCTGCAAAATTACTTCTTCAGCAAATACTTGAGTATCTTTTTCTCCAGGAGAAATAAAAGAGGTGTTTGATACCAAACTTCGTCCATATTCTAATTTTAGAAACCTTTTGAATTTTTATATGTTTTCATGGAGGAGTTCTTTCATCCAGGAAGCCAAACAGAAGACTGTTTCAAAGGTTGTCTTCACTCCTTGAAGTAGCCAAGGGCATATTTTTATGACCTACTAATCTAATCCTTTCTGCAAAGCAATTGCAACTAAAAAACACAGCCTGCTCTGACCTCAGAAGCCGAATGTTGTTTTAAAGCATATTCTCCAGCTTTTAAAAATACCTCTGGAAGACACTTCCTGAAGGAACTACAAGGAGTTCCATGTCAGTATAATGGCAGCCTCAAAGAGATGACATATAACCAGCTATTATATCATATAATTATATATGTCACCTTACCCTTGTGACAGGTTGTCAACATGCAGCATAATAAACATAATCTTCTCTGAGCAGTGAACAAAGCATAGCTAAGACTGACAGAGACTTCTACAACCTATATAAAAGTAAAAAAAAAGAGGTGAACAGTATAAATCCTATATTGGTACAACACCCAATGAGAGCATCGGTCTCATAGTGAAAACTTTATGGTTGATCTGTCTCTTATGGGGCAGCTTACAACCCTACATCTGCAGCCTTTTTTTCCTTTAGGAAAGGATGTATGTGATTCAGCTATTTGAGCATGTTTCTTGTTTTTTTTGTTTAAAAACTGTTCTGCAATAGTTAATTCAGACCTTTGTAAATGGATGACAAATAGCCACATTTTAGTTAAAACAGAACTTTTGTTATAGCCATTTCTTACCCTGCTATCAGAGCTATTTGAGTAGCTCTGTGGGTAACAACAGCATTTTTCTTTCTTTGGAGGCTCCAAGTATTGGAATTATTTTAGGGGAATGGTTTTGGATTCCGTTTGTATTCGTACGGATAGGTTATATATCATGGGTATTATGTAATGCCTGTAATTTAACAGTCCACAATGAAAACAAAACATTTATTATATTTTGAGGCATTTCCAGGGAGTGAATAACTATGATTAACTGAATAGGCCATTAGCTACCACTGTTACTGCTCAAATGCAGCTGAAATAGCATTTATTTAGTGGCAAAAATATTTGGCAGCACTACACTTGCAAAAAAACCTCCAAAACTTTACAAATTACATTTTTGGAAAGTCTTCTACATCCTTAGGAATCTCCAAAGAAGTTGTATTTAAAGCCACCAGACTTGATTTTCATAGGTTGTAACTATACAAGAGATATAATAAATATATAATTTAGGCTAATGTATTTTATCAATCTTATACTGACATATGTAGGAATTCAACAATGGGAATGAAGTTTTCTTTGGATTGATTAAAACTTCTCACTCCACTATTTCAATTTTATTGTACCTATTTACTTCTGGTCAGATGTGTTTGTTCTCTGTAGTACATATGTTTTTCCACGTATTTATATCAGTGAAGAAATGTGTTCTGCAATTAGAGAAAAAATATACTTGTTCATTTTATAATAGCAGAACTACTAATGAAATACTGATAGCAAGATTTTTTTTGTTAGTGATATGAGCCAAAGAGCACAACCTAACAGGTACTAAGTTACTTACCATATTTTGCTTATGGTTTTTTTTTTAATGCTATCTTGGCATTGAAAAAGATTGCTCTTTTTAGTCCATCTTAAACACCTTCTATTGCAATGCCTTCTGTTATTTACTAAAAGCTTTGCTTATAGTAAAAGAATTTTCCTTTGTGCTGAATTTTTGTTCAAAACAAGCAACAGAATATGTCTTCAAGTAACATGAAGGGCTTTTAAGGTCTTCAGTTTATTTTTGAATTTGATATTCTTGACAGTTGAATCTGATTAAAAAACAACTATCCTCTAAAGTTTCTTTATCTTCCTCTCTCAAATAACTTGTTAATATATTTTCATGCTTTCTGTAATGTCAGATCTCTTCAGAAATGCTGGTGGTAGTTACAGTAAGAAGGTATTATAGTCATTAGCAAGAATATTTCTGATTTAAATCCCTTGGTGAACAGGAATGATACGAATTTGGCTATGTTGCTCTCTGGAGATCCTCGGCATCCAGAGCAGGCTGCATTCCTCGGCTGGCTGGAGCTGATGGATAACTTTCTGTAGATTGTGTGGTCTGTGATGGAGCTGAGGAGCAAAGACTCTAGCTCTAGTGATTGTCTTTTTTTAGAAAAAAAATACTGTCTATTCACAACTGAAGTTGAATTTTACTTTAGTTTTCCTGTTTCTTGAAAAAAATAGCATTTACTGACAGTAGAATGCTTGAAAAAGCTAAAAATTTTGAAGGACCTAATATTGACTGCCTGATAACTATGAAACTTCACAATATTTTAGAAGTAGGCATGTGCAAAAGAGATAATTTTAAAAGCAGTGGTATCCAGAGAGTGCAACCACTAGTGTTTAGAAACAGATCACATCTTTATCAGAGTTAATGGAGAAGAGTAGCAGTGATGGAGATGTTTCTTGACATGAAGAGCGCCTGGGTGTGTATTTCAGAAAAGAAAGGTGGGATCAGTAGCTGGTAAAATATTAAATTCTATTTTTGCTAATTATCATCATTATTTATACAGAGCTATTTCAGTTGGTTTTTGTTAACAAGGACATTAAGGATTTATTTTTTTTTAGGAGCTAGATTTAAGCATGCCAAAATGTCTAAAACATAATATGAGGGAGTGTAGGAACAAAATCTATTTAACAGTTCATCCAGATAAACCCCCAGGACTGGTTTAATAGTAAATCATTGGGAGACCATAGCTGGCATAATAGCAGCCAGTAGTCTTCAACAGGTGCAAGAGGCTTGAGTATTCTCTGGAGCTCTGTTGTCCCATAATGATTATCTGATGCAATTTTTACATGTTGTGGTATTTGATTGGACTAACTGAAATGAATGAGCGGTTACACCAATGTAGACTCAATCAATGCTTTTAGAATTTGCAGAGGGACAGCTGACTGGAAAATGGAATTAATGATCTGAAACAAAATGACCTACAGAAAGATTATCTTCTGCTTATTTAATGCTGGACTGATCTACCATCAATACGGAGACATTTGTAGAATAACAAGAGTATGGAAGTAAGAGGCATTCAGTTTACATAGCTTATAAATTTTAAGTAAAGGTGCCAAAATATTTTTGATGCCAGGCACAGCAAGACAGAATCACCATTGGAATTGTTGGCTTTCTGATCAATAGCAGCTAAGGTCACAGAGATACCTCAAGTAATGACAGATCATAACTTGCACCTAAAATAAAATTATTTAAGGAATTAATCAGAGCTAAATATATATATATTGCTTTAAAATGTAGACTGATATTTTCAATCAATTTTTAGGATCTCTAAGAGAAGCTTCAGGTTGTAAGGTTCACTTTTCATTGCTATTGATAGACTTCTAATTCACCAGGGACATAATTCCTGCACTGCAGCTATTGGAAACAGTATTTCCCTTGCAAATTGGGAACTATGAAGGGCATGGCAGAAGGAGGCTGATGGTCTCCACTGCATAGCTAAACCCAGGCAGAAGATTCTATTATTAGACAGCAGAGGGCATGTGGACACAGCAAACACATTCATTCTGCAGATGGATAAAACCTAGCAGGCAACTACAGATAGGTATCTTTCATCCAAAGGATATACTGCAAGATTGAGATAAAATTTAGCAGTACAAATCTGAAGTCAGGCGTTCAGTGAAATAAACAGTTTCTGCAATTGCTTTATGGAGACAGCAAAATGATGAAGAAAAATAAGTGTGTTTATTAACTGTGAGATATCTCTGAGCCATCGGTGCAATATAGCTGTGTAAAAAAAAAGAAAAAGAAATGTTATCTTAGGACCTATCAAGAAAGGTAAATCGAACAGAGGTAGTAAAGTTATCAGTGTCTTTATCATAGAGTCGTAGAATCATTTAGGTTGGAAAAAGATCTTTAACTTCATCAAGACCAACCATTAACCCAACACTGCCAAGTCCACCACTAAATCCTATCCGTAAGCACCACATCTAATCATCTTTTAAATACCTCGAGGGATGGTTACTCTACCTCTTCCCCTGTGCAGCATGTTCCAGTGCTTGACTGTCCTTTTGGTGAAGAAAATTTTCCTGAGATTCAATCTAAACCTTCCTTGGTGCAACTTGAGGCCATTTCCTCTTGTCCTACTGTTTGTTACTGGGGAGAAGAGACTGACCCCACCAGTGAGGTGCCCCCGACTCTCCTTTCCTACAGTCTGAACAACCTCAGCTCCCTGAACTGCTCCTCACAAGACTTGTGCTCCAGACTCTTCACCAGCTCCATTGCCCTTCTCTGGATGCGCTCCAGCACCTCGATGTCCTTCATGTCGTGGAGTCCAAAACTGAACACAGCACTCAAGGTGCAGCCTCACCAGTGCCGAGTACAGGGGGACAATCACTGCCCTGGTCCTGCAGGCCACACTATTCCTGATACAGGCCAGGATACCACTGGCTTTCTTGGCCACCTAGGCCCACTGCTGGCTCATGTTCAACAAGCTGTTGACTAACACCCCCATGTCCTTTTCCGTCAGGTAGCTTTCCAGAGACTCTTCCCCAAGCCTGTAGTGCTGCATGCGGTTGTTGTGACCTAAGTGCAGGACCTGGCACTTTGCCTTGTTGAAGATCATACAACTGGCCTCACTCAGCCCATTGATCCAGCCCGTCCTGATCCCTCTGCAGAGCCATCCTACCCTCCAGCAGATCAACACTCCCACCCAAACTGGTGTCATCTGCAAAATGACTGAGGGAGTGCTCAATCCCCTCATCCAGATCATCGATTAAGATACTAAACAGGACTGGTCGCAGTACTGATCCCTGGGGAAACCCCAGTCTCCGTTCACCACCACTCTCTGGAGTCAACCATCCAGCCAGTTTTTTACCCAGCAAAGATTGTACCTGTCCAAGCCATGAGCAGCCAGTTTCTCCTGGAGAATACTGTGGGAAAGGATGTCAAAGGCTTTACTAAAGTCCAGGTAGATAATATGCACAGACTTTCCCTCATCCACTGAGTCACCTTGTCATAGAAGGAGATCAGGTTGGTCAAACAAGTCTTGCCTTTCACAAAACCACACTGACTGGGCCTGATCCCCTGGTTGTCTTGTACATGCCATGTGATGGCATTCAAGATGATCTGCTCTGTGACCTGCCCTGGCACCCAGGTCAGGCTGACAGGCCTGTAGGTCCTCAGGTTATAAACCGATCATGAATAAATGTAAGCTATAAATTCTAGTCATCAGAGCAATGAAATTCTGGAAGAGTAAGCAAAAAGATGTTAAAAATTAAACAGAAAATAAATTATAGGATAGAGCTTGGCCAGTTATTGCAAAGGAATAGAAGCCTGCACTCTGTGACCTTTCTATCTCGTTCCCCTACTTTGTACCCCTCCTATTCCACATATTAAAGGGCTATGAACTGTTTTGTGTGCTCCAGAGTTTGCTTTCAGGAACAGATGCTCATAGGTATTTAGTGAGGTGAAACACAACACTAAAAACTGAAGAAGAGACTTCAGCTGTGAAAGAGAAGAAAAATCTAGGGTTGTTAGTTGTCTCATGATTGCCACCAGCCGTCAGTGTGATACAGCCCTGACAAATGTCAGAGAGGTCTAAGAACTTCAAGTCCATTTCAGGGTAGGGATGCTGATGTGGGTTTCAGCTTGATTCTCCATGTTGCTGGAAGCCCAACCATCAGTTACTGCTTTGAGACAGTACAGGGAGCTGCTATGTGCTGCTGGCTAATTTCTTAGCAAATTCTAGATGATATTCAGTGTTTGTGCAGTGACTGTTTATTTACTTTGTCCCAGTGTGACCAGTTACAGGAATGCATCAGCCCCACAGCTGAGAGGCAGCGACAGCCAACCTACCTGAGTGAGAGAGGTGCTGGTGCTGAGCATTCCCCCTCCTGCTGGCTCATGCCAGGGGAAAGCAGTAGTTTGGGACCCCGGCAGCAAACAGCTCCCTACATCGGTCACAGACACCTGTAGGCTGACCCAGCTCCTGCAAGGCACAGGGGTCCTGGTGAGTGTAAGGCCTCTTCTGCAGGACTGATGCAGTACAGGACCAGTCACACTGTCAGCTCCCAGCTCTCCCACAGGATGTGTGGGTGTGGTGGGGATGCTCCTGCCACGAATACCAGCTCTCAGCACCACTCGACTCTGAGCCTCTCCTCACTGCCTCAGTGCATACCAAAAGGGTTTGCTTGAACTGCCCCTGCTGTGTTTATGGATATGTCTTTGCCTTGAAGCAAACCAGAAGCATTCCCACAGTCATGCTCAGCTGAGGAGAGATTAAGGCTGCTCTTCATTAACACCTTGAAGTGTTGTTTGCAGTTTCCAGCTCACACCGTCTGCCATACCATAGCCACACCAATGAGCACTGTTTGGCTTGAATGTAGATGAAGTGTTCTAGCAAGTATGTCAAGAGTTGGTTCATGGCCAAGTTTCAGTCACGTAACTGTGTAGACATACCCCCAAACAAATCTTTCTCTCCCTCATGGCAAGGCAGAGCAGGATAACTGCTTCAGCCTGCAGAGCTGGGAGGCAGCAGATTTGGATGTTTCTTGTTTTGCAAATGCCAAACATTCAAAAGTTGTGCCTTCAAAAATTATGAGATTGGCTTTAAAATGTTGAAATCTTAAGATTAAGGCTCTAAAAATCCCTTTGTTTTGCCTTCTGTTTTTCTCAGATTCTTCTGAGCCTATGAGCACCTAAAAATCACATTTTGCACCTTTTCTTTCCATCTGTGAACGTAGAAAAATGAATGGAAATACAAACACTTGTATTCTCACATGAGCAGCTCTTTTCAGAAAGAGAAGCTTTACAGGAAAACATCACATTGTGGAGCTCACAAGAAACTCTCCAGAGCTGGCAACACTGGATTTGATAAAGCCAAGGGCTGAATTTGGCCAAAGTTTGCACAGCTGTAGTAAGGATATAGTTTGGGTTACAGAATTCTTGCTGACAGAAGATACATATGAACTGAAAAAAATAGATACAGATTACCTGAAAGAAGGGGAAGAAAGTAAAGCGGTCAGAGGGGTTACAGTTCTTGTCTTGTGCAGTGCAATACAAACATTTTCAGTCACACACCGGGAAAACTGCTGCAAGGCTGTGAAATTCCCCCTCCAGCTCAGAACTCACACACTTCCATAAAAAGTTACTTAGTCCCAGCCTGTATTTTGGAAGACTGGCAACTGTATTATTGCTTGGTACCCTGATCAGATCTTAAATACAGAATGTGGTGTGGCATTGGATTGTTCATTTCTAACTGATATCACATACACCACTGTATTCAATGCAGAAAAGCTTTGGAAGTTAATCAGATTTTTAAATCATGTCGCATAGGATTTTTTCTAATAATTTTAAATTGTTTTAAATTATAGTATACACTAGTTTTTAAAACCATTTCATGTGATTGTTAAACTTGCTGATTTTAATATATTTTAAATATATATTTTAATATATTTTAATTTATTTTAAATATATTTTAAAGTATATTTAAAAATAAATATATATTTAAAAATATATTTTAAAATAAATTATATGAAAGTTGAGAGACTTTGTTATCTGTTGTAATTAAGTATAATTTGAATTTAGCACATTGTAGCTTCACTTCAGCCTTATATCCCTAATATCTTCATGATATCAAGACACAAAGATCGAGGTATTGCGTTACCAGTAGTCCAGTCTACCCATAAACTTTCAATGAAATTTAAAGTCAGTTAAACTGTGTAGGTTTTATGCTGTTTGCTAACATGAGGAAGTTTTGCACTTTCTATTAATGTCTATTTCGTAACCTTAGTCTTAATTACACTGAGTGTTGCTAATCTTCCCCTTGTCAGCCAACACACTAATGTTGCACTGTTTAACTACAGACTCCCGTTTCTCCTTTTGGCAAAAAAGGCGTGGGACTCATCTCACTTAACTTTACTCTTGCAATACATTTACACTGCCAAGCTGACTGTTTTGTCTCTGTAGTACAGTGCGGGTGCTATACATGAGGGAGGGACACCCACACACCTCTCATGGCTGCTCCTGATGCTTGTGGTAGGCACTTAGGCGAGCTTGGGACAAATTCTGCTGCCACCATGCACTGGCTCCAGGTAACTGGCTGGGTACTGACATTTGTCATGGTTTTGCTTGTCTGAATAGTAGGTGCCATTAAAGATGTCCTGATGGTTCTCATGCTAGTGAGCCAGGAAACCTTTAAGCCATGTGAAAAGGCACTAGGCCCTATAACAGATAACTTATTCTCATCCTTGGGCACCCAACTCAGGTTATGTGAGTGACCCCTAGAAGCTGTCTGAGGCATAAGAAGAGATTTTGTGTGCATTGGAACTGTATCTCTCTGCTCAACTTCATCTACCATGGAAAAGCAGCAGTCATTCAGAAAAAAATGCACTGGACGTTTCTAAAACATGCAGCAGTGTTATAAAACAGTTTTGGACAACTGCAGAATTATCTTTATTTTTCAGGCTAGATGGTTTCAGGTAACTGTAATATCAATACATCCACCTGGTTTCTTTTTCCTACAGATGAGGTGCACCTCTGACATCATGTGCCCACCTTTGCCCCATGTGTCTCTGGCTTTGGCTGCACCCAACCAGGCCAGCCCTTGAGCCTTTGAGACACTTCCCACTGTGGTGGCAGGACCCACCCAGTGCTAACAGGCCAGTGCATTTTCCTCAGAGGGATGTAATCAGATCCATGTTTCTTGGTTGGGAAGCTCACTCAGGTGACCTCATTTAGAGTATTCAGTGGTTTTTAAGGTACAAAGCAGTATCCTGTCCATGTGTTAGAGCTCTTCAAAGCACATGCAACCCCTTCCTGTATCATAAGCAAGATCTGTATAATCCACACAGAGACGGGACAGTTCAACCACCAAGCAGGACAGTGCGATCCCCCTTTGTAATCACTCCTTTCTCTGACTTTTGACTCTCAGGACTTTTGACTTCCCGTAACAAGCGAGTTTTTTTGTGGGAGTCCCTCTCTGCCTTGGCAGTCAGACAGCTGGCTGCATGTCCTGAGCAGTTCTGGGTCAGGCTGGTTCACCCATCCTTCTTTACCCTATTTCTTTCTTTTCTGCTGGAGAAAGTCAGAAGTGTTTGTGTGTACTCTTTATGCTGCTCTCTGTAACCACGTATTTTTCAGACAAAAGTCAGTCTTCACTGGAAATCCAAGGGGATATACTCCTAAATATCAAATCAAATTTTGTGTGAAGGTGAGCTTTGTATTGTATTTCATCTTCTACTGGCCTGCAATTCTTCCAGTCCAGAAGCAGCTGGGGACTCTGTCTCCATCTCAGGAAGCAAGTTATTTCACTTTTTTGAGTAACACAGGTGGCACAAACAAAGTATATCATAGAGTGAAAAGTAGAAAAGGCCTGCCAAATAACCCAAATTAGGTAAGAAGAGTGATCTGTGCCTCCTGTATTTATGGAATTGGCTTGTATTTCCATAAAGATTAATTGAAATGGTAACCTTTTCTTTGCAAGGCTCAATATGACCACTCCTGTTTGTGTTAGTGGTACTTGTTTATTATGTTTCTGATCGAGAACTTATACAAGATAAATAGTAAACAGTAATTTTGCAGCCTGGAGTTTTGTGAAGCTGTGCAACTGATTTGTTTCTAAAGGAGCTGTTGTAGCGGTATGTGTTTGTTGCTTTCTCGGTGGAGCTTTTCATTGAATAAAACTCAATTTTAAGAGGTGATGGAAGACTTCCAATAAGTCTAAAGTGAACAGTGTTTCAGTAGAGGACATAACTTCATAAAACTAGACATATAGATGTAAAATCCATTTTCAGCAAGACTGTGTTACCACTTTAAATCTTTTCTCCATAATGCTTTAATTTTGAAAGTCTATAAAGTTCTTAATTTTAAAAGATATTTGCGAGTATTATCTGCTTTTTTTGAACAAGACTGTATGGCAAAATATTTCAGCTGTTATTATTGTTATGTGCACTAGGGAAACTGGGCAAGAATAAATTATTATTGTGTGAGTGCATAAATTATTTGAAAAGCATATGCAGAGAGTAGTTCTCGATACACCATGAAGTGTGGTTCTTCAAGTGTTTTTCCTTGTTCTGGTACTATTCAGTACTTGTTCAGTACTATTTACTGACAGCTTGGATGCAAGGTTAGAATGTGCACTTAATAAATTCATAGATCAGAACAAGCATATTGGAAGCAAAGAGATTGAAAATGACTTTGATAAAGTAGTGGAAAAGTCTACAAAATAGTGAGTTTCCAGCAGTTAAATTAGGACAAATGCAGAACTGTACATAGAGCTCAACATGATCAGCTGCACATAAATATAGATGGGTAACAACTGGCCAAGCAGCAATTCTGCAGAAAAGATCAGGTGGCATAATGGTCTCAAGCTGAAGTGCTACTTCAAACAAGGCCAGGCTATTGGAATGAGAGTAACAAAGCATCAAATGACATTATTTCACCTTAAACAGCACTGACAAGGCCTCAGTGGAAGAGCTTCACCCACTTGCAGGAACTGTAGCTCAGGTAGGATCCAAGAAGAGAGCAATCTGTGCTCAAAGATCTAAAGCACGTAGGCCTTCAGGGAAAGATTGAAGGGTTGTTCAGTCATGAGAGGATGAAAGGAAGAGGTGGTAGCCACCTTCTTGTAGCAATGAGTGACTCTAAAGAGGAAGGGATTTAGCTGCCATATATGCTGTCAGTAGACGAAAGCAGTAATAGGTTAGATTTCAACAAAGATGGTTTAGTATAAGCATCAGGAAAAAATGTAAGTGTCAAGGAAAAGTGGTGCCCTGGAATAGGTTGTGTAGGGGGAATTCATGGAATTTGCAACCTTGCAGATGTTTAAAAATAGGTTAGACAAATATCAGCAGGCATGACATTGGTCAGGGATGGGTGAGGCAATCTCTCAAATCACCTGCTAGCCCTAACTCCTTTAGTGATTTCTTTTTATGTGATTATGATAAGGATAATAATTATACATACAAAAAGTACTTTGGATGGCTCCACAAAATTCCAGGGTATGTAACAAAAAACAACATTCATTCTGGAATTTATTGCATGGCTTCTGTATTCACATTAGATTGAAGCAATGATACTTTTTCTAATTTTGCCCATGCCAGTACTGATTAAAAACTACTAGAGTCTGATAGCTTTATGAATGGTCTTTGTGGAATAAAGAGGGGAACATAGTCAGGTGCCTGTGGTAGGATATAAAGCATTCATAGTCATAAGAAGTTTTGGTCTTTATTCTACTTGCAGTCCATGGAAAAAAGATGTACACTGTCTTGAGATTACCTAGGAAATGGGTGAATCACCCTCCAGAGGTACCTTTGCCTGTCCTTCTACATGTTCTGCAGCAAATATATCTTGGAGGTGTAATCTTAGTCTTTCCTATTCTCAGTCTGAGATATCAAAAGTCTCAATTTTCTGAGAACCAAAATGCCTATCTGGAAAAATTATAATTGGCAGGAAATTAGTGTGCATAATGTAGTGTGGTCTGTTTTGAGCCTCAGTTCTGTGAAGCCCGTTCAATGTGTCATTTATGAAGGATTTATAGGCGTTATCAATACATAATGGACATAACTAATATGTATTAGAGATAGTTGTACACCAAATTTACATAAACCAGTTACTAATCTGTTGGATTCTTACTCATTAATTGTTTGTTAATCCTCCAAATTGTTTACTCTGTATCTTACGTACAGTGTATGTTAGAGACAATATAGCACTTTAAGCCAGAAAATCTGCTATAAAAAAATTACTCTTTACAGGGATAATATTTTAATGAAGATTTTAAAGTACTAAGCTACTGGACACTTATTTTTAAAATAATATTATGTTTAATCCTGGATAATGTTTTAGGAACCATGCAGTATAAGACCTTTCTCCCTTATAATAATTGTGTGGCTAACAGAGAAACTGTAAAACTTATCCCAAATCTTTTCTTAATGAAACATTTGCATGACTAAAAAGAAGATGTAGAAGAGTCTCATTTATGGGGCTTTTTTAAAAATTGGAATTACGCTCCAGCAACCGGTGATGACTAGTTATTGTTCCTTTTGTCAACAGGCAAAATGAAGGAAGTTCTGGCAGCTTACCATGTCCCGGGCTCTGCAGAGTTAAGTGAGAAGTGCACCCATGTTCTAGCATGCACCACATCGCTTCTTGGGTCTGGAGTGCCAGAAGGATCCCAGCGCTGCAGACTGAGACGGCTCTGAGCACCTCAGTACCCCGTTTTTGACAGAACCCAGGGACGGCAATATTACATACCAGTATTACCTGTCTGAGGCAGGTTTAATTTTATAAATTAAAACCATAAACTCTATGAGTTTCTAGAGCATATTTGTGCTGTTGAGGATGATCTGCTCAGATGAACAGTTTTGCATCCATCGGAGAAACAGGTTCTTCTGCTGGACCAGAAGATGACAGTGGACTGTATATTGTAACTAATACCATTTATAGCATCTCCTAGTGCAAAAAACTGAAGAACAGGTTGCAAGAAAATCCTGTAGGGAATAAGACATGCTTTGTTTTGATCTACAAATTTTTTAAAAAAGTTTTGTTTTTTAAAGATAACCACTTTTACATAACACTATATGTGCAGTCTATGTGCAGCTCTTCACTATGGCTATCTATATCCCAGAGATGATGAATTCCTTGTAAGACACCTCAACTTTTTAAAATTTGTGATGAATCCTTAAATTATGAGAGTATAATGAAAACTAGAAGGGAAAAGTTCCAGGGCTTTTATCTGACTAGATGTCTCCAATTACTTCCTGTTAGAGTCCTAAAAGGAGAAGGAAAGGGCAGGAAGTAGAAATAAAATACAAAAAACCCACATTGTGTTTCTTTTTTTGGCATATGCACCTATCTGAATGTGTGCTTGATCTAATAGCCAAGAGGAGAGAAACAGCTAAAAGTAAGCTGAGCCATCACATGAAAGGTCTGTGTTTTTGGGCAGTATTTGCTGATTTTGTCTCTTGAATAGCTATAGAAAAGAAGGAATATGTATATGCCCCACCATATGTGAAAAGGACATACTTGCCATTCCTTTATTTATTTTTGCTCTCGCACAAATTAAAATGTCAGTTATTTGGAATGCTGTTGTCTGTGGTCTCTTTACGTTTGTTTAGTGAGATCTTTTCAGCAAGATCATTCCCATTACAGTGTAACTGCATGGTGACCACAGCTTTGGGCCTGTATAATAAAGATCTAAATTCAAAATTTTTTTTTCCTCATCATTTTCTGTACTTTTATGTTGTAGTTACAAGTCTTTAGTTGGAATCCTGCTCATTGATGAAAACTGATTAGAAGATTTGGCAAAAAAATGTTAGAGAGGAAGGTATTTCTATGGCTGGACCTTGTTCTCCTTTGTATCATTATATACAGCAGCTTAAAGGGCAGAGGGATACAAAATGTTAGCAAATCAATAGTGATGCTTAAATTCAGGTTGCACATGAGGTCCCAGGACAATAAGGAGATCAGGCTCATTGCATCCCAGATTTAAGGCCATACTCAAGTATTTGACATCTAGTCTCTATTAATTAGTAATCTTGGAAAGGTATTGGAGGAAAAAGCTGCAGAAAAATTGAGTCTAAGCTGGTTTTGATTTGCTATGTGTCATATATATATGTGTGTGTGTGTGTGTGCTGAACACATAGCTGTGCTGCATATCAGAGTTCAAAAACCAGTTAGACTCTTTTTCCTTCTTTCTTCTTCTTTTCTTCATCAAAGAAAGAATTTTAAAGTATAAAAATTTTCTTCATGTAGCATTTAAGTTTGTGTGAGCAAAAACTGCACATTGCATTTCAAAAAAGAATGGGGCCCTGATGAGGTTATCCTAGCCATGCTGTATTATAGGCAGGAGTTTATCCCAGTGTGGTTAGCTCATAGCAAGCATCTGAATTCATATCAACAAAACGTCCCTGACCTTTAAAACCTTTTATTTGGGTGTCACTGTTGCATATGGATGACAGAGCCATACCAGTGCATTTAAATACAAATGGGGTCAGACAACAGGGTCTCAGTGCAGTTTCCTGATCAATTTAAGTTAAAATAAGGCTGTGCTCTGCTCACAAGGGGAAGGCCTGTCTTCCCCTTCTGCTCTGCTCACGCCTTTGCACTACCTCCCTCAGGGAGCTGCCCACCTAAGAGGCTTCTTGGTCTGATTGAAAACGATCCGGTGTAAGAGTTTAGATCTTGTGCCATCTCTGACACCAGGGAGAGCATGGGAATGAAAACGTTTTTATCAGCAGTTTAGTTTACACTGATAGAGAGACCATGTCTTCAGGTGCCTTCAACTGTCAATTAACTAATCTTATTACCTAAACTTTCAACATACTGCTTTCTTATGTCTAAGAGGCATTCCTTGATTCAGTAACACTGCAAAGAAAATAAAGCACTGAAAATTAACCAAATCCATAGAAAATAATACTAATAGCATCTTTAAAATTAACTGTGCAGTGGCAGTATTTGAGGTACAAGAAAAACACAATGCCATGAAAGGAATACGTTCTTGCCGTTCAAATTACTCTGAGTATCAAAACTTTTTCAGAAAAACAGAAGTGAAAGCTGTGTGCTGGAGCAGTACCAGGCCTGCAGTACTGTAAGCCTGCTGTGCTACAGACCCTTAGCTATTAATGAGGTTTATGCTCAGTACGTGGCCAGCTGGGCCCACCAGAACTGTACATGCTTGAGCTTGACCATGGCACCGTTTGAATTTGAACGACATAAGGAATTGCCCCAAGAGCAAGGCTTTATTTTGGAGAAATGGCTTTTTGTCTGTGCTGTACGAGAGGCTGCTGGAAGTTTGACCGTCCTGTTGGGTGAACTCTTCTGTGTGACTGCTGCCCATCTTTTGAAGGAGTGATTAAAAAACAAAATACAACAAAACAGGCAAACCTCTTGGCACTCCAGTAAGGGCAAAGGTTGGAGCTTTTTGTTCTTCAGATGAATCCCCCTTTGAGATGCCTCTCCCTACTTTCCCTTGGCATCTGGACAAACCCTTCTTTGTGAAGGGACATGAATATGGAGAGACCTGCAGTGCACCCATCTCTTCAGTCAGCTTCAAAGGAAAGTTTCAAAAGTCATTAATTTCTGGCAACTTTAAACATCTGAATGGGGGCAGTGCTGGCTTTACAAACAGTATTAGCTGACTCTGATGACTTGGAGCAATTCAGTATTTGCACAATTAGAACAAATACTTAATGTGGACTGTGTGGCTTAGCAGGCAAGAGCGTTGGTTTTGCTGACTGAATGTACTATGTGAAAATGTACTTCACATTCAAATAAGATGGTCTTGAATAATTTCCTTAGCAGACATTAATTCCAAGAATAAGAACATCTGTTTGGGGCCCAGACCTGAAATAAATTGTAGATTTAGAGACAGGTCTTTTGTCCAGTGTTGTTTGGGTACTAGACATCTAAGAAACAATTGACTCTTCAGGTCACAGCTGATTCTGGTGTCATAGGGATTTTGGTGTCAAAGTATAAGCATGTCTCTGCTACAGCAAACCACACCAAATCTTACTGTGACTGCAATTCTGTTCCTACTGCCTGTCTCCATTGCTGTGATAGCACAGGCTTTTACAAATATCAGCTTGCTTTAGATTGCTTACAGTTACATTCCCTTGGTTTTGAACTATGTGTGTGTTTACATGTTGCTGTTGATTCATCCTACATATACATAGGAAGCTTAACAGCAGTCATATATTTGTTGGTTAATACTCAAAAATTACTCAAGTTTTTTAGAATCTAGACCGTATTTCAGAAGTAATTATCTTACTTTTTAAATTCTCTGTTGCAACCTAGAAATCTAGTTTTAGCTTGTATATTAGGAGGAGGTTCTTTACTGTGAGGGTGGTGAGGCACTGGAACAGACTGCCCATAGAAGCTGTGGATGCCCCATCCCTGGAAGTGTTCAAGGCCAGATTGGATGCAGGTCTGAGCAAACTGGTTTAGTGAAAGGTGTCCCTGCCCATGGCAGGGGGTTTGGAACTCGATGATATTTAAGGTCCCTTCCAACCCAGGCCATTCTTTGATTCTATGAAATCTTGTCAAATATTAAGTGAGGAAGTGTAAGGTAAACATATGCTGGTATTCTTCCCAAGAATGCCAATGCAGTGGAAGGATTAAAAAAAAAAAAGGTATATTTCAGATGCAAGGACCACTTTTTTACGATGTTGCACGCATCAGGCCTCCAGGAGCAAAAGGCAATGCCCTGCCTCCTCCAAGGCTTTTTGTATCTTCTCTCTCTCCTCCCCCACCCCCTCTGGCCCAAGGAGGCCTTGTACATGTCTGCAAACGTGTTATCTTTCCACATACCGGAGAGCAAGGCTGAGAACTTCTCTTGCTATGCGGGGCCGGGCGGAAAAGCATTGAAACTGCCTTTGAGAGAGAGTTACACAGAAAGCCTTCCTAGCGAAAACTGAGTTCTAACTTTCCGTTACAAATTCTTCTGGCAACGTATCTATTCCTACAGGAAGTCCCACAGAAGTTTCCAGGCAGCACACCGTTTATTCTAGTGTGTAAGCAGACAAGCCAAGTCACCAGAGAGCTAAGTAACTTCACTGTCGTTTCACAAGAAGTTGCTACGCTGCAATAAACAATAAACAAAACTAATGATCATATAGGGAAGACAACAACGTAAGAAGTTGTCACCATGACTTTTCTCACTCCCTGTTGTGTCTGACTTCTGTGCAGAGAGCTCCTCTGTCAGCAGCTTCCTTTCACCTCAGCTGCTCTGAGAGTGCTCTGCTCTCTACATCTTGCAAGAAGCAATTACACTGTATTACTCTGTATGATAACCTTCACTGCCTTCCAGGAGTCACTGGTGAAGGGTCAGATGTTATCACTGTTTTCTTAAACTCCATGTCAGAGCTGGAAGTTCTTTTTCACCAAGGCTTCCTATTGCCAGCACAGAGCCTTAAAAATTTTTTTACCTTTGTGTTACTACCACTAGGAATAAGCAGAAAAATGTTTGATCAACTTTAAAAGAAGTATGAAAAAAGTTGCCACCTTCCAGCTCACAGGGAAACAGGTGGATTCAGTATTAACTCAAACAGCTGAATGAAATGTTCCTGAATGTAGAAGTAGGAGGCCATGGTTGCAGAGGGCAACAGCGCAAGCTGTGCCCTGCCTGATCTTACTGCAGGGACCTGCTGCCAGAGCGGCTGTGAGGCAGAAGGCACTGCCCACCCATGGCTCCACAAGGCACATTTCATGGCAGATGAGCAGGAGACAGAGAGCTTTTCCTAGCTCATTGTTACTCCACTTCTGAGGACAGCACAGCCACCGTAGTGGTAGCAGGCACTGAATGGGAACTGAAGTGAAGCTGTCTGTAGAGGCAATATGGAGCATTTTTAAAGCGATAATTATTGTTCCAGATTCCAAGGCATGTGGTGGATTCACTGTCAGTGGGAATACTTTAGTCAAGCTTTGTAGCCGTTCAAAGGGTGGTGATGCCCTGCTGCAGGCAGAAACGTTGTGCTTGATGTAGGGGCTGTCGTGTTCTGTGGAGGATCAGAAGGACCTCGAGCTCTCTGTTATCTAATCCCAGATTCCTTTCACAGCCACCACCCTCATTTTACTCCAATATTCACTTTGCTTTCAAACTAGAGTTCATGATCTGTCTCCACGGGGAGCTGGCAGTGCAGGGCTCTAACACTCAGTGGGTGTCAGAAAAACAGCAATATCAGATGTACCTTATAATAGTCAGCCAAACAATGATGTTTTCTTTAAAATCAAAACTATGTTAGTTCAGACTGAAAAAAGTAAAGCCCTTGACTCTTACTTAGGCACAAAGCATCCCAATAAATCCCTTTGAAACTGGAAAATTAGCAACTAGATATTCAAAACTGTATTACTTATTGCTTTCAGTAAAATTCTGGAAGCTAGCCAAAACCAAAAGTGTTTACTTGTTTGTGTACAAGAGGTTTTGTTTTGAAAAACAGACAAAATTACATGTGATATCCAGATCAGACTCCTACCACATAAGAGCTATAAACTATGTTTGTTAATCTTGCTTTTGCTGAGACACTGAAGTGTCCTATGTGATACAGATTTGGATGGTTTCAGGAATTCTTTTCCCCACAGCCTTATTTATATCAGATTTTGTCAGGTGGATTTCTTATCAAAAACCTTCACGAGGCCCAGATTAGGATCTGCTGTTTGGTCTATTTTGTTTTCACTGTTCATCAACAAAAGAGCTGCAAAATAAAAGTCAGAATGTAGAAGTGAGTCCAGGTAAGCTAAGGCAGAGACCTGCATGCTTTCCAGCTGGAAGACCCTGTCTGATGTCACAGATAACCTCCCACGGCCTAGCAGTGGGTTTATTAAGCAACTGATGAGTGCTGTTCTGAAGTTTCTCTGATGAAAGCCCTGCTCTGCTCAAAATCATGCTTGGTTCTTCATGGCCAATGTGAGGTGCAAAGTACCTTGGCTTTCTTTAGCTTGAGTAAGAACTGAAGCACTCGAAGGAGGAATATCTGGAGGAATAGGCTTTCTGAAGAAGTCAAGCCACAAATTGGCAGAGATGGGACCTGTCATTTTTGTTTCCTGAAATTACTCCTTTGCTCAGCAGGGGAAGCAGGAACAGCCCCTAGTGTAAATAAAACCATCCCTGCAGAGTTTCAACAATTTTTGTCATGTCTATCAGAAAGACACTCAGAGGAATCTTTTTTTTTATTTTTTAGAGTGCATATTGTGTTTATCAGCCAGTTCTTTTTCCATGGGCATTCTCAGAGCCTCCCTGTGTTTACCACAGTGACTGAGTAAGAGAAAGACCTGTTAACATAGCTTTGAAATTGTCATAATTTCTTCACTCCTTAATGCAGCTTAACTTCACATAACTGATTTCAAGTACTGTTATAATAAGAAAATGGAGTTTACTTAGCTGTTAAGGTAATCTCCAAAGAGAAGGGTATTCATTCCAATTCCAGCTCCACTTCTTAGGCAGTTTTACAGGGAATAGTTTACAGGCAGTTCTGCAGGGAATATCAGAGCAGTGATTCATTGTTAAAGGCAGTCCATCCCATCTCAAGGCCAGAACACTGGATTTCCCAAACGTCACAGTTTATAAAATTTGGTCAATGATGAAGCTCCATTTTTTGTGCTGTCAGTACTTTTTCTCTGTCTGTTTTTAAGAATTTCCAACCCAGAGATGGTGATTTTTTTTTTTCTTTGTTCATAGGCATAAATTCAGGAGCTCTACAAGCACTATAAAACAATTATTAGGTGATGAATCAAAGCAGTCTTGGAAAGCATCATGTGCCATGGCAGAGACAGTCAATAGAAGAACCTGTACATAGCAAATTAGTTCTGCAATAAATTGCATTCCAGGCCCCGGGCCCTTCTTGTATTTAATCACTTTGTTATCTCCTCCTGTAATAGTACAGGGTACGTGCCTACACAATATATTTGTGCTAAGAACTACAGACTGAATTCCTGTAGTTCAATTGCCTCTTGAAGTTCATGGCAAAGCCTATACAAACTTCTGCGGGACCAAGGCTTGGTTCAGGGTGATAATTACAGATTAGTTCACAGCAGAGACACTGTGCAGTGCTATGCAGAAAGTCACAGTTCTTTGCCACATGTGGAAACTCTTCTCTACATTATGATGACATCCCCATGTAACTGAACTTGCTGTGAGCCAGTATGGACATAGAAGTCCAAGGGAGAAAAGCGTGCTGGATGATGAAGATACCCATGCTATATGACTGTGTACAGTAAATTAGCCAATTCTTTCCCCAGTTAATGGGAATCAATTAATTCTAAATATTCAAAGCCATCAACAATTGAACCCAAAAGACACAAGAAGGAAACAGAGAGATATAGAATTACACAATTTATTTTTTTTGTAATAAATGTATTTCTAATCTTCCAATAACCCAAACCGAAAATTCGGTTGCCACCTTAAATGAGTTTCTGGCGGTTCTAGGGACACATTAGGCTTTGAGACAAAATGAGAGCTCTCTTGTCTCTTAAGATTCCTGATCTTTAGTCAAGAACAATGAAAAATAATAGAAATACATGGAGGCCAATTGAAGATGAAGCCTCTTCAGTGGCGGTACCACTTTGAATCATGAATGCTGCCATTCAGGTTTAGAAAAGCAACTTCAAAGTCAGTGACATGTTTACTTGGCTTTGGTGCCCTGTAGGTCCTTCCTCCCGTCCTTGCTGTGTTTCTGTTTGTGCACAGGAAAGCTAAACCATGCTCTGAGTCATGACCATGCAATGGAGTTGAAGTCAATGACCAGTTTTGCTTCATTAAAACTATAATGAGTGTTGCTGGTCCTGGAATTGTTGGGCACTGCTTTGTGGCAAAGCTGTGTGCATCCTTTCAGGGCAGCTGGCTACAGCAGAGTCAGCATGAGTATGTCTTTAGGTCTTTTGATACACACTCCTAGCAAAGCAGCTGCCATTTTACAGGAAAACCAGGGAGGAACATCAGAGCTCAGAGCTCCAACAGCACAGCAAAACATTCTGATGTAGACAGCTACTGACCCACTGCAGCCTGCAGATGTGGGTTATATAACTTCCAAATGCAGATGAAAAGGGTCTTGTAATAAAGCTTAACTTCAGTCTTAGGCTTTTCAGATTATTAAACTATATATAAAAAAAATCAGATTCTTTGCTACCATATATTTCAGTCAGCCTAACTCTTTTCATCTGTCTTCTTTAAAAGTCCAGGTTGTTAGGAACCCTTTCATATTTATTTTGGAATATCTTTTTAAGTGTCACACATGCTTCGAATGTGCTTTTCAATGGCAGCTTTATATTCTCAGAGATGAGGATGTGCACTTAGGTGGGTTTAAGAGCAGTTGTCTGCCATGTTTGGCACTTCGTATCCACAAGGTCATGCCACACTTGATCAGGGGCACAGTCGTGGAGATTCTCTTCCTTTCCCAGCTCCAACACTTGCCACCTTTCTTAGTGCAACCCATGGACTGGGATGGCAGGTCCTCCCTGCCTGGCCCAGGAGCGAGTGATGTGCCCTGATGGGCTTGCCAAGAGTTAAAGGGCTGAACCAGTGCCCAGGAGCTGGGTGGTTGCCACTGCAGACTTCAGATGGGAGGGATCTTTGTCAGCATTCCTGGGTCTCTGCATAAAGGTGAAGGGAGCCAATAACTAGCTAAATGAAATATATATACCATTGAAGTTTAGACAAGACAGATTGCATAGACTGGGAGACTTGAATAAAAATACTTCTCAAAAGTGCTCATGATCACTCCAAAGCGAAGGCTGTTTGCCCTAGTACGTTTTCCTTTTGGTGGATATAAATTTACCACTTTTTTTTGTTTTTTTTGTGCACTGTTAAATCTTTTCATCCTTTCAGAATCCAAGTGATTTAAGATTTTCTTGCTTTACTTTTTTCTGGCTCACTTTTTTTTTGTTGTTGTTGTTTGTTTTTGTTTGGAGAGGGTTTTTTGTTGCGTGTTTTTTTTTTTTTTTTTTTTTTTTTTTTTTTGTTTTTTTTTTTTTTTNTTGTTGGTTTTGGTTTTTTTTTTTGCTTAGTGGCCGACGGTGCCCAGCGCCTCCGCCACACGGGTCATTCCCCCGGGTCGCAGGCGGGCTCCAGCGGCCCGCCGGCTCTGCCGCGGGCGTCCCGGGCTCCAGCGGGAGCGCGCGGGAGGGATCCCGGAGGCTGGCGGCGGTGCTTCCCCGCGGCCACCACGGGAGGGCTCCCTTGGCCGGCCCGGTGCCGCCGCCGCCCGGGTAACCGGGGAATGCCCTGGGGGGCCTGGGGACGGGAGGGTTTGTTCTCCGGTCATTTCTGTCCGTCCTCGCAGATCCGCGCCTTCGCACTCCAAACTGTTTCAAAAGACTCGAATGAAAGGAAAAAAAATACAATCGGTGGGCGGGGTCGGGGATGGGAATGGGGAGTGGGTGGGTAAAGAGGGTTTTCCGGCAGCTTTTGCCCTTCCGAGGCGGGTTCACAGCTTTCATGCTCCAGTCCCATCGCCCCTTTCCTCTAATTTGATGAAGCCTTTCACTCAGCCACACGGCGGGGAAAAAAATATTGAAGAAATAAACAGAAAAATTTCGTTGTGATTCGAGCCCTATATTTTGCAGCCCGTTCTGTCATTACTTCCATTGGAAGTGACATGTTCTCCTGCAATGACCATTAGCAATTTTATTGCAGAAATTTTCTGCATTCCTCAGGATTCCACTGCAGCTGAGCCCATCCACAGGCTGCTCAGTGGAAAGCAAACACCCGCACAAGTCTCTGCGCACCCAAGCTGTGCCTGGGGATTAACAGCTAAGAGATTCGCTTTTATGTCTGGGCATTGGGGCGTTCACAGCACTTGCTACTTGAACTAGTCCGTGTGGCTGGCCACGGAGGAATGGTGCAATGCAGAGGCCAGGACAAAAAGTAGGTAAACTGGCCACCAGATTTCCACAGCAATACCTGGGAGCACTGTCAGCTGACTTCAAGTTTTGTCTCTGCCCTAGCAGACAGACCTGACATGGGAGCTTCCTGGTGTAAGCGGAGTGACAAAGGTGCTTTCTGTCAGGATGGCTTAGCCCAAGCACAGCTGTGCTTGAACATCCCTGCCTACTGTTTCTGTTGCCTTTGAGCAGCATGGTCGGAACTGACTTAGCGTCATGCTGAGTGGATGTAGCTTGACAAAAGAGCCTATTTTGACCAGATCCTCATAAGTGAAGAAACTGAAATGTAGCTGGCCAATAGAGAGTTGAAATGACCTTTGAGGCATCTTGTAAAGGAAAACTGAGAAGGAATGTGAAGCCAAATCTTTCACCCATCATCTCTCTGAGATGCTACAAAGTTCAGCAGTGGTTGCAGAGCACACAAACCTTTATGAGGCATTTGAGAACAAGCGAAGATGTTTCCTGAAGCAGGGGCTGTGGAGGTGTGTAGAGAACTTTTATAATCTGCTTGCTGGCTGTTTGAAGACTGAGAAGTGGGGAACTGCAAGGAGAGTTACTGTACACAGCTGTTAGAACTGGAAAAAGGAAAAGCAACTTGCCCAGAAGAGAAACCTCATTTCATCTTTGCACAGCCCGAGGACCTTCATGCTCGGAGAAGTGGAAGTCAGCGTGAATATTCAAACTGGGCAATCTGTAATGTGAGCTGTGAAGTCTCTGCAGTCAAGGAGAGACTGAAGAATGTCAGTCCCTGGCACTCTGGTTAGTAACTGCTTTCAGGCAAGGTTCAATCCAAAGATAGATTGAAGTAACAGACCATCCAATTTGATTGTAGCAGGAGATGAGAAAGACACAAAAAAGCAGACAAGGAGGTCTCTTCTAACTCAGCCAGAACAGAAGGAAATACTGAGACAGGTGGGGTGTTTCAGATAGAAAGCCTTTACCTTTGGCATTGAACCTTAAAGACCCAGAAACATCAAGCTGCTTAAGCCAAACCAGCTAAGCCTAGGTTAAACAGCTAGCAGAAATGCCTAGTTGGAGCAGAAGTGGCAGCCAGGGTAGTAATACTCATTCACTTGGACGAATTTGTATTTTCTTCCATTTAATCAGTGATTCTGTCTGCTTTCCTGTATGTTCCTCAGCAGCTGTAGCTCTCACTTTCCACACCGGGCAGCCAGGGACAGGCTGTGGAGCAAGAAAGACAGTGGTCTCCTTCATGCCTTAGCAAAACCAAGACATTTCCCTGTCTTGTGTTGCTTCCTCTCTGCCTTCTTCAACGCACTTATCCTTCTCTTTCCAGCCTCTTGTACCATCTTTTGGACATGCTCCTGCTCTTCCATCTTTATACGAAATTCCCTCTCTCTCCAAAAACAGCTTTTCTCCGTTCCTTCATTTGTAAGTCTGTGGGTCAACTCCGAGGAGAACTCACCAGTTTGAACTCTGGTTGCTTTATATGGCTCTCGTACAACCAGATAGCTTTCTGTATGCACATGTGTTGTGCTTAGTGTAAAGAACCACCTCTTTCACAGTGAAAACACAGCCCCTGTGCCTGCCAGGCCGGCTCTGTGGCTTTTATTGCCTGTCATAGGAAAGAGATGGCTGCAAGCAGATAGGTGGGAAGATAGATTGAATGGATTTTCAGCTGTCAAAATATATCAGCTGTCTCCCCCAGACCCATAAAGATTGAGTGCAGACACACAAGGGTAAACCTCTTCACAGGGATAAAACCCCTTGAGGTCCCCAGAGCTCAGCCTAGCAATGCAGGAGCAGCCTAGGGGTAGGGATCTCCTTAACCCAGTCCACATCTCTTTCTGTAGTCCCACTACATCCAGTTTGCATCCAGTGGTGCCAGCACGGCTGTGCTTTACAGAGCCCCACATGAGCTTTCTGGAGGTGTTGCCAGAAGGTGCCTGCAGGGAAGTCAGTAACAGGCCATGTTTACACAGAAAAAATAAAACTCCTCAAAGAATGTGACGTATGCACACAGGGAGGCCAGTTGCCTTTTTTAAAACAGAGTGACACACTTGAAGGCTGCCAGATTCTGCAGCTCTTACATGGTGTGCGGGTGGTGATTTTTTTCATATTATTCCACATTTGCCTGGGTCTGATTTTAATTAAAAACAGATTGAGAAGCTTAGGGAAAAAAATAGAAAGAAAAAAAAAGAGAATTAGCCAAACACAAATCCTCTGATGATTGTCGCTGCTTGGAGTTACAACATATGCAGAAGATGGCAAAAGTACTGCCAGTGAATCACCACAGAATGCGTCAATTTGTTTAATTCCTCAGGAGTCGTGACATGACTCATTCCCAACCTGGAGACCAAAGGGAGGTTTTGAAGGAAAAATGTTGGATAAAGCAGGCTCTTTGCAAAAGGATGAGGACAATTTTAATTCTAGCCTTTGATAAAATTTCATGAATGCTCCGCGATGTGATTGCAAAACAAGGCCATCCCTATTTAGTAACATCAGGCGCTCATGTTTAGTGGAGCAAATTGGCTACATGTGGGCCGGACAATGCTGAGTAGGACTTCATTTCTGTCACTGACAAGTGCTTTCTGATGTTTTGATGTGTTTTATCATACACTTTTGAAAACCCAGTTTTGTAACTATTGTGACTACTCTGCAGGCAGGATCCTAAAGAAGTTAGGTGCTCTAAAAATTCTACTCAAAAGACACCATCCTTTTTCAGTGGAGATATGTGAAGCACTGCATCTGATTCACATGGGAAAAGAAATTTTGATCATATGAGTCACTTCAGTCTTTGGATACTTAACACAATGTACGGTGTGATCCAATGGATGACTAATGTGTTTGTGTATTTAAGAGTCTGTGGATGCTAATGGGAGTTACAGAGCTGTATCTAGAAGACACTTCAGAGCATATCGGTTCATTAACTTTCATCTATACATAATCAGCTGCTGTTTTATAGATCTAAAAAAGATTCCTTAATGCTTTGTGTGTTTTACGACTGCACTTCAAAAGTCCCCTACATCAAGTCTTTGTTTAAACATCCCACTCATCTACAATTAACCATCTCATTGTGTTTCATTTCAGCTCATTTGCAAAGCCTGCGCTCTGTCTAATTAACAAAAATTTTGTTGCTTGCTGCCCTTCTCCAACCTGTCACTCCCAAATATGTTCATGAGAAATTTCAGCCTCCTTTAGTTAATTGCATTTGCAAAGTGACCTTTATTCTCTCTGGATACCTTCATTATTCACAGGTAGTTACTAAGTAACCTGTAGGAATGCTGGAGGCATTGCATCTGTTATTAAGAGTCGTGCTCTCTGGCTATTCAGTGTTGGTGTTGTGCGACCGAGGGCCAAACCCCTCTGGGGTTGGCTCTGCCCTCCATTTGAAAAGGATGGTCGTGAACCAAACTTCTTGAAACTTTTTAATTAACAGGGATTTTCTAATGACAAACTGAGCATGCAATAGCAAGGGAAAATGTAGAGAAAAGTCCTTATATTTGTCATTCTCTTAAGCCAACGGTTTGCATATAATGATTCAAACAAAATAATTAGCTGTGTTGTAAATTAATACCATCATGAAAATTAGTGTTAAATAATTTCTATCCACCCTAGTAGTGGATATCTGAGGTTAGAATTCATACTAAGACCTGATCATGTCAAAGTTAGTGAAACTTTGTGAATAGTTTCATTTATAACTGGCATAAGTCTGAAACACATTGCTTTTGAATTTTCTCATTCTTTGAATCCATGTTTATAATAGAACCATGGAATGGTTTGGGCTGGAAGGGACCTTAAAGATCATCTAGGTCCAACCCCTCTGCCATGGACAGGGACACCTTTCACTAGACCAGGTTGCTCAAAGCCCCATCCAACTCGGCCTTGAACACTTCCAGGGCTGGGTCATCCACAACTTCTCTGGGCAACCTGTTCCCATGCCTCACCACTCTCACACTAAAGAATTTCTTCCTAATATCTAATCTAAACTTGCTTTTTTTTGGTTTGAAGCCACCCCTGCTCTGTTCTGTCACTACATGCCTTTGTAAATAGTCTCTCTCCACCTTTCTTGTAGACTCTGTTCAGGTACTGGAAGGCCACAATTAGGTCACTCTGAAGCCTTCTTTTCTCCATGACTATTTAAGACTTTACATGCATACATTTTTCAGCTCTCTCATGTGTATCCTCTTGACTCATTTCCTTTCCTTTCCCACTTTTGGCTATGCTTTGTGCAGGCAATATACCGTGATATTTGAACACCCATCACATTACTTTGGCACCACACTGTAATGAGGTATGTGGGCAGAATGAACCAGAAATTAGTTTTGAGCTCGGGGTCCAAGCCCATCTCAGTTGACATAGGTAACATTATCTTTGTCTCATCTTTCAGCTGTTAGTACTGAGCGGAGTTGTCACAGCATGAAGGAGCCAGGGCAACCAAAAATACCTTCCGAGTCTCTCACAGGTCAAATATAGCGTCACCCCAGTCCTCTGCTGAATTTAAAGCAGTTCCAGTAGTGATGCCAGACAGTGAATCCAGTACCTAATTCTGAACCTAATGGAGAAATGACATAACAGAAGAAGAAAAGGAAACTTTCAACCAGTCTGCCCCAGGCCAGTAGGACCAGAAAGCATTTTCAATGATCCCACCACTAGCTTTAGACATGAAAGAAAGGAATAAGGGCTCTCTGTCAAGTTTGCAGTACTATGTCCTAAGTATCTTCTCAGTCAATGATAACCGCTTTAGGTGGTCAGCATTAACCCATTAGCAGGAGGATTTGACAGCCACTAGCACCTGAGCCTGTTAAAAACTTTTTCTTCCCTCACCAGAAGTGTTCAAGGCCAGGTTGGATGAGGCTTTGAGCAATCAGGTCTAGTGAAAGGTGTCCCTGCCCATAGCAGCGGGGCTGAAAGTAGATGGTCTCTAAGGTCCCTTCCAGCTGTGATCCTATGATCTGTCTGCCTTTAAAAAAGATCGAAGGCCAAATGCATGTAGCAAGGAAGGCACTGAACCCATCCTCTTCTGAAAATACATGTGCTGTGAACAATGACCTCTGTGTCAGCCCACAGCACTGTCTTAGCACTAAATTCTCCTTGGTAACATTGCAAAACACCTGTTCCTTTCGTATTTTATTTGTCATGCTATTATAATTGTTGCTCCACAGAGTAGCACTAGAACATTGCCCTTCCTTTTCTAGAAACCAAACAGATCTGTACCACTGGTGTTGCAACTCCACCAGTCACAGATTGGCTGCTCGGCAGTGTTATAAATGCCAGGTGTGTTGTAGTATTTTTCACTTTCGAGGCAGTGCAATCATCAAACACTGATTTGGGATTATTCTGTTTCCCCATGAGAGGTGACACTCCTACTATTTGCAGGGTTGCAACATTACCTTGGCTTTTGCTGGAATCTGCCTGGTGCCATTCTTTGCAATGCCACCAACTCCTGCAGCAGGCATGGGAGGGCTGACAATGGCTGCAGCTCCTGCTGCGATCAAGCTCTGTAACAGTAATGCCAAACTGCTGAACCTAATTGAAGGGGAAGACATGTTGATTTAGAAACAGTGCAGGCAGTGTTGCATTTTTGAGGAGCTCCTAAGTGCTTACTCCGTTGGGAGCCAGCTGCAGAGCTGTGGTCTGGATGCAGGCCCTGGCATACAGCTGACATGGAACAAGGATAGGTTTACTCCATGCTAATATCTGTTAAACCCTAGTAAAAAGTTCCAGCAGATTTCTGTTTCTTGTTTGTTTTGTTGCAGATGTATTTTGGGAAGGTGAATTTATTTATGTGTCTGTGCTCCGGCTTTATTTGGTGAATTGACTGTCAGTTTTCATTTTGCTTAAGCTGCCCCAAGCTGCTGCACTGTTTAAAGTAAATGGACAAAAAAAAAGGAAGAAGCGCATGTTGGGAAAAGAGGGAAGAAATTGTGGCTCCTTTGATGAGGTGGCAAAGCCTGTCTGAGGTGAAGGGAATCTCTTACTGCTGCGCCAGTGCTGCTGGAAAGTCACAATAGCATTTGGTATCGAGAAGCCTTGTGTGCACCTTGGAGTTTTCAGACTACAGACTCACTGGCAACAAGGGTTTCTTTTTTTCCTGAGAGCAGTCTGGTGTCTGATACCCGCAACCAGCTGTTGTGACAATACTTTGTCCTGTTTCTGATTTAAAAATATACCACTTGCCATCCACTGGACCAGGGGCAGGAGCTGACTATGCCCACAGCATGTAGCTTGCCATTGAACTGGACAGTCACCTTAGGTGCTAGGGGAGACTTCTGTTTCCATGAATGTTAATTTCTTTGCAGTGACCAGGCCTGACAGGTCAGAGGGAATGTTATTGCAACAGTGCATTTGCAGGAGGCATTTCTCTGGGCTGTTCTTCACCTTGGTTAAAAAGAAGGTCGACTTTCTGTGAAAGGATACGAGTTCAGTTCACACTAGATGTCTGAGTAACTATAGCAGAGTGACACATGGTGGCCAGAGTTAAAGTCCAGACAGGAGATCATAGTGGTGAGCTTTCCATCTTGCAGAAAAACCTCATTGGGCTTTCCTTTCACCTTAGACTGACCATTTGTCACAACAGCTCTCTGTTTCTAGGGCACAAGTATTGAAGAAAGTGTTATGTCCTCACTGTGGAGTGATATAGAAGCAGGAGTCTGTTCCTTGCATGTGATCCTAAAGCATGTCACCAAGTGATGCAGAGCCACCCCATTAGCCATTTTGTAAGCAAAATTTTGGACTTTTGGTGTATGACTCATACCTCTAAGTCTGTTCTAGTACAGGCAGAGGGTATGTGAGTGGCTAATGGAAAATCAGAGCTTTTAATTGTCCAGCTTTAAAATGTAGAGTCAAAAGGCGCTGACAATGATGAAAGACTGTATTTGTGTCATCATGCCAGTATGCTGATCCATCAGTGCTGGCGCATGTGGAATACCTCTGTGACAGCTTTCACGAAGTCATACATCAAATTACAGGCACACACGAGTGCCTTTGGAAAAATGGCTTTTGCAAAACTCATTTTCCCCCGGCTACATATTCAGATTCTGTGAATGGGTCACTGTTGATAAAAATAGATAAAGAAAATAGGGTGGAGTAGTGTAAAATTGGGAAAAGTACTTTTCAGTGTATTCAACGTGATGGTTTATAGTGAAGCAGGTAGACAGACCTCTCACCAATCTCTTCCTCTCCCATTCACTGTTATAGTGCTGCAGCATTGTGAGAAGCTGTAACAATCAGGTCATTTTGAAAATGAAAGAAGAAGATGAAAATTCAGAAGAATTCAGCTATACTTGTCAGGAAAAGCAAGTCAGTAGAGCAGAATTTTGTCAAAAGCAAATGTTACTGTTTGGGGAAAAATGTAGGATTTGGCTTTGGATTTAGCTCTAGAGCCTTATGAGGCGACAAAAGGCAATGTTCATTTTTGCTTTCTTCCACCTTCAACCCAAAAGGATGATGAGGACCATGGATAACTGTGTGTGTCCCAGGGCAGACAACCCAAAGGGATCTCATTAGCTCCTGCTCAGCAGATATAAACAGCCAAGACAAACTACAGTGTATGAACATCACACCAGTGACATCTATGAGAACAGACAATGCCAGAGAACATTCTGGCCAGCTTGATGTTTACTGGCTTCCAGGTCCTGTATTAAATGTTGTTACTGAGAACACGGATTTAAACTGTGTTCCAAAACCAAGAGAGATAAGCAGTAAAAGAACTGCATGTAGCAAGTGCAAGGTGAGAAGTCCATTGACTGCATAGTGAATTTGTCTCACCACAAACCCAAAGCTAGTCCCTTGCTAGTTGAATGTGAAGGGTTTTTCCAGAGGGCACTAACACAGGTATCTGGGCCACCAGGAGTAACCAGATATGATGCTTTAGCAGTACCAGTTTCTTATATATCATGAGCTATAAAAAATCCTTGACAATGAGGGCCTGGAAAGCAGGTAGGTGAGGGTAGACATCTGTTTCTCACAGCATGTAAAATGAGTGTGTAAAGCTTAGAAACTCTTTTTTTTTTCTTCTGCCATGAGACTTCTAGAGGTTTGGAGACCCCGGTTTGCATATGTAGTTCTGACACAGTGAATCCTTATGTGGACCTGCTCCTGCTAAAAATACAATGAGTACAGAATTAATCATTATTCTCACATCAAATACTGCAAGGTCAGTGTCTGTGAATGGGTTTAATTTCTTGCATATCCTACAGCAACAACTAGACTGTCCCAGTGATCCAGACTGATGCAGGAGCATTAATTTCCACTTCTTGAGGATGCATCCCACCAAGCAACAGGAATGCCAATAACTGCAGAATTTTCAACAATTCTGTATAATAGAAAAAGATAATTGTTTCAGATAATAGATAGCTATTGGTTAAAATAGTTGTATGTCTGGCCTTAACTGCACTGTATAGACTTTTCCTCATAATTTACATGTGTTGAAAACTTGAGTTGTGAACAACAAATGGTCTTCAGACTTTACATGATTGTACATAGTAAAAACTGTATCAGTGAAGGGCTACTAAACTGCAGAATCATAACAATTTCTCTTTCTCACTTTCCCTTGACTCTTCTCTACCATTTGCTAATCCATCACTACTCTTTACATCCTAGCCTTTCTGTTGCTGCAAATGATCCCTGTCTAAAAACGTAAGAAGTGGCAAAGATAATGTTTTCCTTCATTTGATTGCTACTCTACTTAACATGATTTTTCTCTCCCAGTGGGTGGTTCTGTAGCGCCAAATTCATGCTGGTGAAATATGCATACACATAATATCCTAGCTCATTTATGGTGAAAGGACCCAGAGACCTTAGTGGGATACGGGGCCTTCCATATCTAGGTCACTAGTGTGCAAATAAGTAGGTCAGTAAGGAGTGGAAGTAGGTTATCCAATTGTTATGTGGGGTGAGAGCTGCCGATCCACTTCTAGGGTACATTTTCAGAGCACAATAAAACAGCATCACAACTGACATTGACATTGACTGGTGTCCCCCCTGGCGATCTCCACAGAGATGCCATGAAATAAATGGACAAGGAAACAAAACTACCCTGTCACATGGGAGAGGGCACACTCGGGTCTCGATGCAGGCATATTGGGAGAGCAGCATGTAGCCTGGCTGGTGAAGCTTTTGCTTTCCCATCCATTCTGTGCCTGATTAATGGACAGAAAAGGTACTCCACTTTCCAGGCCTTTATTCTGACACATTTCATCAGCACTATCGCTTGAGAGTATGTAAAAGACAAATAGTTTTATCCTATTATGTCAGAACAAATTGCAGCCTGCAGGCCTGATTCTCTGCACCATTATGCCAGTTTTACACTGATGCAATTTTACTGAGCACTGATGAGCTCCACCAGACTAAAACCAATGTGACAGCATGAAGATGCAGGGTCTTCATCTTCCAGAGGATGAAAGAGAGAACTCCAAGGCCCTGCTGCATTAATAGTAGTGCTTCCAAGTACAACCTTGATGAAAAGTAGAGCCAGACACTGCACTTTGAAGTATGGTTATTTCTACGTCAAGGAACAGAAAGACATGGTCATGGTATTGTGCATTAGCTGTGTTATAGCAGGTCCTGATCTGGCTATGTCAGGTTTCTAAAGAAAGCACAGGTTACAAGAGGAACCAGTGGCTTGTTCCTACAGGCTGGTGGCAGTTACTGGGCTGGTGGCAATTTAGAGCAATGTCTCCCCGCAGCTCTGGGTCCATTTACCTCTCAGACAGACTACAAGTATTTCACAAAGTGTTTGAAAGAAGGTACTTCTGCAGTATCCATTCTGTGGTTTCCTCATAAAGAAACAGCTGCTCAGAGCTAGAGGGAGAGAAGACGCAAAAAAATGCAAAGCAGATGCCATGTGGTATTTTGAAAGAGCAGAGAATCTTGCAAGCTACTATCAGTTGTTTTTTCATTAGGGTCCCCCAAAGCACCTGAGGATGAGAAATGTCTGGATTTGCAAAGCTGGTCCAGAGTTTGTCCTGGTTGTCTAAATTCCTCAAGGCTTCCCCATGCAGCCAGGAAGCCAGAAGAATGAGGAGGAAATGGTCAGATCATTTCCCGCCCACCTGGCTTATGTAGTTTCTTTGCTCATCTTTTAGTGTGCTACCTTCCTGTACAAGCTGGTTTGGATATAGAAGCAATTTGCAATGGGAGCAAGGGAGCGAAGCCATACATTAACCCAAATGAATCAGAAAAATTATGTATGTTCCCTTTGCCTCTCTCTGACAATAAAGTTGTGTTCAGATTCCAGCTCTTAACTGAATTATTTTGAAATACAAATGTATTTGAGCTCTAAGCCTTTCAACACCTGCAATGAGCTCTGGCTCACCCCTAAAGTCTTCTGTGACAGTCTGAATACAGGAGTAACTGAGCAACACATGCAAAAGGGGGGAGTAGCAGATGCCATGTTAACAAAGACAAAATATAAATTACTACAGTGATCTCAGCTTTTAAAAAAAATATGCTGAGAAAAGACTACAGGGCTTTTTGCCATTTTTAATAGGAATTCCTTTAATATCCACCCCTGTAATATCTGATTGCTTGATTCAATAGTTTTTTCCTTGCTCTTTCTTCTTTGTCCTAGCCCTATCTTAGGGCTGCAGAGCCCTTACAAACATCAGGAGAACTACTGTTATCTGCATTTTCCTGGGTGCAGCATAACATGTGATCCAAGAACATCCTTCCTCTCAACTTCCCATCTCCCTAGATAAGAGCACCCTACAGGATTCACTTCTGTTACTATTCAGTGCTTCCAAAACCCCTGATTTTTGCTTTGCTGGGAGATGGAGACGGCTGATATGTGTAACTTAGTATGATTCCCTTCAATTTTTAGAATTATGTCTAGGCTTTGTTAAACACAGTTCTTGCATGATAGGAAAAAAAAAAAAAAGGAAGAAGAACTCACCCAAATGTAAAATAAGCAAGTAACTGAGTATGCCTGCCTGGAAATGGCTTGATTTTTATCGGGAAATAAGCATTCACGGAAACCTTAGTTAAGCAGCAGCATGTGTCAGACCCTTTAAGGCTTTTACTTGGGAACATCTATTCTATAATATATGTATATGAAAGAGATTTGAGGACGAATAGTCGCTCATTAGCTCCTTATAGAAAATTTCAGAGCACTTAAATAAATTATGCTCCCAAATTCACTGTAAGGTAGGTAAGAAACATGAATCTCACCACCTTTTTACTCTTCATCTGCAGTATGTATGTTCACTGACCCAGGGAGGCATGGGCTACAGCTATTCCAGTAAATTAATGCCCAGGACCACTTCCCAGATGAAGCCAACTATGTCCTTAGTCTTAAGTTCTCCTACCTTCCAAATCAGTGTGGCTGCACCCAAACTGCCTATGGGGAATGGTACTTGGCCTACCCTACAATGTGCCCAGAGACAGTTTGGGAGACAAAACTGTGCTAGCCATGGTTCAAGAGACCTAATAAAGTCAAGCTCAAGTCCCAGCAGTCGACTGCAGTTGAGTGTTTCCTGCCACTGTTTAACTTAGCCATATAGGTACAGCCAGAGAGCTTGTGCCATGACAGAACACAGCTCCTGAATCCCAGTTCTACTTTCCATGGCCTGAGACTTCAGGTCCACTGTAGATTTTAGGACATCATTGCTGTACACTGAAGATCTTGGTGTCTACTCAGAGCAAGGCAAGCAGACCTCAGGTAAATAAGACAAACTATGGTGCCATATAACCTAACAAGATGCATGTATGTGGCTTTAGCTTTAGGCTAGATTATTCTTGTACTTAAGCAGCTAAATTCACCATCATCAATGTATAAAAAGGGCATTGTGTTGGCACGTTTGCAGAAAAGTCTAAGGGTGACTGTGAGTCACGTTTCACTTGCATTCTGTATAGCCCTTTCATGGTGCTACTGCTCTAGGCAGAACTTCCTATGATTAGTCATCCAATTCAAACTAATTATTGTGGCAAAAGAAGTTTTCTGAGTGTTTGAAGAGAAGGCAATAATTTTTTGTGGGCTGTTTGCTGTCATGACATTTCAGGAGAGACAACAAAACATGGAAAAAAGAAAGAAGGGACAGACTGTAAGGAAACAAAACTAGGGAAATATTTTGGTTGCAGAGGAAGCTGGTTAGTCAAAGACTCCTTACCTGTTTATTTTCTAGTTAATTTTGTATATTGGATATTGGATAGCAGGACAATTGTGAAGAAGGCTTCCTAGTGGGTGAGACTGTTCTGCTGTTGCAGAATAACCATAAAGAGTGCATTAAATCGGCACCTTCAGCAAAGCTAGGCAGAGTTGCATCCTCACATGTATTTCACACGCTTATACCCCGTGCTTTTGCATTAAAGGCATTTGTGCATGAGATTTCCTTGTACTGAAGAAAGAGTATATATCAAGGATGCACCAAGCCAAGGGAAGGGCAGCAATATTGCAAGTCAGCTCAGGGGAAGTTCAGTAGGCGAGGGAGACTCAGAACTTCCTTTCAACCTATTTCAAGTAAGAATTATGAAAAGTAAAAAGACTTTGGACACTTTATGCAGTTTTACAGGGTGAGAGAATTAGAAACATATCCGGTACACACAAAATCAGGCCTACACATTTCTCTGTCACCATGAAGAAATTCATTGGAAATCCATAGATTATTATTTTTTAATTGTTCTACCCTCATGGGGTCTATGAATAATGAGAATTGTCCAAAAATAATCATACTACTGAACCAACATGTACATACCAGAAGAACAGGAAAAAAACCCCTAGCTAAGCAAAGAAATTTTTTTATTAGTTTTTCATTAAAGTCAGTTTTGTTACATCTTTCTGGTAGGCTTTACAGTATATTTCTTGGACAAAGAAAGGAACTGTTTCCAACCGCACAAGGTCAGTAATGGTGGATATCAGTTTCTCTTCACACGATTTCTGAGTTAGCTCCATCTCTGTCCCATCATATATAGAAATGATTTTTTTAATATCTGTTATGGAGGTAAACTGTATATTTAAAAGGAAGGACCTTCCTTGTTATTTACATATAAAACCCTTTCTCAGAAATCTACTGTGTGATCACAAATCACGCACAAATCTTGGAGGTCTTAATTTGGAGGTAGTCTGGAGCTTAGATAATGCTTTGCCACACCATCTTCTTGAGGCTTAGAAAAATCCCAATCACTTAGGTGGATTGTATTCCCCTAGTAACTTGTTATGACAACTGCTTATTCAATGTTTGCAAAAGGATCGGATAATGAAATATGCTTCAGGCTGCTTGTGTCCTGTGCATAAAGCATTAGATTTTCTTAACACAGTCTTAAAAGTCTGGCTATCTCTGGGAAATGTTTCCCCTAAATATATGCACACCTGTAAAATTAATGCACAGGAAGCACAATTAGACTTCATGGTTTTTAAGACTGCCTCAAATAGCACAAGGTCCCCTCCCACAGTGAGAAGAAGCAAAGGCTCCCAGTAGGCAGAAATAGGTAGGGGTGTTGTGTATTTGTTTCCTACTTCTCCTACCGTTTGTGTTTTATCTCCATAAATACTCAGAGGCTGTATCTGGGGTCCTTCTGGAGACAAAACTTGTCAGCCTTTGCTGTTCTCAATTCAGAGACTGTACCCTTGAGGGGGCTGGCACTGACACACTTGGTGTTCCAGTTGTTGCTGCAAGCTGTCTCGTGTCAAACTAAACTTGGCTGATCTATGGAAAGTGTGTGCAAACCAGTTAGCTCCTCCTGAAACCATTCAGAGACGCACATAGGGGCATTCCTGAAAATAACCCAAACCAACACCCAACCTATCTGAATATTTTTATGTAAATATGTTAATATTTATGTGTATGTAATTATTAACAATCATCTTGAGAACTGAACAGAAGGAAAGCCTAACTTTTATTACGAAGTAAGTAGCATACACTCATTTGTCAGATAGTTTATTTTCACTACATGAGTCTGAGAGAGTGGGGGAAAAAAAGGCAGAAAATCGAAAGGGCCTAAACTGCTCCTGGTTTTGAACTCAAGCGAACATATAGTATTTAAGGTTGGTGCTTTTCAAGAGCTTCCAAAGCACATATAAGATGGAAAATTAAATATGCAGTCAAATCTTGACAGTTTGCTTTTTTTTTTTCAACAACTGCAGTTACTAGCTGCAGTGATGAAGCTGTAGTGCATAGCAAGGAGGATTTTGGTGGAATTCCACAAGGGAATGAATCTGAAGCAGCTGGACGAGAGAAATTGTCTGTTCTAGTGGGTTATTTTCTGGGTCTCTGTTGTACACTCCCTATAAACTTGCATCATATTTTCCTACATTCAATTCTACTTCCAAACCAGCATGAGCAGCTCATTCTGCATCCCCATCACATCTAAACCCCCATATCACTAACAGCACCCTCAGGCCAATTCTCCACTACCTCCAACCCCTTCACAAGTCTTCTACCTTTACTTATCGCAGCAACTGAGCAAAAAGTACTGTGTTTTGGGGCTTTTTCGGAAGCCATGCAGAAATTGCTGTTTAGGCAGCCACCTGCATTAGTGCTAACTGGTCAACTGCTTCTCCTAAATCCCTTCAGAGTAAACAAAAGAAAAAGGTGATGACTACCTTTCTATCACTAGCAGCATTAAGATGGCCACTTCTCCATCTCCTCAACAGATTTACACTAAATGTGGGCAGTTTTGAGATATTTTCACTACATTCGTTTGAAATTGATTAAAAAGTTCAAATGGTGTTGCAAGTAGCAGCACGGATGATAAGGAAAGCTGATGGATGGGTAGATAGATATCAGTTCACTTAAGTCTTGTTTCCTTAGGAACCAGGCTGAAAGCAGTTTAGAAATGTTAAAAAGATAATTCATGGTTGTACTTTGTGGTTAACAGATCTGGGGTTTATGCTGTTGTTGCTATGGGTTCATTGTCATTGTGTACCATAATATAATAGCACCAAAGACTGTTTAGTGCCAAGAAATAAGATGTAGGTCTGTTGTCACATCAACTTCCATGCAGTCCAAGGGATATGATGCTGTGCTCTAATTAATACTGACTTCAAATGCCTCAGTCTCAAATTAACATGGTCAGCTGACTTGTGGTTAAGAGAAAGACAAGGAATGTGTGCTGGTCAGCCTTGGCCCACGAGGAACACCAGCACATTCCAGTCCTGCTAAATCTAGAAATTTTTTTACTGATTTTCTTACCACAGCCCATTTTTCCTCTCTGCTTCCAAAAAGAAACAAAAAGGAGGCCAAGTTCTCCTCTCATTCACACTGTCCAGGCTCCTCTCTCTGGCTAGATGCTATACTTATCTAATATCCCTCTGGATGTGTTTGATGTTCACTGAGCCCTGGGTGGAGTGTAACAGCAGTGATACTGCCTTCTCACCAGCAAGGCCTCAAAGTAGCCTAAAAAGCTCTCTCAGCCTTGGAGTAATTCTGCTGGAATGTCCAAGGCATAGTAGCAATGCTCATTCCTCCCACACGAGGAGGACAAGCAAGCTGCTCCTTCATGGCAGTGCTCATCTTTTCTGAAAGTAGAGAAAAATTCGTTTCTCCCAAAGAAAATTCTTTAAAATCTGTCTCTCTGAGGAGCAGTATGTTTGCTGTCTATGAATATGTGAGAAGGAAAAGACCAGGAAAGAAATTTAATCCAGAATACAACACTTAGTCAAGAAGGAAATAAACACTAACTGATAATGAATGTCTGTAACCTGGTTTCGAATTGACAGAGAAATGAAGTAATGAATGATTAGAACAGCAAAGGAGATAAAAACCTGGTAAATTAAGCTCAATGAATGTAAAGGGAAGATAAAAAGCAGTTGCCTATCAAAGACCTGTGTCTAATGACCAAGCAGCACCTTCCCTCTTAAATTCTTGGAGACTGCTCTCACACCAACTCTTCCCTGTGGCTCAGACGCCGAAGATGCAGTTAGTGGGTTGTGAGTCATTCCATGTAAAACTACCCCCTTCATCCATAGACTAGTGTGCAAAAGGCTCACAAGTCACCTAATACAAGTGGTCAGTGCCATGAAGTGTCATCTCTTCCATGTTCACAGGGCCTTCATTGGTGGTCATAAGTGCAATCCACCACTGCTGCTCAGGATATGCTTTAATTACATCATTGGCTGTGGCTTCCAGATTGTCCATAGTTTCCTACCAAACACTTCTCTTTGAACCCAGTGTGAGTCCTTGTCTCCCACCAGCTCATTTCTCTAGGAATTCCTTGTGCTGACAAGGACTCCATCAAACTTTCCACCAGAATTATCCACATGCCCCTCTTTCCTTCTGAAAATCAAAAAGGAAATAGGTACTCAGATTTCATAGTGATGAAAACCCTACAAAACCCCTAAGAAGGAAGGGAAAGAACTAAACCAGCCAGTCTGTCTTTTGGCAGCCCTCAAAAGGACTAAAATGACATCTACAGGGTGAATTCAAAATGGAGGACCAGGAAAATTGGGAGTCTGCCTGAGTTTTGAATTGTCTGAGCTGTGGGTCACACAACTAGACCCTTATTGTTGTGCTCCATGACTGTCTGCAAAGCAACACCACAGACTAGCACAATGCTTTTAAAAGCTGTGTTCCTCATCAGGATTTAATTATGAAAAATCTGCCTGCTGCAGAAACTTGTGGTCTGGGATTCAGTGGTACAGGCTTATTATGTAAAAGGTTACCAGCCTGCCTCACAGGCACATAATGCTGACCCTTTCCTCTGCTCCAGCACTCTTCTGGAGCAACTGGTGGCAAACAGAAGAAATAAGTCACCACTGGGCAGCTCTGTGAGTCCAAATGCTACAGTACATAGGAAAGAGCAATAGCATAATTTTCCTGTTCCAAGAAGAAGTTCAGTGGTGTGTTGTAGGTTAGGCCACGACATGCAGCATATCTAGAAGTCCTCTAATATGTGCAGTGTTATATCTCACAGCTCATGCCTGCATCTGGCCAGGGTGTTTTGGATGGCTAGTTTTGGGTTTTTTTACTTTTCTAAGCAACTATTGGATTTTGAGATGCACACAGCCCTGTACATTGCATGTACAAGCACTCAGAGTTTGTTCAATACTTTTCCTACTTTTTGCATTTCACATGCTAATAAGGTTCAGAGACAGTGCTTGGACAAGAGGCTTCCAAAGAAACTCTCTGTGTGTTGGCAGTTTAGGGCTGGACTCCAGATGACATCTTGGTTCAGGACAACACGTAGGCACATGCTTCGGTCTATTAAAATCTGGAACCTAATTAGAACACACCCTTTTTTTAAGCCAGCAGTGAATTAATGTAAAAACTAAGTCACAGCTGCGTGGCTCTGTCGTGACTGTGAATGTTGGGACAGACAGGAACCCTGTCCTGGGATGAAAACCATGGAAATGAGAGATAATGTTACACTTTTTTTACTGTGCCTCAAAGTTCATGCCAAAAATCTTGGTCAGATAGTGTTGATTGTATGAAGAAGTGAGACACTGTTCTAGTCAGTTTACAAAGCCATGTCTATATGAAGAAATATGCATTCAAGAAAGCATGGATTATGCATTTTAAACTAGTATGTTAAACATGCTTTGGCACCTATTGAGGACTGAAAGGAAAAATTAGTCATATAACATTGCTTATATACTTCTTTTACAAATAATAAATACAGCTCTGAAACTGCAAGGGATAAAGCACCTTTACAAAGTTCCTTTAAACACGTGTTTGTTTTATGAAGTTAATGTGTAGAAAAAAAATCCTTTTTCTGTATAATAAATCTGCCCCTTTCTTCTATCTAGAGTCATGTCTGCTGGTAGAAAGGGGAGATTATCCATTTCTTTTTCCTAGAAGTAATGGGCTAATAAATTCACAGGGGAACTGGATTATATACATCCAATATAACAACAGGAATCAATGGAAGGAGAAGAAGAAAAGACCAGAATGAGCACAGAAGCTAAATGCTGACACCTAAATGAAGTGATGGAGAGCACAGTCCCTTTTTGGAGCTGTCTTGCAGGCTGGCATGTGCTAATACAATAAGTCAAGTGAAGAGTCTGTAAGCACCCTGCCCTGAAAGATAAAATATGATGTGACTGTGGTATCTTTTGTACCAGTGATGATATCAGTGCCAGCTGGTTAAGAGAGAGGGGTTGGGTTAGCAGTCCTGGCAGTTCTGCAATTTCTGACTTGAAAAATGTTAATGTCTAAACATGATAAAAGCTTGAGAAAGACTTTGATATGGACTCTCACCAGTCATCTCCCCATCAGTGTTCTGAGAATGTGCTAAAACTCGAAGTTTTGGTATCATAAAGTGAAATTGGTATCCCAAAGGGAAATTAGCATCTTGACTGGAGCTGAGAGACTCACCTTTGCCCCTCACACAGGGAGCTTTTAAGTAGAGCTTTTGGAAACTGTGAAATTAGAGGTGACCTTGTGTTTTCCAGAGGCTGCCATTTCCTTATCTTCCCCCTCTGATGGTACCTAACAGGGCAAAGAGGCTTCACCAGAGGATACCTTCACACAACAGTAATTTTTGAAAAGATGTTCCTTTTTGGGCTCAAGATGGATGTGACAATGCAATATATAACTGCATTGGCTTTACAGGCTTCAGACAAGGGATTCTGAGGGTGATTTGTTGTGCCAGAAAAATTCTACCATCCCAGATGGGCCCTAGAGCACTGTTTTGTTAAAGACTTTGGCCAGGGCATTTTCTGTGCAGACGATGGGGTTTTGAGGAGAGAAGGACCTGACAGGCTTGGCGAGCCTCTCCTACCCGAGGGAGGGCACGTGCACTTGGATGTGGTCATGCAGGGGGGGTCCCTGAGAGACTCCACCCACGCTTTGCTGTGCACTGCTCCCTGACTGTCCTGGCTGGTGCAATGGCTTAAAGGATAGAGAAAACATTTTTGTTCTTGCATTGTTTGCATGAATTAACAGCAAGGGGCTCTAAAATAATGCCAGACTGGTGGCGAGCTGAGCCGTGTACATGGCAGGGTGAGTGTAGGGGAGGAGGGGTTGTGCTTGCAGGAACCACAGGAGACTGGAAGTTCAGCAGAAATTAGCCCGTGTATTGCTTATTTTAAAGAGCACAACGTCATTGCTTTCATTTGCATTGTCAATGCAAAGAAGTGGCTTTGTCTTGCAGTGGTATAGTCCTGAGTAACTAGTCATGTGCAGAGTACTCCCTGAGAATAACGCCATGGCCACGAGCCTTGTCTGAGGTAAGTCTCGTGTGGGGGTCATGAGCTTGCTCATTTTCCCTTTGAGGCAACTTTTTCTGCTGTTTTTAAAATTATAAAGCTGCAGAACAGCTATCTATTTTTATATTTTTTTTTCAAGAAAGATACCTTTCATTCTTGATTTGTAACATCTTGAATTAAACTGTACTTCAGCTATTTGAAGAATAACTATTTTCTCTTTTTATAATTATTAAATATTCCTTAGTGAGTGGGACAATCTGCTTTTTTCTCTCAAATGTCCCAGCTCAAACTCTTTAGAGTAACTCCTGTTGCTTTCTAGGCCTCTCAGCCCCACAGCTAGTTCTGCTCTGGTCCTTTTTCACACCTGTACTGGAACTGGTGAGTCCTCAGAGGTTTGGACATGCTTTAAATAGCTCTGCCTTCCTGCTGAAAGCTTCTGGCTGGAAAAGCCCAGTCGCACTGGTGTCAATGAGACCAGTGCAGGTTTCAGTACAGGTTTTCCAGATGCTGAGCATGGCTCTAATGGAACTGTTATCTAAGTTTTAAGCCTCTGTCTGTTTCCCTCTGTATATACTTTTGCTTGAATCAAATATTTACTTTTATTTTTCTGGATTTTTTTATAATTTATTTTTGCAATCACATCTTCCCTTTAAAGTTTCAATGCATAAGCTCGAAATATTGACAAATATATATATTTGGATCTGTATAGTATGCAGAATGATGGATCAGTTTTCATAATTTGTTTTTAATGGGGAAAAACACAAAAAGAGGAAGCCTTTGCATTAAAAAATTGGAAATTACAAAAAAATTAATACAAGATCCCACCCACACACATCTGTGTTTTGAAGATGCTCCTTTTCTTAGGCATTTTTCCTCTGCTCTGTCAGCTTTTGACATCTCTTAACATTTTAAAAATATTTTGAATCTGAATATATGTTCAGAGCAAATAAGTATGAATTACTGTTCTGCAGGATTGGTAAAGATACTTATTCTTTGAAGTAGTTTTATTAGTTGACCAATTTTGTTAAGGGGCCAGCATCATCAATAATGCCCATATGACTTTTTAAAGTAACTTTGTTAATACAGAGACATAAAGGCCAGCCAGTAGAGGGGGCACAGAAGCCAAAACACTGTTTTGGTGATGTGTCGGAGATGGGCATTTTTCCCTAAGTTTGTTTGTGTGTATTGTGCATGTGTGCGCATGCAGAGAGTAGAAGAGAAACATTTTCATATTCCTTAATTTGCCTTTACTAATTTACCCTCGGTGAAAATGTGTTCTGTCTTAATTACACTCTTAGAAGACTGTGTTTCATTAAATATGTTGAAAGAAAGTGCATTTGCAGAGGATATAGAGCATTTGCCACCTGATGGTTTGCATCATGCATATAATTTTCCAATAACAGAGCTAGAAATTGTTTGTGTGCTTCCATACTGCATTGACAAGAAGAGCAGAAAGGACAGAAAGATCCCAAATATTTAAGGGGTCTCAGGCTCCTGACTGGCAGAACACCAGATTTTATGAGTTGAAATTTAGGGAATAGGCAGCTCCAGAGTCTGTACCGCTTGTGCTGGGGATATGGGGGTTGCAGAAGCACTGAGGGTAACAGGCAGAGGCAGACCCAATGATGACCGGCCACTGCAGCCGGATGGAACACGGACGGCTGCTGGAGAGCAGAGAACAAAAGGAGAGCATATGCCCAGAAGCCAGACGTACAGGGAGGTCAGGAGGGGGCAGATAAAGGATTTCACTACTTAAAATGTAGAGAGAGAGAGACACTTGGAGGACAAGCAGGAACACCAACCACTGAGAGGAAATCCGTGCAAGCACTGAGTCAGTCAGACATGCTGCTCCACAGCAAACCAAAGGGAGGAGGATAAAAGTGGTTAGGATCGAAGAAACTTCTAACACAATGGTCCCTGGAGAGGGAAAACCAAGCAATACAGGGTGAAAAGGGGGAACTGAATATTCTTACAAAAATAACACTCTATTGTGTACCTTGGGAAGCTGGTGTGCATGAGGAACAATCACAGATGGTGTTCACTAAAGCCTACTTAGCCAGGACACTATGGCTGAAGTCCCATCGGAAGTCCTTCGGTAATCTCACTTGAGAATTAAGCTGTGAACAGCAAACTTTGGATCCACATAAAGAATTCAACTGCCTTGAAAGACCAGAGTATTTCCATCCTTATTTTGATTTTGGCCCATCTCCATCTTTTTTTTCTGCCAAATTCCCATTTACTTCAATAGATGTTTTGCTTGAGTGAGTCATGAGGTAAAGGCTGGATCTGAGACCACAAAACATTGTAATGTATGAGTCTACAAGGGACATAGTATTTTGTGATGTTCTCAGGAATTTTAATGGTGGCCTTAAGAGTAAATTTACAGTATTCAAAGCATTTAACAGTGATGCTACCTTTAAATATTCATGACAGCAGATGATATTTTCTGGTACAACATTTTCTTATGTCTTTTTTGATAGGCAACTGGTTCAGCATTTATAAACGCAAAGATTTTAATCTCAAAAGTACACTACAAACTGGATTTACCACTAATATGAATTTACTATAAACATAATCTATTAAGCAAAACAAAGGGGCAATAATGCCTTATCACCACTTCTGCAGTGCTACCAATGCCACAGATATCAGTATTTTTAATGATATTCAGTTTGTTTTATAAATTCCTAGTTCCAGAATTTATCTGAATATAAGACCATTCAAGCCTCTATTTCTTTTTAAAAGTAAGTAGTTAGCTCTCAGGCCTGTGAAAAATAAATTGGGAACACAATCCTGGCACAATCCTGAAAGTTCAAATAGTTTTTAAGAGTTTCCATATGACTTTTTGTATGACTTTTTCATATGCCATATTAGCAGTACTGCCACTGATTGTTTCCAACAGCTCTCCATGGACTTCTTTCACTCTGTCTTCTGTTCAGCGCATAAATCCAGTACCATGGTCACCAGCTGAAAGTCTGTCCCTGGGGTCTTTTTTGAGGCGTGTTGCACAAAGGCAAAGCAATATTCTAATTGCAGGTGTATAAAGAAGAAAAACAGGGGGCAGAAGGTGATCTGGAACAGGATAAACACCCCAACCCCAAATTAAATGCACTGATTATGCAACAGAGACCCCTGTCCATGGGGACACTGGTTAAACTAAAATATGGTACAGGTGGCCCTTCTGCATAACCTTCAGCAGACTCTTTCCACCCTGTGTGGAAAGTCTACTTATTTCTGACTGATTACCTTAAACACAATGAAAGAGCCTGATTTTTGACTGATACTTGACTGGCACTTCTCTTTTTTCTCCTCACGTAATAAAAAATGCTCATAATATAATAGTTTTGCAATGTTCCTCTGCTTCCTTCCATCAGTAATGACAATGAGGTATATTCCTACTTTTCTAGACAGTACATCTAGCTTAAATGCTCTCTGCAAGATCTGTAGGAGAAACCATAGCAGTAGGAGATGCCACTCATTTTAGTCATACAACAATTTAGTGCTTTATATTTAAAGAGTTCATAGTCACAGTACAGATTTCTTCACTGAAATGTCATAATCACAATTGGCTAAGTTGACTAAGTTGTGAGGCAGGAGTGCTGTCAGTATCCATCACTGACACACTTAGGTGTCCTAGGATGGTCAGGAAGTGTTTTCTGACAGAAAGCACTTTTGGCGAGAAGAGTCTCTTCTGCTGACTCCCTCTTTCACTAGATTACAGAAAAAAAAATTGCAGGCAGGAAACCATCAAAAAACTCCAACATAGGATGTTGTCTAAGAATCTGAGTCTACCATGAACATATGTCCTCTGCTTTCCACTTCAGCCTCCTGTAGATATTGATTTCCTCCCAATTTTGCTACTCTGATCCACTGGGCCTCTCTGAAGATAGGGCGTAGCCTACCTGAAGAGGAGACGGAACTTTAAGGGCTGTCTGTGGCACAGACTAGATGAGGAACAAAAGCCTACCACAACATTCACCATACTGCTATCTATGGCAAAGAACCTTCTTGATCTTGTTGTTTTGGAGAGAAACCAAACAAAAATTGTCAGTGGAGGAAAACAACATCAAGCCCTTCTCCCCATGTTCACAACTGCCCTGCGGAGAGCATGACAGAGTTACCAACATCACAAAGGTTAATTATGTAATTAACAGATCAGAGCTGTGCTTGCACGGTGCAATAATGGTAATAAAATGCATCAGGAGAATCGAGCACAGCAGACAATTGCAGATGGTGTGTCTGTTTCTCTCTGCCCTCTCACCTCCGCTGAGCAGAGGCAGGAGCCTGTCCCAGCTTTCCTAAATATCTCCACGAGTTGTGCTGCTGGAACCATTCCCTTTGGAGTTTATTCCGCTGTGTAACCCCTCTTAGAAGAGCTATCCCAGGTGGTTTCTCTTCCATTAAAAACCTCTGTGTGGAAAAACCCAAAAGGTGTGAGGTTCCTCCTGGGTTTAATTTCTCCCGCTGTTGTGTTAACCGGCTAGGTAACTCGCAGTTGAGTTTATAAATAAACGAAAACTAAAAGACAGGAGGGCTTGCTCGGGCAAACAGAGGAGGATGGGGTGGCAACGCCTGGATCCTGCACCCTTCGCTTGCCCTTGCTGGGGCCGGCGGGTACAGGTGAGCACGGCCAGCCCTTCCCAGGCCACCACCGGGGCGGGCACGTCCCCCAGCCCCGCAGCCTGGCCGCTGG
>VZRE01000629.1:169962-290682 GCA_013396775.1 Cephalopterus ornatus
TCCGGACCGCCGCCCCCATCCTGACGGGAGAGAGGGAGGGAGGAGCGGAGGGAGTGGGTGTGCGGGCGGGGAAAGCGTCGTTGTGGCTGCAAGGAGCGAAGTAGGGGTAGAAACTTCTCTACTGGGAGCCGGGCGCGCCGCGGAGACTAAGTCCTCGGGGTTGCTCCGCACCCGGGGAGAGGTAAGGGGGAGGGAATGGGCGGTAGGCTGGCAGCCCCGGGCAGGAGCTACCGCGTGTCTGTGTGTCTGTGGCGAGACCTGTGCATCTCTGCGACCGGGAGCGGACGGCTGCGCGGCGGCGGGACGGGGTCCGGCTGCCTCCCGGCTCCGCGGGCTCCTGCCGCCCCTCCGGCGCCCCCGGGGCTGAGCAGCGTCCTGCCCGGCTCCGCGGGGCGCGGCCGCTCCGGCCTCTGGCGTCGCTGAACAAAGAGCCGAGAGCCGCAGCCGCGCACGGTCCGCGCCCCGCGCAGGGCTGAGGCTGCCTGGAGAGAGCGGCAGCGCGGGGTTCGCGTCCATGGGTGTCCCCTGCTCCGGGAGCGCTCCCCGCGCCGGGGCCGCAGGCGGTGGCCATCGGTGGCACATGGGACACTCCTCTGGTGCCCCTGCAGGGAGTCTGGCAGCTGGCACATGCTTGTGCCTGTGCCCAGCACTTCAGTGGGCGCTTACGGGGGAACCTCGCTCCCTCAAGGGGTGGCCGTGCAATGCTGCGCTCAGCAGCTTGGGAAAACGCAGGTCAGAATGTTAGCAAAATGAAAAGGCTTGCTGGCGCGGGTCTTGGTTTAAAAATGATCGCGGCGGGCGAGCTTTCAAAGTGAAAGAGGTGAAAAGGGAAACAGTGTAGTGAACAATGACAATTTCAGAAGGCCGGGTTTGTGGAAATAGTTTTAAACCTGGTGCAAATGGTTTGGTGATTTTTGGACCTCGTTTTAATAATGTGAAGTAAATTTCGCCTTTTTGTGTGTCTGCAGAGCTCTTGTCATTTCCCGAGAGAGCCGTGTGTGTGTGAATCTGACGGTACCATGCCGGGTTTTGTACACATCCACAACTCCCACTGAAATTAATTTAATGTTTTGTTTTAAGTTACCAGTGGGATTAATGGTCATTTTCTTTAATCAGCTTTCAGTAAAACTATACGAGAAAATCCCACTGGAACCCTTGAGATCTTTGTATATGCAAAGAATGTGAAAGGAAACCAGTACTTTGTATGACCTTTTTTTATCTAACTAAACTTACAATAGTGTGCTTCTATGTTTTTGGCATGAGTGAGACTTAAAATCCTACAAATAGATTTACTTCTGTGGCTGGTCCCTGGAGGAGGCATCAGTTGGTCCTGGAGAGGCTTGCTTTCTGTTGCTGGGAGAAATATAGACATTTTGCTCTGGATGCTCTGCTGTGAACCCATTGCATCCTCTCCTTTATGCCAGTTCATCCAACCCTGTGGAAAGCCAGTTCCAGGAACCAGTGTAGTAGAAACCTAATCTAGCCCCAGAGGTTTTTTTTGCAAGATTATTTTGTAGCTTTGCCTTGTCACAGGAGTTTCCGGGAGAGGTGCTGAGCCCCAGTGCTGTGGAGAGAGGGGAGGGAAATGCAGGGAAGAAGGGGAGGACCACCCTTATCGCTGCAATGTCAGTGTCAGATGAGTACAGCAGGGCTGAAACTACAGAGTTGGACTATGATTGTGCTTTGTGTGCTTTAAACTGCAATAACCTCGGGTTGCCCTGGCAGCCCCTGCCTACCTCTGCCTCTTATCCCCGTTTATAACAACACAAATGCTTATGCTGCCCCGTGGTGATCTGGATCTAGACACTGAGCAAAAACAAATGTAATTTTAATCTGGATCAATTCCATGATTTGGTTCACTGGGGGGTAAGAGAGGAGGAAAGAGGGTGTGGAAAAGGCAGGGTGGCTTTTTTAAGTTGGCAAAACTTGATATTGCAGCCAAAACTGCTTTTGGAGCTGCAGTGTGACTGTAGGTGCTCCCAGGTACTTTTTCACCTCCCTGCCTTCCCCCAGGAGCCTTTTCAATGATTCTGTATGTACCTTTGGGAGCTTTTCTTCCCTGGGTAAAAATGAGCTTTTGCTAATTAATCCATTAAATGTAATGGAGTAGTTTGTAACAGAAAAATTAAGCAAGTACCCAAGTGTTTCCATAATTATTGCTTTGGAACAACAATAAACTCTGTAGGTAGCACAGCACAACATGCAGCATTTCGTAAAAAGTGTGTGAGTTTGTAAGGTCTTACTGGATTTTGCTGCTCTTTGCAGTGTCTGTCTAGCACTTAATGCACAGGGCAAGCCAGAAATTTTACAGTCAGTTATGACACTTGTAAGTAATTATCACATGGACTTGTGACAGGAATAGGTGCTGATCAACCAGATGAAATAAGCTGTGCGTGTGTTTCTCGGTCCTGGAGATGATGGAAAAGTAGAAACTGGATCCCAGCATAAGACAGCAAAGTCTTTGCTGTAGCAGAAGATGGGCAATCTGTCCTTTCTGTTCCTGGTTACACTATTCCCACATGTCACTTGCACTGACTCTACTGGATGTGAGTTGGATCAGATCGCTGATCAAGATGAAAGTTAGTGCTCACAACTGGAAGAAAACTCAGTATGCTGACTGAACTGCCTTTATTTCAGCACTTGTAATACCATCATCTGAAGACTGGAGGTGGCCATCAATGGCCAGAGATGATGGATGCTATGAGACCTCCCCCTTTCAGTAGCAGTGTAGTTTTAGATAGTGGTGAGTTGATAGTGCAGTTGCTTCTTCTGTTCCCCTTATTGCAGTCGCTCGAGAAGCTGGCAGAAGGTATTCATGTGGTGCTCAGGTCCTGGGGATCACCCCCTGTCTCACGTTAGATCCCTACTGAAAGTATTCTGACTATCTGGAAGTAATAACTGTTGCTGCACGTGATAATTAGTTGTTACTTTTTACCTAGAGAAGAGAGGCTGCATGCCCACAGAATGGGGAATGAAACTAGATGATCTTTAAGATCTCTTCCAACCTAAACCATTCTATTATTGTATGTTATATTTGTCTGTTGGCCTTGATGGTATTGTTTTGTAGGACTTGAACATTCTTCTTCTTGGGTCATGGTACAGTTCATCATGGGGCTGACCAAGAGCTGGTTGAAAGACTGCTGTTTGTTTTTAGTAGCAGATGTGCTTCCAAAACCTGCATTTGTTAGCCATATCTGAGCTCTTCCATGCTTCAGCACTGCTGAAGACGTCACTGAATTGCCTTCAGTGAGATGCTTACAGAGGTCATGTGGGTGCCCTGCCCCCTAATTGCACAGATGAGCTTCTGCGCTGTCTACTCGCATTTGCAGTGACAAATTTAACTGCACCCTTGTGTTTGATTGTGCGTAGGCACAATAATAAGGATCCTTCATGGTGCTGGGGAACACCCTTATAGATTGGTAGGGTTGCCGTACCACTTAGAGCCAAAGGTGCCATTCTGATGGTGCCAAAGTGAAGTGCATTGCTTCTGAAAATTTAATAATAATAACATAATAATAAAATCATAATGGATAGGAAAGTTTGGAGCAATTTCTGTGTATACTCTCAAATTCTCTGTGGGATTTTTTTCCCCTTCTATAAAGTAAATTGCAGTGACACAAAGTAATGCACTGGAAAAGTTTGGACAAATGCTACCAATGAGATTATATAATACAATAGCAAAGGAATTTATTATGAAGCCTGTTCTTGACTCAAAGAAGAAAGATTTTCCCTGGTGGATTGTGGATAGTTTATAACTTCCTCTCCTGTCCCAAAAGTGTATGTGTTGTATTGTAAGTATATGCTTGTTTCTCTTCAGTAAATAGTTTGAGAGGGCTTTAATAGCAGTTTCAAGGCTTGTAGTTCATTGCTTGGGATAGCATAGCTGAAAATAGGGTTTATTGTTGGTAGTAATTAAAATATGAGCACTTTTCTGGGCTTTGTTTCTATTTGTTCTGGACCATGATTAAATACTGGGGTGTCTAAATTTAAAAGTGTTCCTACTGTCTATAGGTGTCAAAATAAAAATTTCCTAGGTGATCTCACTGCCTCCTTTGTCTCTTTAGAATTGTGTATTTTTTCTATATTTTAAACTAAATTATTTGAAAAATAATAATAAAGTAAGTGTAATAAATAGGTTGCCTGTGTTTGTTTTATCACATTTGCCACTGAATCAAATATGCTCTGATGTGCAGTTGACAAAGCAAATAGGTGTTATGGAGAAGCCTTAAAAATTTTGATCAAGGGGTAAGATGGCAGCAATGGAAGCAATTTTACTTTGCTTTATAGGTAATTCTTATCACTAATTTTTAAATTTTCTTTCCTTTACGATTTGTTTAGTTGGTTTTTTTCTTTCTTCGTTAGTATAGGGTTTCTTATGTCTGGGATCCGTGTGCTTGTATCACAAATATCAGGGAAGTGTGTTTCTCTGTAAACAACAGTGATATCATTCCAAGAGATGAGGATAACACCCTCACCTGGTGCGTAAACAGTGTTTTTTCTGTTGTGGGCACTTGGTGCCTTGCTGTTGGGCCCGAGTCTGACTGTGCCTGGGCACAGCACCATGGAATAGCACTCCAGCTCCTCTTTGCTCACCCGTGAACTCCTTTTTGCTGAGCGATGCTGTGGCTGGGTCAGAGCACTGTGGGGTTACACAGTCACCCACTGCTCACATGTCTATAGTCTGTCAAACTTGATGTTGATGAAGGAGCTCTGCTGTGACATGCCAGCTTGCCAATGAGTCAAAGAGACTGAAGGTGCCAGAACGTCCCTCGGTTGCCTTGTCGCCTGGTAGTTCTGTGCCATTTGCTAATGTGGTTTCTTTCTTGCTGGCCGGCATCTTAATGGAGTTCTTCAACCACGCTAACTGATTGTAATAACTTTTGCCTGTCTAGACAGGGCCTTACTGTGTCTGATTAGATCCCAGCCTTGTGGCGTGCATCACTGCCTGTTTCTTATAAATGCGATGAAGAAAAGAAAAAAAAAAAAGTGCACATTAATAGTGCTCAGTCTGTTTTTTTGCTTTGCAGTGTTAGTATAAAATGTTTATAGATGTTTACTTTTTTTGCCTGGAGGAAAATAGTTTTAGTCAAATGTCTCTAGGATGTAATTTAGAAGGGAACTTCTTATCTCCAGTTAGGAAAGAGAAGACAAATGTCTCTTTATATTAATTGGGGCTCCACTGAAGTCAGTTGTGGAAGTTTGTTGCTCACTTAAGTCAGCAACTTTCTCATATACGTAAAAGAACTAATTTCTCTGAGTCAGTAATAAAAATCAAACGCAGGAAAACTGGTCTTGCTGCTTGTTTTCAGTTCTTTACTGCTTTTTGGAAGCATAGTAAGTTAAATTCAACTTTGTTACTCTCAATATTCAAGCACAATAGAGAAAAGTAAAAATAGTTTTTTACTGTAATTAAAAAACAGTATTTTTTTTAAATTGGTATCCAGTTTTAGAGAAACCAACCATTACGAAGTTTATGGTTTGAGATAAATTTGGGTCGGCAGTAGTCTGTCCTGTCTTTTTCTTCCATATCTTCTCCAGAAAGAGAGTGATTCAGATTTTGAAGTCTCTTAATTAAAAAAGAAAAACTGCATTGGCAGAAGAAATAGACTTCTGGTTTAGATTTGAAAAGTAAATCAGAAGGTAGTAGAAACATGCATGCTTTTCAATAACTCTTATTAGTGTTTTAAACTCTGTGTCATGGTAACAACTGCTTCTGTTTTCCTTGTACTCTTAGGATGGATTTAGACTTAGCGAAGAAAGGAAACTTGTCAAAAAAATTTAGCAGACCCTTCTGTTGTCTCACAGGAATGGGAAGTAAGACTACATTTCTTGGAGCTGGAAAGAGCAGTTGCAGCTTGGCTTGTGTGCTGTGTCTCCTCAGAGGAAATTCCTATTTTATAGTGAGAGAGTGGCCAAGGACTAGAACATATTAATCTAATTAAATCATTCAAATTGCGTCACCATAATTCAAAAGGCTCTGTGCATTTTCTTTGAGTGGAAAAATGAGTTATATATGTGTTCTGCAGGTTCTGTGAAGAGTTTGGATGCTTACATGCCAAAATGTCATCTTCAATTGATAATGTTTTGATATTAGTCACTTGAAAATGCTCCTAAAGACTATATCTCTTCAGAGGTAGGAAGCATGTTTATATGAGTTAACCATATGCTGAATTAGTTTCCTTTGTGAAGCACCACAATGTTAGCAAAATAGCTTTTAGAAGGAAACACTTAATGCAGCCCTATAAAAATAAGACATTCACCTCTCATTCTAGTTCAAGAAACTAGCCTATTGTGGAAAGACTGAGTCCAGGATCTGGAGCTGATGTTGGTGTAGCTGTGCTCCCTCTGCAGAGTGTTCTTTTAGGCCAGATGGTGCAAATCTTGACTGCCCATAGATACAGAGAGTGCACACTTAAATGTGGTAGTGGCACCAATAATTAATGTATATTTTTTTGTGATTTCTGATAGAACTATATCACCATTTTAGTGTGAGATATTTGGCAGTGTTAATACTTTATAATTAACTTGTGTGATCATTGTACTTATGACAGCAGAAAGAGAAATTTGAACTATTAAGATACTTTTGTTTGGAATACAAAGCTTGTTAAGCAATTATCAACTTTCAAGCTTTACCAACTGACTGCAAGGCATCTTGTTTGAAAAAAGAAACTGTTACCGTAATTTACTTTTTTTTTTTTTAACTGTGGTTTTAAAGCAACAGGTTTGTTTTATTTGAACTAAAATACTTTGTGTATATATCACTTTGTCAGATCTCCGGGGAAAAATATTTGCTTAAAGATGTTCATGTTTTCAGATAAGAAACTGGCTAAAGCCAGAAACTGATGGTGGAACAGTTACGGGGCTGCATGTATGAGATTCATTTTCATTGACAAAATATATCATTGTCACCTGACAATAGTGATTTCAGTGTAGCTATTAATTTATGTAGCTCTGGTCCCCATTTGGCAGATTGTAGCTATAAAATACTTCCTATATGGAAAAATGTTAAATGGTGCTAAGTGTTATTAAGCTCTTTCATTATCACAAAGCACAAATAGCACCTGAAAAGCTAAGTCATTATAAATAATTAAAAGGACTTCTCTTTTTTTTTTTTTTTTTTAAATAGTGTAATTACTCATGCTGATACTTTTGTGCCCTCATGTTTATGGTCTTGTTATGGATCTTTCCTCCTTCCTTGGTATTTTTTATTTAGTAAGAGTATCATTTTTGTTGGCAAAAGTAGAAAACTTTGCCTTAACTAAGTGCACTGCACTCATAGAGTTCCTAATTAGGGGACAATTTTTAAGTTGTATCGGAATGTAATACTTAACAACTGTAAAGGGAAATATCTACACAACACTCACAATAATCTCCCCTCCATAAGGTTTATTTGTTTATGTAATGCCAGTAATGCATTGGGCATTCAATAAAAGAAGATGCTGCCAGTAGGCAGCTTAATCTAGAAATATTCCCTAAGGGTAATATAGATTGCAGTGGATAGTAGGGATTGAGCAGGGCTTTAGTTTGCCATACCGTGGCTGTGATTTTCATTTTTTTACATTATTTTGTGTGCTTCTGGTTTTCTCTACATCTGTGACTTACTTGTCTCAAGCTTGGTCAAGGACAAAACACCACTAAGATTATTAAGATTTGTCCTATGACTGGCAAAATGATAAAACTATTGTTTTTAAATTTGCAATTGAGTTGACATTTCAGGGTCATAAAACGATGTGAGCTTTGATTCTCAACAATTGCAATGTAGGCTGCTGATATGTGTTGACACTCCCTTCTTTTAGAGCAGATTTGCTGTAGTTGGCATATTATTGCTAATAGTTCTCAGATTCCTTGCAGTAGTCCTGTCCTCCCTTTTGCTCTTGTTGTGAACAGCTGGTTCCTAGGTTGGCAGCAGGCAGGGAGATCGTAGGGTAGTGGGCAGCAAACTGTTACATCAGCCACTTGGAAGTGTGCAATAGGTAGTGGTAAGGCCTAATTAACAGCTGCAGTTGCACCACTGGGAAGTATCTACACGTACAGAGGAGTCTAGCAGTCTGCTCAGGGTCGCCTTGATTATTTTACTGGGTATTGTGGATACTTGAACCCTGGTGAAAATACTGTCTATCTGATTACTTCTCCAGAAACAATCCCTCAATAGCCATTGCAAATACTTAAATGCTATGTGTCTTCCTGAGGACTAGATCAGATGAGGTTTGAATTCAGATGATGAAATCTGTGTTTTGTTTTTTTCTTTCTTTTTCTCTGGTCCAAACTTAAGACCTGCTGCTTTTTCCATTACTGATAGAGAGACTTCACCAGATCACCTGTCTGAAATAAAGTCAGTCCATATTGTTTTTTTTTTCAAAATTCTGATGGAAGGATGTCCCCAAATTAGGAGTAAAGACTTTACCTATTTACCTATGCTCTATTATTGTGAACAAAAGGACCTTGCCCTTGTTGTCTGTGGTACTGACAAGAGCCTAAAACTGCAATGAAATGCCAAGAGGAATATAGAACAAAATAGGAAGCTTGGGACCAGTGCTCATGTACTGCTTCATTTGCTGAGGCATAGCTCAGATATCACTTATTTGCAGAGTGTTTGTTTCTTCAGTAATAAAAGGTGGGCTTTCTACCTTTCTAAGGTGATGAAGTCTGTTTCCTCTTGTAAAGTAGTAGAAGGCCCTGAGAAGAAAGTTACTAGATGCATATATGGTTGTTTAATCTTTCTATTGGGATATGCAACAATATTATCATCAATACTGCCTAATGATGGAAAATATTTGAGTTTAACGGTAGCATAATTGAAGCTCAACTATAGCACCCTTGAAGTAATTATTTCCTAAGAATTTTGCTTTTTCATAATGCTAGCAAAGCTGGGTCTTTGAGAAATGTTTTCTTTTTCCTTTTTTTCTGTTGAGAGATACCTTCTAAACATCATCTTTCTCCCCTCTATTTCTTTTGGATTCTGACAGCTTCTGCATTTGGTCATGGAAAAGACATTTCCCATAGTAGAGAACTACATTAGAAAAACAAATCACCGAACAGTTGTGGTTCTCTTGTTTGACAGTTTATGGAGCAAATGCTGGCTATGCCCCATTTAGCATTCTCCAAGACAAAGTACCCACACAGTGCTGCCAATTTCATTAGAGAGGTACACCAGCTACTTTTAAAATTTGGTCCTGTTTACATAGGAATTTCAGTTTTACTACCATACCCATCAAAAGGTTATTGTCTGCACACAGAGAGTCACTGTTTTTAGCAAATCTGCCTATAAATCTAAGTAACCAGTAATTAAATGGAAGTCTGAATACCAGGCAAGGAATAAAACTGAGGGGCTCCCAGTGGATTATGAAGTTATGATTAGCATGGGCTGGTTTTAAGCACCAATAAGCCAAAAAATATTGTAATTCATCATTAGGACCTACCTTTCCAAAACCAAAAAGTTAAATTTCAACAAAAGGCAAGAGATTACTCAAGGAAGAAAATGGTCACCATGAAGTGTTGATTTCTTTTTCCTCTCAAAGAAAGGTAGCTGGAATTGGTGCTGCTTTCCCACTTCATAATATAAGTGGGAATAAAAGCTGGATGTCTGGGGATAGTATGGGGAAAAGTATGTCCAATAGCTTTGTTGTTTTCTCAGTTACACGACTGGTCCTGCACATCTGCCTGCTTTCTCCCTTTGCTCCCATTTCCATGGCCCGAGATCCACAACAGGACCTCAGCAGGTTGAGAAGCAGGGTCCAGACTTCACATACTATACACATGAATTATATGTCCACAGTGTATCAATCTCTGCCAGAATCTGTCTACAGCCAAGACATAATGTATAGCAACACTTTTTTAATGAGGAACACGCATCTGTTACACGTTTAGTGGAGGATATTTCTGGAGCAGTGTTAAGAAAATATGCTTTGGTTTTACAGCACCATAGGCCTCTGTCTGTCTGTAGAGATGTCATTTTTGAGTCAAAGACCAGACACAAGGGCTTTCAAAGGCTGTATGTCTTAAAACTGGATAGAACTCTGGCAGCTTTACTCACTGTAAACACTGTATAAGTCTCATCATCCCCTTCTCTGCTCCCCCACCCAACCCACTAAGATGTGCTCTTCAGAGAGTTGAGGAAGCATTACAAAGAAACACCTGAATAAAAATGCTATTTTGCTTAAGAAGCCTCCTGCAAATGTGTAAATTCCTAATTTTCAATAGAAATGCTGTTGTAAACAGTGTAATTCAAAGCTAAACCCAAGTGTGTTGATTTAGTTAGACTCCCATTGCAACACTTTTCATCACCTTCAGGCAAAAAACTTTGTGTCCAAGTCAAAATATTGACACTTAAGTCAAAAACTGCCCTGAAATGTTTTTTGTTACATTGATAATGCAGGTAATGGGTGTAAACGGCCCCAAGTTCGAAGTCAAGGCTTGAAGACGAAGCTGTGAGTGTGGTGGCATTTACCTCTTCATGTTCTGGTAATGGCAGCCAGGAATGATCTCTGCCCGTGGTTTGAGCCAGCACAAAGCACTGTGAACATTGCCAACTGTGCTAAGCCCAAGGTAATGGCACAGAGATGTCCCTGCGGCTCAGCAGAGTTTATTAGTTTGGCCCAGAGCCATGGTAAGTGTTTAAAAGACTTTTGGTTATCTCCAAGTGTGGCAGGGATTCCTTGTGTCTGTTAAGAACAAGTTTGAACCTGCCAGTGTCATAACCTATAGATATATCCTGTATATCTGTGTCTTTGATGAAAGGAAACTGGCATGGTTTGGTATCTTGCCTCTGACTGCCTTTGAGTTTGTTAATGATTTTTATTTTTTTTTTTAATGTTGTAAAACTTGACTCACTGTGTAGAAAATTAAAATAGGAAGAAGCACTTATTGAATCACAGAATCATTAAGGTTGGAAAAGATCACCCAATCCAATCTCTGACTGAACACCACTTTATCAAGACATCCAGTCATTTCTTGAAATGGTGACTCCATAATCTTCCTGGGCAGCCTGTTCCAATGTTTAACCACCCTTTCAGTGAAGAAATTCTTCCTCATGTCCAATCTAAACCTCTCCTGGTACAGCTTGAGACCATGCTGTCTTGTCCTGTTGCTAGTTCTCACCTTGCTACAACCTCCTTTCACAGGGAGTTGTAGAGAGCAATAAAATCTCCACTGGGCCTCCTTTTCTCCAGGCTAAACACTCTCAAATCCCTCAGCCACTCCTCGTAAGACTTGTGCTCCAGACCCTTCACCAGCTCCATTACCCTTCTCTGGACACTCTCCAGCACCTCAATGTAGTAAGTGGCTCAGAACTGGACATAGGACTTGTATGGCCTCACCAGTGCCATGTACAGAGGAACGATCAGTTCCATAGTCCTGCTGTGTCCCACGGTGTTTTTGATACAGGCTAGGATGCCATTGGCCTTCTTGGCCACCTGGGCACACTGCTGGCTCATGCTTGGCCATTTGTTCACCAGCACTCCCAGGTCCTTTTCTATGGGGCTGGTTTCCAGGCAGTTCTCGATCTGGTGGACAGCTAAGTCCAAAGTGCCAAAAGATCTTTTCTGCACTGTGTTTCGCATTCTTCATCAAACCTTCTTTTGAGCGCTGTCTTTAGACTCAGCAGTCTTCAGTATAAAGCTTATTGGAAGCAGTGTTTCCATGTGGGAAGGTTAGTAGAGGTGAAAATTTTGAACTGATTTAATCACTCACTTCCCTATGTGTAACCAAGGGCTCCTCTATTTCCATTGCTATTTTGGTCTGGCTTGGAAAGAGCTTTTGGAGAAAGATACAATGGTATAAGCATTTTTTCTGGTGTCCATGTCTAGCCATTTTGTGCTTCAGGCTCTCTGCTTCAGCTGTTCTTGGACAGCATGCTGCAGGTTCCTCTGGGAACGGTTGCCAGATGACCTGGGAGAGGAAGAGATGCCAAGATCTCCTTAGCTGTACAGGGGAAAGTTGCACTGAGGGTGTTCTGGCTTAGAGCAAGTTACAGACAGAGGTGTCATCCTCATCAGGAGTACTAGTCAAGGGCACTCGAAGCCAAGAATCAGATGATGCAGAATTCACATGTACTCAGGATTTCAATGGCTCTGTCAGATAAACAGCTGCAGAGAAGACTCCTAACAGAGTGGTGGCACTGAAGGTTTTCCCATGAGGCATTCTACTTGCATGACTTGTATATAGCAGCCCTCTCCATGGTGTCAGGAAGAGTTTTACTCTTCTTGGTTACCTAGGTCATTCGTTTGACAGTGTATCTCTGGTTAGGCAGTAGAAGGCATAGTGCTGTACATGGAAAGCATGAGAGGAGATATGTTATTCCTCTTCCAAAGAGGTGATGAGGGTCCACTCTTGTTCACAGCCTGAGCAACAACTTTTACAGATCACTTCTCTGTGGATTTCCCCATGGTGTCTCAGCTCTATGGCTACTCTGAGTGCATGTGGGTGCTGGGCAAGTGCTGGCTACACAGTAAGCAGCAGGAAAAGTTGAAATGAACCACTGCTGACTGACACAAAAGTTTGTTTTAAATGGGGAGAACCCAAACCTCCAAAACATGTCATTTAAATTTGTTTTCAGAAGATGAGCAAGGGAGTGGTGATTAAGTGTAGTTCCCGCTGTCCTGTTTCACACACTTAGTGAGAGGAATAGGATGAGGTGTGTGGACAACTTGTGCTAACAGTGCTAGTGACTTCCATGTGGTTTTGGGGAGAAAACTAATCCATTTATGTGGGCTGGTGGTGTGTCTATGTGAGGAATGGGTCATCCTTATGCCAGTTGCGTTGTGGTTCTGTGCCTTGCTGCCTTGCTGGCTAGGAATGCCACCCTGCAATGCCATCTTCTCCAGGTCTTCCCCATCCAAATGTGAGACTTGGGCAGCTTCTTTTTTGGAGGAGAGAAACTTTGTCCATCGAGAGCTACAGTGGTGGTCTGGTTTCTTCCCGGGCTTTAGATGTGATTTTACATGATGGGGCCACAGAGCAGTCCAGCACTGTGTTGTGTGTTGCCAAATCTGGAAAGAGCTCTTTGTGCAATGCCTTGTCCCCATTAGTGCCGTTGTGGTGGCCACCAGCCAGAGCCCCTGCCTAGTACCTGGGTGGCAGGACTGGTTGCCCTTTACCGGTGCTGCAGCTCGTCGTACAGTATTGAAAGCTTTCCCGGCTGCTTCCTTCCTCCTGCAGCTTACCTGCTTCCCAGCCCAGGTGCAGTCATGGATGGCAGTGCCTGTTGGGTCTCATACCCAGCTGGCACTGGGGGTAATTGAGCTCAAGGTGTTTTCTATTTGATTTCTTCTCTAGCAGCAAAATAAGTCAAAGTGTATTCAGGATGCTGTTTCAGAATACCTTACAGTATTTTGCGCTACTAAATATTTTAAGGCTTTTACACTTTGGCCTATGTCAGGATAAAAATAAGTACAGGACTATCAGACTTTCCCCACAGGACAAAAATTCCATTTTCCAACCACCTCTAATTATTTCCATTCTGCTGTCTGGAAAGGATCTGGAGACAATTTAGGAAGCCAATTTAAAATTGACTTGGGAAAAAATTATTTACCCTCCTGAGCGTCCTTAGATGTGCAGCCAGTGGCATGTGATCAGTGGGAAATCTCATGCTCAATGATTTTGATGTTCACAGAAGGACTTTGAGACAATGAAACTCAGCCTGGGTCCCTGCCTACCTGCATGTGAGATTTTTGTAGCTGTAGTGGACCAAACTGCCCACTTATCAAGGGGCTTTGTGTGGCAGGGGAAGTGGCAAAGGACCATTAAAAACATACAAAGGGTGGCTGTGCTCTGCAAAATGCCTTGCTGTGAGGTGCATGACATGCTGTGCCCTGCTTCCTTCCCGTGGGAGCTTGGGTGACCTTGCAGCTTCTGGGCCCAGCACTGGTATCTCCAGGCTGCAGTGAGGCAGGGTCTAAGCTCCTGCAGTCCTGAGTGTGCCTGTGAGTATCATCTGTAGCTCCAACAGTAGAGGGAGGTATCAGGAAGAGCATGTGTGCACCTCTGGCACTAAAGTACTGCTGCTCCCAGAGCTTTCTGTCTAATCCCTTCTCTGTGGATGGGTCCAGATTTTTCTTTGGCTTTTCTTACATACCAGGTCTGCATACATCATCTTGCATGTCTCTTTAATCCTATTAGGGCTGTGTTTAACTAGGGTTTGGATTTGTCACTAATGAGTGCTTGAGGATAGTAATTTTCAATTACACTTTTCCAGCTCTCAATTATAAAGGGGGTTGATGTTTTTTATGGAGAATTTAAAAAAACTCTTATTTTTCATTTAGACTGGCTGCAAATTGTAAAATCGGGACTCATGGGTGTACAGAATGAACATTCTTAAGAAATATTGTAAAAACTGTTCTTCATGGTTAACATTTAGAATTTTATTTAAAGATTTTTATGTGCGTTATGCTATGCTGGCAAATTGAAAAAATATTGGATCCTTATATGGAGAACCGACAGTTTCCCACAGCCCTGCTTTTACAGTGCTGAACACATTTCATTTTGTGTGTGATTTTCCCCATTTGCCAACTGACTACATAATACAGTTTTTTTGGCATATTCTTTCTGTCTTGTGACCATCAGCAGATATTTTGAGTAGCATATTATAAAGCCACAGATCATTTTTGCTGCCTTGGATTTCGCCTGTTACCGCTGGCAATGGAAAAGATTTTATTAATTTTGTGGTGTCAGTAAGCATTTCAGATGAAGCTTCAGTAGAGTCTCTGTGCCTGACCCCAACACCTGGTGCTTGTTGCCCTCCATGTTGGCAATGGAGGGACGTGCATGATGGTCTCCAGTGTGTTCTTCAAAAGTAGCACAAGATTGTTCTGGAGAGGGATGAGGAAAAAGATTGATACTTGTAAATGGACCAAGATGCTTTGCAAATCCTTCAGGATGATCTAAGCATGAAGGGAATGAAGCTGAGTTTGAGGCATGCAGCTGAAGTTGAGAATAACTGGCGGAAGGAGAAGATGGGACCAGGCACAAGTCTGGTTATAGAGAAGTATGTTGTAGAGACATGGAATATTCTTGCCCGGCAAACTAATGTTTTATGGAAACAGTGACTGACCACCAGAATTTTAGAATTATAGAAATTGGGGAGGGGATAGCAGCACACAACTGCTGTGTGCTGCAGTTGTCTAGAGCTGCATCTGGATCGTTACCTTCAGGTCTGGGCATTGCAGCAGTTAAAAGGAATATAATGTATAGAAACTATCAGGCAGTTGTCAGCAGTTTGAAAATTTGTGGTGTTTTAGGACATTGTGTGTATTTTTAAGAATGTAATGAAGGATTGCATTCTGAAGGCTGGTTCAAGTGCAGTAAACTAAGGTGTGAACATGGGATAGCTCGGCTTAGTGGGGAGAGGACTAACATGCTGATCAGTATCCCTGAAAGCTATAACCCTTGTGCAGAAGGGGCTATTACTTAAGACACGGTGAGGGATTATGAATGGTAAAAATTGGAAGTAGTAAATTTAGTAGGAAGTTTAATCTGAATAAAAAGAAGATAATCTTCACAGTCAGATCTCATAAGTAGTAGAACATTTCTTGGGGGAAGGGATGAGGACCCTGTCCCTGGAGTTGTTTAAATTTGGGCTAGGCAGAACATCTGAATATGCATTGCTGGGAGGCAGCTCTTCACTGGCAGGATCAGGATTGGCTGCAGTATTTGGCTGTCAGCAATGCTGTTATGATGAAATATTTCCTGGAATGATACACAGGGGTTTAGTACCATAAAACAGTTGAGTTTTTGGTGGTATAATGCTAGGGGTGAAAATATTTGTGATGAATGGTCACTGTCAAATCTCTGAGCCAACATGTTTATTAGAGAACACGTCGTGCAAGATCTCCACATGCACGGTTATCTGTGTGAGAGAGAGTGTCACCCAAGGCCAATACTGATAGATCATTCACTAAATCCTCCATTGTAAGTGACAGTGTGTACTGAGGGCTAAGAACAGGTGAAAAGGGTGGCTTTTATTGTTTCTTTGAAGTTTGCCTTTAGTCAATTATATTTGTTCTCTTGGACTTTACGAACATTAAATCCCAGTCATAAAGGAGGGGAGATATTAGTTGCCATTCACTGAATTCAGACTGAGAGTGTTCTAAACAGTGGCTACTTCTTATTTGTATAAAACTGGTGTAGAAAATAAGACCTTTGGCTTGCCAGCTATGAAGTGTAACAAATGGGGCTAAAGCATCAAAAAAAGTGTCCAGGTTATTTAAAAATCTTGTCTTTACTACTTCTTTTTGCCCCATCACAAGATCATAATAAAAGATTTTTTTCCAATTTCTGAGCTGTGCTCGACCAATTTTGTTTCTTTTAAAACCATTTACTTCAATTTGGAACAGTTCTTTTTCCTCCTGTGCACATGCTAACGTTGTTTTTATTTTTTGCAATAGTCTGCCAAATAAAACTTGTTTGGTAAATACTTCAGGCAGCTATGTGGAGCTAACTGGTTTTGGATCTCAGGATGAGAACTTGATATCAACTTTTTGTTCGCTTGTATTCTCTATATTCTCTTGAGACAGGAAGTTCTTATTGTGCAGTTACCCTCCTCAGCCAAAGACCTTTTTATGGGGAACTTTTCTGTTTTGCTGTTGGCTTTTTCCTTTCATCTCTATGGATATCTTTGTAGAATTGTTGTAGTCGAGGTTGTTTATAGAAACTGAATTTGTAATACATTGTTTACCATATTGCACTTAGTGTTACAGTACAAAGCATTATTGATAATTATTCATCATTGTTTTCAGTAAGTTTTTTCCATTCATTATTGGTATTTTGTGATAAGTGTATATATATTATTGTATTTATTATTGTATGTATTATTGATATCTAAAAATTTATTTTTAATATAGGTATATATATGTCTTTAAAGGTACACTAAGGTTCTCTCTCCTGTATCTTATCCTGGTTCCTGCCATGCTTTCTGGACTGGTTTTGTTTCAGGAGCCATAATCTCTGAAGCTTTAAGCACTAAACCCTGAAAAGCTTCAAGTTTGAGGTTTAGCCATGTGAGCTCTTGGCTATCACATGGATAATAGACATTCCCTGAATAAAAAGCAAGTCAACTGGAAGCATGTTTGTAGTAAGCCACATCAGAGTTATCCTCTGAATTAAGGCTGTTTTAAGGTCCTTTAAAAGTAAATTTGTACAAAAAGGTCTAAATTTTTTGTTTATAGTACTGAGAGAATTTGACAGCTCCAGTGTCATCACTATTAAATTTAGTTTTATTTCATCTGAATGAATTGGAGTGTGGTTAATTTGTATGCAACTTCATAGACCACTAAAATCTTCCATATGGAATTTAGATTAGATAAGGTTCCAGGAAATGAGGAAGAGTCTTAGATGTGAATGACTGTAAACATGCTTGAAAGAGTCATTCTGTAAGAATTAAATAAGGTTTAGGGGTAATTCTCGTGATTTTTTTTTTCCTGTTGTAGAGCACAGCTAACAGTGTAATTCAAGTCCTAAAATTCAGATGCATATCACTGTGATGGTTTGCTGCCCCATAGTATTTTGTGGGCATTGCTACTTTACATGATAATGTAATGGATGATACACAAAAAAAGTCAACAAAACAGAATCTCCAATTAATAGAAGCCTACATTTATGGCAGCAACTAATAGATCTGCGATGCCTTCTCAGCACATCATGTTACATTTTGTTGCCTTGGGAGTATTACAAAATGGCTGAATGTGGATAAACTAGGAAGGCTGGCAATCTGAAGCTATCACCCGATATTTCTAAAATTTTTGTGGGTAAAATAATCAAATCAAATTTTCCCATGTCTTCTCGTTAAAGTTCAACAAATTAATTGAACTTTTTTCCCCACTGTTCCCAATCACGTTTGGTATGTATATGTACAATGTGTGTGGAAACTTCCTCTCTGTGCCTCTCATACAAGTCACTAACTGGTAGAGAACAGAATCTGCAGAGTAGTTCATGAGCTTAGAGGGTTTTTTTAATAACTTAATTATATTAATCCTTCGCCCACTCCCCCGACTCCATCATTGCCAACAAGTTTTTAGGAAGTCTTCTATCCCCTGGTAATCCTATAATTTTGAATGGTTTCCAAAAGACCTCTGGGCACTTGTTCTGAATCTCCTTTCTTTTATGCCCCATTGGTCGCTGCTACATCATTCCTTAGGGGGAAAAAAAAATAAGGGCCAATAAGATAACTAATAATGTGTAAAAAACGGTGAAGGGGGTGTGGGAGTCTCTGGAGTGTGGGCCTAACTTCAAAACAAAGTGGATTTCATTTCCAGGACTGATGCATCTTTTGCAGATGCTCTGACTTGCTTTGAGGGGAATAAATCATAAGAAGTATCTTTCCTCTGTGGTTACACCCTGATGTAGAGCTCATTAAAATCAATGGAAGTATTTTCATCAGTCTCTAATGAGTGATGCCTGTCATCTTCTTGTAATTCAAAACTAGGTAAATGCTGCTTATTTTTCTGTTGCTATTACACAGAGATTATGGGACCATCAGAGCTGAGATAAAAGGGTTTAGCAGTAATAGCAGCAGTCCTGTGCCAGTACCCTGTTGCTCCCACCACAGATCAGCCTGGGGACTTGGAGGGGTGTGACTGGTGCTTGCGTTAGGCTCCTGGGCTTCACTGAACCCTCAGCCCCCTCCTCACGTTCCCCAGGCTGTTCTCCTGGCCTGCCAAGTGTGCTGCCACCAGCAGTATTGTTAGTAAGTGACTGGAATACGCAGGATGACCGGGGACTAGTAAAGTATAAAGAGAATTTAGGAACTGAATGGGGATGGGACCTCTCAGATTTATATTAATTTATGCCGTTGCTATGATATGCATACCAAGTGTTTAGAAGGAATTAAATAGTTAAGTTCAAAATTCCTTGTGAGCTGAGCATGGTCTAGATGGTTTATAGCTGTAAGCAAGCAAAAGGTTTACTTACAAATTTGATTTATATGTTCATTTATGTTCTTGAATATTGAGAACAGGGAAGGAATTAGCAGTGTTGCATGAGCAGCACTAGCACATTTTTCACCTTATATGGAGAATTGCCTGCCACTTATCAAGTGGGGTTAGATTTGCTGTTATTGTCACATTCCTTAAAGTTGGAAGAAATCTTGTTTCTCTGACTAAAAAGTAAACTCATAAGCTTATGGTTTTGTCGTTTGAATACTGTTTTTTCATCCAGGAATTGTTGGGATGGGCAGCGCTTCTTGAGAAAAATAGCAGCATGCAAATTTTCACTGCTGTGTTGTGGAGTTCATTCCTCAGCTCGGGTGCAAGGGAAAATATGTTTCTGTTTGGAGTCATTTGAAGTTCTTCCTGGCTGGGTCCTCTGGTCCTGAAGAATGCAACACGAGGGAAGGTTGCAGGAAATTAAGGGAAAGACCTGCAAATTGTGTACCTGTGGTACTTAAGGGGGTAGACCTCACTGTTTTGTTTTTTCTTCTTTTTCACTCTAGAATGGCTGGTGCTTGAAACAGCCTTTTCAAGGACTTGATTAAAGGACAGTGACTGACAGCTGTTGGCTACGAAGTCATTGACCAGCTGGAGATCTGAGTGTGAGGCTAAATAACTGGAAAATATTGAAGTGGAGATAAATTGCTTTCTTAGTCACTGATATCCCAGATTACAGAAGCCAGACAAAAAACTGAATACTTGAAAGATTAAGAAGGTGACAATTATAAAATTTCCTTTCATGATAGTGTAAAAGGACAGGATAGAAGTGCATTCACTGAAATACTTGCATTTCAAAGGTAGGAGATCAGTATCAGGTCTGACTTAGTGCAAGTGTTTCAAATTAAAGAACTGCTTTCTGTTTGAAATATTTCTGGCATTGTGGCATTCAGTGGGGCAGTAAGTCTTGCCTACTGCTGCTTCTTTGTTTTTTGGGTGCATGGACTATTATAAGTTTTTAGAGCATTTGATTCACCACTCTTTCAACTTCAGTTTGTGTTATAATTGTAGAGAATTTTTTATGGTACTGCTTGGAAAATAAAATACTTCAAAAACGTAGTGACTAGGTGCAATGACTAGAAAACCCAGCTTAAAATTGCTGTTGCTGATTTCACTTCCATGCAGATCCAGAAGAGTTAACTGGAAAATGATACTCAGGTTTTTCTTGCTCCATAAAGGCAGTGTTGGCTGTATTTTTATTTTTTTTTTTTTTTTTGGAATAATAAGACGTAAAGAAGAATTCATGAGCCTAGTAATATTTGGAGCCAACAGAAACAAAAGGTCAGTTTGTATGGCTAAATACTTTGAAAAATCAACATTTGAAACATTTAGCCAAGTGGTTCCATTGAAGTATCCATGCAATTTTGAGGGAGTAGGGCAAAAGATACGGGTTTTTATTTTCTGTTCGCCTGTTTGTGGTTTTACCATTCTTCCCCTTTTATGGCTCACCAGAAAAGAACCAGATTTCTTATCATGTAGAGATGTAAAAACTTAAACTACATATATTTATTTTTAGGACTCCACCCTTGAGCTTTGGATTTTGTGAACAGCTATTTCAGTAAATTTGTATCTATATGTGGAAACTGGCAAATTGAATATTGTGCAAATCCACATTTTAAAAAAAGCAATTGCTATTACAGAAGGTAAATGATATCATAAGAAAGCCAAGTAAAAAAGATTGCATTTTTGTTTGCTACTAAGGGAATGATCAATTCTTCCTGCTGGCTTTTGCACCCTGCAATTGGAGATTCTGGCGTGCAAATGGTTTAAATAATTCTAGGTTTTGTGTCTGGTTGGCGCTATATAATGCTGGGGCTGGGGTGACTTAAATATACAGACTGTGGGCCAATCCCAAAGTCCTTTTCAGGCAGAACACCCATTGAAGTCACATATAAGTGTCGTCAGTGAAAGCTTCGCCAAAGAAATCACTATGGATTTGACCCTTAAGTCATTACTACTGAATTTTGTCTGTAAGCCTTTCATTATTGTGTTTTTTAAGAATGGAGTACTCGAACGAATCCTGGAATTCTTTATAACTTTAAGTTTTTAACAGGGCATCAGCCTCTTAAACTACATTTTCATTGCTAAAAACAGTTTCTTCCCCTTTTTTTTTCCTCTTTTTTTTTTTTGTTGCTTGAAAAGAGGTAGGAGAGATACTCCGAGGCTCAGATTTGTTTTACCTCAGTCAAGCAATCTACTGAGGTGCCTAAATTAGGAGCTTGGTCTTCCAGACTCTCCATGTGCACAGTGGAGAGGGTTATATTCAGAAGAGATTTTACTCTATGTCATCTTTTGGATGTGACTCTTTTAGCCCCAGGGGTGGCGTAGGGTACACTGATTTAGGAATACAGGGTGATGTGGGGGGTCGTCAGAGGGCCTCTGATTTGTGGTATAAACTGTATGTAATTTATTTAAAAATTCCTTTTTAGGAGTTAGAAGGTTAATGTTTTTGTCTGTTTTTTCTTCATGGGCAATGGGGATTTGTTGTGGAGCTGTGTCCTTTAGCACAGAAAATCTCATGTTTTGGTGGGACCCTTGTGAGGTGTTCATTATCTTGTACGGTTCGTGTCTCTGGCTTTGGTCCCCTCCTGAAGGCTGCAAGTTTCATGTCAGATCTCACACAGTGTTTTGTGAGTCATGATGTGGACTGATGGATTACTTGGCCCACGGACCCTTCAGAACAAGATGCCTGGAGTACCTGGCTGCTTGTCGAAGGACTGGCTGAACCAGGTGGTCCCTTCTTGACCTCAGATCCCAAGAGAGGGGTTTTCGGCACAGAATCTCGATGTTTCATACTTTATATTGCTAAAACTGCAGTAATCCTGCCTTCCACTATTTAAAATACTGAAGGAACAACAACAGAAAGGATGGGCCATTAGGGTTTTAAAGCTGTTTTAATATGTCTTTACATTTCCAGCTGCATTATACAATATTATACATAAAATATGGTCAGTAGAGGTAGTAGGAGCGCCCTTGAGCATGCCTCCCATATTCTAGCATAATATTTTCACCTGTGTTTAGTTCTGGCCAGCCTTCAGTCATTCAGATAAAAATTTCCAGAGTGTTTTTTCTGCTTCAGGCTGAAACCTCTTGGAAAGATTTTCAACAGAAGAACTCCAACTGTTTTTAAAAGAATGCATTAGAGAAATATAGAGAGATTTGTCAACTTTATTTAGCCAGTCATTCCTTCAAAGTATTATTATATCTTCAGGGAGTGGAGGGGGAAGTTTGGGTGCTTTTTGGAGCCCCATGGAAATTGACACAGATTTGCCAACCTACCAGAGTTGGTGAAAATTATCTGCACGTGCTCGTAAGAGCAGGTAAGAGGTTTGCTGATACAATCATAGAATACTCCCACTTTATAAAACATGCTTCAACCTCACCGGCCTCTTTCTGTGCCTGGGGTGATGATTATGGTGGGTGGTACTAAACAGCCAGCTGGGTAGCTCCACGATTCCCACTGCCTCTGCTTTGTTAGAGGAAAGGGTTATCTGCGTATTTAATAGTCTTCCAAATTCAGTAAAGCTTTATGCCAAGGCATACTTGAGACAATAATTGGAAAATCACTAGTTTTACTAGTCTTCATTCATGCAGTTAATTCTGGTGAAGCTGAGAGTAGAATTTATACTCTAGTCCATATACTGCTCTCAGGAGTACCTAGGATGAGAGATGTGATGCCCAAAGTTTGGGAATAAGATTTAAAAAATAACTTTTTGTCTTCTATCTTTTTTTTTTCTCCAAGGTTGCAAGGAGACTCTAGTACTGCCAGGTTATAGGATTTTACTGATAATTCTTTATTACTTTAAAGTAGCAACTGTTGAGTCTTGTCTTCCATAGAGGGGATGGACCTGTCTGTTTTGTTTAAAAAATAGCTAAGCGTGAAAATGCTACCTGGATGTTTTATGGAAGTTGTAATAAAACAGTGAAAACAATAATCCAATGTGTAGTATCTTTAAGCTATTGAAGAAATCAGGATAACAGAGTTTCATGACTTGAGGGTGATGGCAAGACTAAGGTCAGGTCTTTGTCGTTCTGCAAGGTGGGAATGAAGTTGCTGCTGCTATGTCAGCATTGCTCCAGTCAAGGTCTAAAGGCTTCATGTGGTTGGCTTTCTCTTTTCCCATGTTCTTGTTCTTTCACTTCTATAATGACACTGATAATTCTTGCTTCTCCCTTTTTCAAGCCCTTTTAGAATATTCATCTTGCTCAGAAAACACAGAATGGTTCTCCTAGTGAGAAGTGCTTTAGATGCCTTCTCAGTCATGATCCCCAAGAGACACCGGAAGCTTTTCTGAAATGGGAAATTTGTACTTGCGCAGTTGAGATGGAAAGGGAGAGGGAAGTACTTGCCAGCCTCCAGTGCTTGGCCAAATTAGTGGGCTAAGAAGTAGATCAGGATTGCAGCAAATAGGTAATTGCTTGCAGAGTATAAATGACTAGAGTGTTTTTACAAAAATTCTGCTAATTTGTTTTGCTAACCATGATAGGAATGATACTTTGTCACCCTTCAAACATACATTCACATTTCACACCAAAAGGTGAATGTTACCATGGATTTCCTAGCAATTGCAGTATTCACGATACACTATTTACCATTTTCAGCCTATTGAAACAATTAGGGTAGTCTGTGAGGATTGTTCCTTAGCCCTGTCCATCTCAAAGCATGCTCCCACCAACAAAAACGCCACTGATTAAAATTTGTGTGAGTGGAAATGTTATCATTAGCATCAACTTTATGCTCTTTATTTTGAAAAAACGTAAGTGTTGCTGTAGTGAACTAAGACAATTAAGCAGTTCAGGACCCTGTGTTATAAAATCTTAGATAACGGTTTATCAGTGTGGCAAATTGTAGGTTTGCCTTCTTATCAGTTGGAGTTAATAGTGGGTGACTTCCCAGGGAGTTTGGGTGCTGAGGTGAAAAGGAGGAACTCCAGTGTTTTCCTTAAGTGTTTAGCTTCATGTGATGAATTTTTCAATACATATTTAAGCAAAAGAGATTTAATTTGAGTCTGTATTTCAGGTTACTATTTTGAAGTCACTTTCCTCATCATTTCTGTTGCTTTTAATCAATTATGAATGTCCTGATGTAAATGCAGAATTAAAATACTAGGCTATTTTCTTGTGTGTGATGTAAGGTCCTAAAAATTATACCCGATGAATGTTCTGGAAGAGGGAAAATAAGATAATACAGTATTTTCTGAAGTATATCTTACTGCATGGTGTCTGTAAAATGTAGATCATCTAAGTGTTAATTTTGGTATCTATCACCAAATGTGAGCAATGACCTAGTAATGTTGCTATGGTTGGGAATATTGCTAGCTTTACAGAAAATCTAAGGCTTGCCTTTCTGTGTGCAACTGTTTTTGCTGCTTTTGTTAGCTTAATGGAAAATTTCACAGAAATCTCCAACTTTTTTTTTTTTTTGCCAAAACTTTTCATTTTTCTGACAGAGTAATGATGCTGTCGCTTTAAGCCCACAGTGTTGCTTTGTATAGATCTGGCCTGGTTTATAGTGTTGCTTTCCAATACACAATAAGAGAGTTATCTCCCTTTTAGAAAAGGTTTATGCCTGATTTTTGCCTGACTTGGAATGTTTATTTTCTTAAGTTGCTTCACTGCAAAAATGTTTTGAAATGGAGAGTCCCAGACTAGTGATGGGGTCTGTGCATCTACTGCTTGTGCTCCATGAAGATCTAATCCCGTCAGCACTAGAAAGCTGTGGTTTTGTGATGGACCTCCTGTAGGTCAGGCTCAATTCTGGTATTTCTGTGTCCCTTCCCTGTCGGTCATCCTTTTTTTAAAACTGCATAATTGTACTGATCTATGTGTGTTGGCAAAACCATCAGAAGCCTCAGTTAGGTTTAGTTACTGCTCCCAGTCCTTTGCAATAACATAGGCTTATTTTCTTTTCTCCATAGGTTCTGGATGATGAAATAACCTTGAAATAAATTATTTTAGAAAAAACCTTTTCACCACTAGAAATAATGGCAACAGAGAAAGGATTCACAATAGATTGCTTCTGAATGCTCTTAAAAAGGCATGAATCAGCTTTCTTAAAAATGTAAATCTTAGATGTGAATCTGAAAGTGTACCCTCAGCTTTCTTGCTTGACTTTTGCTGAAGCCACATATTGATTATGTATTAAGTTGACAGAGGTCAGTGGAAAAATCCTTTCTAACCATGTACCAGGAGTCTGTGGAGCTGTGTTGTATCCTGTGTAGTGGCTTGTGCTTTCAAAGTGAATAAATAATGCCAAGTATGGGAAGAAGCATGCGCAGAAGAAGAGATGATATGAAGCATGCAATTTAGGATGCAGAAGAGAAAGCTCTGCTCCTCCCTTCCTGCCCTGCCTAGCCTGGTTGTCCGGTCTGCCCCATGTCTGCCTTCCTAATGTCACTTTCTGGTGACCAGGAAAAGGATTAGGGCTGCTCCTGCACAAAGCTGAGTCACCAACTCTACCTGCCCTTTTGCAGGAGACCATCCTGGACAAAGGGAAACAGAGCAGGAGGGCTATTTGCTTGAAATCATCTGGGGCTTCTCTCACTCAGCCTGTGGAAAGGAGATGGTGTCTACCTTGGTCACAGGGCAGTGGGCAAGGCGAAGGTCATGATATGGGGACGCTTTCTATTCATGTGCAGAGACCAGGAGGGCATTTTCACAGAAAGAGAAAAGTTAGCCAGTCCTTGAGGCTGTTCAGAGCATCAGCAAACAGAATTGTGACTCTAAGGGCTGGTGAAGCATGAGCTTTACCAGACCAAGGGCAGTGTGAGTTGTGGTGCAGAGATGCAGTCAAGGAAGGCTTACATGCTTTTCGGGGGTAAAAGGTTCATGATCAGGCTGAAGGGCAGCTTGTGGCTTGAGAAATTTTAATGAGATCTTAAAAAAAGAGTGAGGAAACCTTTAAATAAGTTTTTCCCTTTGATTGTCTTCCTAGGTGGGACACTGAAACCACTGGCTGGATAGGAGTATACCTGGTTTCAGTTGTGGTATGTGCTTAATGCTGTGTACATTCCCATTGAGTATCAGCGTCAACCCTCATTGCTTGCCGGGCTGACTAATTCATGGCTGCAGGTATTTGGCAGGGCTTTGAAAATGCATGTTGAACCTCCAGCCTTGGTTTGTTTGTTTTGTAAAAAATCACAATAATTCAAAAAAAGTAAATAGATGATTGTGAAATTCAAGGCAAGAAAATTTGAGACTTCCTAAAGAATAAAGTGAAATGAAAAATACCTCAGAAGTTTGAGACTGAAAGTTGGAGTTGAGTTGTGGGTTTTTGCTACTTCTTTTGAAGTTGAAGAAAGAGGAAAGTGGTTTAATGCAGAACTAATTAATACCCATTTTTCTGGGGTGGAGTGATCTTGCTCATTCACACCTTCTCCAGGGTAACTCAAGTGGATTAATCAATGATCATCTTTCTAATTAAACTGCTGAATAGAGAGTTAGAGGATTTAGAGGTTGATCATTATTTTTGTGTAGAATCAGTGAATGAAAGGAAAGTAGTGTTAACAAGATGTTCCTTTTTCTCACAGGATCAGTCAAAAATTAGGAAGAAGGTCAGGACCTCTGAAACGTAAATCATCAACAAATATAAAAAAATATTTTCAAGCGCTTTCAGAATTGTATTTTCAAAATAGCAAGAAAGTTGGGGAAGGAAATTCCTTGAATCATGCCAGACATACATACCTGCTTGTCTCTGTTCTGCATCTGACAGAGCAGTTAGGGTAGATCCTGAAACTCTGCTTGGGAATGGGAAATTTCCTGAAACAAACACCCAGGCACAGGGAATTGAAGTCCAGCTTTCCTTGTGTGGAAGGTTTCTGCCCTTTGGGCAGAGCTGCGTTCTGTGGCACAGCCCTGCCACTGTGTGTAGGCTGAATAGATGTGCCCAGTCAATGGTCCCTTTCCAAGGACTGGAGTGTTTGCTGCCCATGAGCAGAGCTGATGCTCAGTGTGCCACTGGGCAGCCTGGGCTCCCAGGAGTTGATTATATGCTGAATGTCTGAATATATACTGATGTGTCCATTATGACACATGATGCAATTGGGGTTATTCTGTGGGGCTGAAAAAATTGTGATTCTTTTTTGTTTGTTTGTTTTCTGTAAGCAGAAGCAGTTTTCCATGGTATTACATCTGATCTGCTAACAATTGCCAAATTTCTCCATGGGAAAGAGTGGAAAATCAAGAAAACCATGTGCAGTAAACTGATGGACTGTTGAAGAAAGCTACAACAGCTGCCACAGGCTGTTCACTGGTTGTTGGTTGAACATAGGTATCACAGAATAAGTTAAAATCTCTCTCATCTGGTGATTGACAGGGCAAGATCTGGATGCATATACTGTAACTATCCTGGAAAGCTGTTTGCAGTGCACTTTATAGGAGGGTATTCTGTTGTACCTGGTTTAGCTACAAGTAGCTAACCCTCCCAGGAACCACATGAATAAGCATCAGCTCTCTGCTTCCTTCTTGCCAGACCTGTTGAGGTTTGGTAGCATCTCATACCTCCCTTTCAACATATAGGTGTACTATAGCTCAAAGGAATGGAGGTGTCTGTAGAGTTGTGTTCCTGAATTGCTCAGCACTTCGTCACTGTACACTGGCTTTGACCAGGGGCTACAGTTTATAATGAAGATGTCTGGCAACCTGGCAAAAAAAGCAAACAACCAAGAGCTGGTGTTTGCTCCCTGCTCATGCAGACGGCACCTGCCCTGAGTTTGTACAGCCCTTCTCAAATCACAATTGAGGAACTACATCTGTGACTTTAGTGTTGCTATTGAGTGTATAATGTAATCACTCTTTGTTTACAGTAGAGCTGGAAAGGCCAATGGTAGCTTTGTACTAAGGACTTTGCTTCAGCCATTTGCTGGTGTTTATTTTTGTGTACCTCCCTATTGAGCAAGAAAATGAAAAAGATGAATGACAAACGGAAGTTTTGTTACCATAGCACATACTGCCTAATCTATTCTGTTAAGACATTCGCAGCTATGCCTACCTGTCTGTCCTTAACTAAATGGTGAGGGTGTTGTATTTGCCATGCTTAGTGCACAGGATTTTTGTCCTTGTTAATGTACAAGAAGAATCTCAGTCTGGGATGTATGAGGTTTATGTGACTGTTATAATAGTATAGCAATTCTTTGTCTTTTAAGTACTACTTTGTCTTTTTCTATGATTTTCTTTTGGGTGTTTTTTTTTTCCCCTTTTATTATTTTTGTTTTGGTTTTTTGTTTGTTTCCTTTTTTGTTTTGTTTTGACATGTGAAAGAGTTTTTTTTTTTTTTTTAAGATTGATTCCTTTGGAAGTGCTTTGCCCTCAGTAGAGGTTTGATGAGAATCATTGGTCTTAAAAGACATGTTTTGGGCAAGGGGAAAGAGGAGTGTTGTAAGATCACTGATGTAAGATGCCTGTTTCCTCTTAGCCTGCTAGAAAAAGATACTCGAATGCATAAGGCTCTGTATGTGTGGAGCAACATTCCACCCTATAGATTTTTCTTGTGTTAAGCCTTATTATCCAAGATTGTGCAGATCTGGGGAGATGGGTATCACAGATCTGGCAGAGCACTGCTGGGAAGTTTGTATTCACTGTGGCAAACTTCCTTCAACATTTGATGGACTGCTTGAGGGGGAGCATTGTGACCTCCCTAAGAGGTAGCTTGCTGGGAGTGCTGGAAGCACTTCAAAAAATCTGGCCCTCTTCCCCAGCCAGGAAGTTTTCTTCAAACAGAGCAGGATATCATCCTTAATAAGTATCCAAGTAAGGCCTGGTTGGTTGGGAGCTCTTGTAATACTTTGCCATAAAATGGGTTTTTTTGTATCAAAAGTGGTACACCATCTACCTGCTATAAACATTGTGTTCTAGTTTCTGTCTGTTCTTGTCCAGATTGAAATGTTTTAGCTGTGCATTTACAAATCTGGGATGACTGCGTCTTAGTATTGTGAGGTCACCTGGGCTGTAATTAGTTAACAGCCTGCTACATTCAGCATATAGTTATGGGCCAGCAAAATTCCAGGGGAGTCAGGTTTGCCTGTGAGGGCAGAGTTTAGCTCTACATTGTACAAATTACATGTGTATACTAACACAGGTCTTGTATTTAGGTCTGTACTAGGTCTCACTCCATGTCTATCAAAGCATTAGTTAAGAAGCTACATCTGTGAAGAGCTGGAAATGTGGTTCCAGGCGAAAAAAGACAATGCTCGAGCAGCCCTCTACAGTGAGCTGGAACATGGGAAGAAAAAGATCACTTCTCAGTTCAGGGATTTCGCAGTCATGTAGGTGAGAGCAAGTTATCACCCAGGTCTTTTGAGTCTTAGTTGCAGGTGCTCAGGAACTGGATACCATGGTGAAGGAAGTGCTGTGTCTTTGAGGAGTGGATCCATGCTGTGCTATTTCTGTAGGAAAAGATAGAGGCCAGGCACTGTGAACTTTGCAAAAGAAGATATCCATGACACATGGGTCACAGTGGTGTTATCTGAATGCCATAGTCATGGCACTTGCAACCCTGACCTACAGTGCTTGGCTCTGTGTCTCTCATGATTAGGAGGGCTTTGGTGGTCTGTGCTCTAAATGTTCTGTGTAGATAGATACATACCTTTCCCTACCAGCAAAGCAATTCTGTGTTTTGTATTTGGAACTTTACAAGTGTTTTTATAGTGACAACTAAGAATTACTTACATCTTATTACTCAAATTTCCTCCTGGGTGTGACTTTTGCAGCTTGCTACTGCTCTTTACTTTGCTTACCCATTGTTAATTTGTCCATTTTGTGTGGGGGTTTTGCAGCTTGTATTCTTTGCTATTTTGTTTGCATTTTATTTAATAGAACAGCCTTTCTTTTGAGTCAGGTCAGTTTAGGACTTTGCTCTAACTCCACTAGTAATCTTAGAAAAAGGAAATTTAACAGCTTCAGACAGAGGAGTAACACCTAGTTTCTATTTTACAGGTTTACATGTAACATTTTAGTTGAGAATCTGTTTAGTTGTGTACTAACTCCATCACCAGGCTTTTCAGTAAGATCTGCCTTTTTAAGCATGAGTATGATAAAATTCTTGTGTTAGTTTTAATTCTGTGGTATGTCAGTTTAACTGTTGTAGATATGAGGATATTTTTATGACAAGGTGCTGTGTGCCGTGAAGAAGCAGTTTAAAATCAACTTTGCCAATTTAAACATCACAGAAAATATTATAATACAGTCTGACACTTTGCAGAATGAAAACGACAGACTTGGTAAAGCATGAAGTTCTCTGTGCCAGCATTTTGGGAGTTCAGTTCACTCTTCTTGTTCAATGCAAAGACACTGAGGATGGTGTCTATCTTCTGTCTTACCATTGTCAGGCAGTGTGGGCAAAAGAGCAGCCGACTGCTCAGTATCGGTCTACTTAAAATTAGTGGCTGGCTTTTCAGAGCCCAGCTTGGCTGGTGCATGAGAACTTCCACGGGAGTTCTATGTAACTGATGCGCAGCTATTTTTCAGAGGTCCTGGCTGGGATTTGATAGAAGTTTTTAATAAGAACATGTGGAAATGGGCAATCCTGCTATAGTACAGGTACCGTTTGTGGTCTCTGCCACCACTGTAGAAAAGGGACTGTGGTAGTGCTGGCCTGTTTCAAGCCATCTTTCTTGTTTGTGTGTTTCCTAGATGGAAACCTGGGCAGCTTAACAAAAGCTCCTCTCGAAGCACATGGTTGTAATGTGTTGCTTTACTGGGTTTCTAATTTCCATTTGTACATATAAAGAAGTTTTTTAGCTGTTGTGCGTGAGCAGTCTGTGCAGAATGTGTAAGCGAGGTATGAATTGAGTGGAGATGTTTCTAGCTGCCTTTTTTTTTTTTTTTGCATGAGAGTTGTTGGCTTTTGCATAGGAGAGGTTATGATTTAGTTGGCAGTGCTTCAGAACAAACCTTATTTCTAATGTATCTAGGGACACAGGTGTTAACAAAACAATTTTTATTTTTCAGATTGCCAGTGCTACAAAAAATAAAGACTTCCAGCAAATAATTCTTCAGCTTGGAAAGCTGCAAGGACACCCCACCCTCTCTCTGTGCTTTCACTCATGATGCAGAGAGAAAGAAGACATTTAGAGAGCAAATAAATTATGCAAGGTTTGTTTGTTTTTATTTTGTTGGTTTGTTTATTTCTGAATGTGTAAATTGTATTATGAAACATTGTAGGCCAAGATCCAGATACAACTAGCTTAAAATTTGTTTTAGTCCCTAGGTGTTAATGTTTCATATTGGCTGGGTGCTTTGGAGGCTTTAGAGTCAGCCAATAGTGAACATCAGCACAGAGGAAAACATAAGCTATGTGAATTGTTTCTCTCAAGGCATTAATCCAAATCTTAATGCCTCTGACTTCAAAATAGTTTGTATTTACAAAACTTCAGTCCAGACAAGCCTCCAAATCTGTAAATAGCATAGATGCAGTTTTCTATACTTAACTTAGTAGGGAAAGGGAGGGGTTTAGGCTTTTTCATGCTCAGCTCAGAGTCTTATGATGTGGTAGATTCCCTCTCCAAGGAGAGGGAATGGATGAGCAGTTTCTGGTGTAGTGTGCATCATTCTAGAATTAGACAGAAAATCACCAGTGAAGTGATGACCTGCTTCTGATGTCTCCCCCAAAGGACAGAGCAGTGTTACAGTTTAAATCTGGTGATCATCAGATGTCTGTCTGCTGCAGTTAGAAACACTGTGAGTGGCATATGAGAGAGAGATGTGCTTTAGTTGAGGGTTTGAAAGACTTGGTGCAACTGAGTTTATGGTAAGGCCAGTTTCTCCACCCTCTTTAGTTTTGTCATCTGAAATAAAGGGGTTGTTTAGAGATTTTTCAAAGACTTAATCATGAAGTTTTGTAAAAGGCTTATTGAGAGCATTTATTCAACTTCTGATTATTTTTGATTGCTTCAGCATTGTGTGCTGTTACTAATAGAAGAAACCCCACATTGTTGTCACTACTGTGCTATGTACTACAACATGTATGCTACTAGTTAACATGAAATCCAGATCCTTTTTGACCTTTGAAACCAGAGTGCACTGCACAACCCTGACAAAACCACCTTTTAGGAAGTTTAGGCCTATGGGCAGTTTGCACATCACAGGGAATCATGGTTGGACCTCAACACATCCTGTTCATCCTCATTCCCCAGGAGTGTGTCTGGCATGATCACATCCACTAGAAAGGAATGCAGTTTCAGAGGAATTCAGTCTCATTCTGTGCTAGGACAGAATTACTTTTCTTTCCTGACAAAATACTTTGGGGCAAAATTGTGCCGAATAAACGAGGTAACTCTCCAAGTTGCAGAGTTGCAGGTTTTTTTTTTTCCTGACTCACACATGCCAGGCAGGTTACTATATGCAGCTGATCGCTATATAATATTCAAAGAGTTAAAAAATAATATATAGATATATGTTCAGTTTATTTTGTGATCCCCTCATCTCTTTTAAAATCAGTATATAACGGAGCATTGCTACATTTTGTAATGACTTCTGAGTTCTGCGACTTGAAAGGGACTTAGTGCACTGATGCCACAAAAGTGGATATGCACAAACACTTCATTTGCTGTTATTTGGTTACAGAGTATTTGGCCCATTTTTTTCTAAAACAGGCTATTTTTAATACTAGCTTATACATTCAAGTTATATTATAAGATGAAAATGGATTTGCAGGTGTGATCAGTGCTCTGCTGAAACTGATTATAGCAGTTTAGAAGCTTTTCTGAATTTTGGAGTTTCCCTCCTCAGAAAGGTAAAGCAATATGAACAAACAACTCAAAAATAGTCAACTTCTAATTGATTTTGACAAAAGGATGACCGTAAACCTGTGCCATTGTGATTGATACAACTCGACTTACTGTTTCAGTGTGCTGTGTCATGCTCTATTGCCACAAATTGCAAGTGTCACAGAGATTTTATGGACTGCAGCACTCATAAAAGTCCTAATTTGTTATGTTAGTCAATCTGTTGGGGGTTTGTTGGGTTTTTGATGGTTTTTGCTTGTTTGGTTGATTTTGTTTGATCTGTATTGGTGAAAGGAAGTATTGAACCTGATTCTAAAATTTAACAACATTAATGGCTGTTAGGGCATTTGTACCCAGAGCCATCAGAGTCTGCTGGTGCAGTTTGCCACATGCTGTGGGAGGGGTGCACTATTTATTCCCTTTCTTCATCTTTTTAGCAGTCGGTATGTTTTGTTTCATTTTGTTTCATTGTGCCCACCTGCAGCTTTCCAAAAAGCAGTGAAAACTCAGAGGGAGCTTGTCAGTGGCAGAAGGTGAATTTGAGAACCACATGAAGACATGGAGGAGAAAATTACGGTGTGCAGATTCCTAATGATAAACATACCAAGAGCATCTTAAAATTATAAAACAGTGTGGTGCATTAAACCTCTAATTTGCATTTTGGCTAAGGCATAGCTGCATTTTTGGACTATGCCTTTAATTTTGTTCTTTTAATTACCTGCTGACCAGTTCTTGGTGTGGAAGCAGCAGGAGCTATGCCTGCAGCCGTTTCCTGACATAGTGGTTTCTATCAGACAGAGCAATGGGATTCCTAAGGTTACTTTGAAACCTGGGGTCTCCTGCTGTAAACCAGCAGACTGACATGAACAGGAATCTAATTAAAAAGTCCAAGATATTGAATAAAGCTCACAAATGCCATCTGTTCAGCTTTGCAACCTGAAATTGTTCTGTGAATCACAGTAACAAGTTTGATTGTTTCCTCATTTACGTTGTAGCTGAATTTGGTGACAGCAGCCACCCTTACAGGCGGAGTCGTGCAGGCTCTGTTACTGTCAGTAACTGCTTGGACTTAATATTAAGTATTCCAGCAGAGTATGTTCAGGACATAGAGCTGGCTTAAAACCTAATCTCATGAGCAAGGCAGTGATACCCTGCAAGGCCCTGCACTGATTTGCCAGTTTAAAAAATGCCTGGAAAGGGGCAGCACTCCATCTGTAGACTCTTGCAACAAATTGTTCCCAGGTTAAAGTAATTAAAAGCAAGGCCTGGTTATTTATCTCATTTGCAAGTGAAAGTCTTACTCATGGGGTTGATTGGATGAGAAATGCCAAAAAGTTTGTAGACCAAGGAGGGGAAGAAAACCACCAAGTTTGTGATGGAATGATTGGGAAACTAATATGAGAAGAATACTCACCAGTACCTTCACAAAAACTGTGGAATAGAGTAATCTTAAAAATTGTTTCAGTAATAGATAATGTTGGTACTAGCAGTGTGCATTCAACCGTAATACAAAATGAAGTAGGGACATGGAAGAAAGAAGCTTTGTGGCTATTTGGACAAGCCCCTGTGGCTGATATTCAGGCACAGTGTACAAGGAGAAATGTGCAAAAAAGGCTGATGAAGCAGAAGAAAACATCAGTGTACTGAAGGAAGTCTTGTGGCCTGCTGTTTCAGCTCTGTATCCAGGAAACAATTTCTTATTGGCAGGCAACAGTAGATAAACTCAGTAAAGGTGAGTTACTGATTTCCTAAAAAAATCAATCTGGTGCATGCATTTTTTGCAGGGTAATCCCATAAGAAATATGTAAGGCCCTAAAGGCTTCAAGGTGAGATAATACTCCTATCTCCAAAGCTGGCTATCTGCAGTTACTACCTACCCTTATTTTCTAGCTGTAGACTGCTTTCCCTGTTTCCTTGATGTTCACTGTCATAGTCTTGTCCACCATGGCCCAACAGCTGATCTACATCATTAGCAAGGATCACCAGCCTTACTGAAGACAACACCAAAAATTTAGGCATGCCTGAAAAAGTTTAATGATGCTACTCTCCATCCACAGGGCAGCTGTCCCTGTTATATATATCCAGTTTGATGCTTCTATAAGCCGGCAGTGCTGACAGGATGCTGGAGTGAAAGGAGCAAAGTGGCACCTTTCCCCTGTGGAGCTGTTGGGATTGTGGACCGTGGTACCGTGTGAAGGGGGATACAACTTCCCAGGGGAGCACAAGGTGCTGATCTGTGGCCCCATAGGATAACTATCAGTGTGTCTACTCTTGCTCTGTGGCCAGCAAGACGTAGCTCATCCATCATGCTGGAGAGCCCATCCTCTTCCGCTGTAACACAGGGTGCCTGGGGGTTGGTATGTGTAGGTAGTGCGGCTGATGTACAGTAAGCATTACCCCAGGTTTTTCCTGGTCTGTAAGGCCAGTCCTTGAGCAGAAACAGCAGTGCTCTGTGTGTGAGCATGAGAGCAAAAGGAGGATTTGTGTTTATATTTCTCTGAGAGACACTTTACTATGGTCTCTGACAGTCTGGTTAGATGATTGTTCTCCCACCAGAGCCTTAACACTGTCATTAACAGGCCGTGGACATCCTTGTTTGAGATTCTGACAGCTGCTGCTTTTTGTCTGCTCAGAGATGTACTTCCCTCCTGAGGGTGAACTCTCATTTGTGCTCCACCATTCCAGTGTCCTGTGAAATCTTACAGCGTGATCTCATATTGTCTTCTACTTTGATATACCAGAGAAGTGTGGGGTTTTTTTATTTCTTAAAATTATGCACATCAAATATTCCTTACAGTCTTCTGCTGAATTTGCATATAGAACTAGTATCTTAAAAAACATGTTATACTTTGAGAATAACATATTTTAAAATCATTGTGTAATACAGGCTAATAATAAATAGGATAGCACAATGGTCTTGGAAATCAGAGACCAGAAAAGGAAATGACACGTAGTAGGTATTGAGAATTCTCACTTCAAAACAAAGCCAGTGTTTTTTCTTCTTGTGCTCGTGCCTTGTACAGCTTTGTCTTATAAAAGCAATGTGGACAATATTAAAAAATTTTTGGAAGATTTCATCACTCTAAAAGACAACACTTAAGAAAATGTTGCCTCTCTCTATTTGCTGTTGCAAGCAAACTTGGTGCTTAGTCCAGTGCAAATGTTGCATGCATTTGTGTGAACTGAAATTTTAAATACTTTTCTATAGGCCTTTTCTATGTCTTGTTGGCACTGAAATAATAATTATTGATGGAACGGAACAAAACAGGTGTGCTGAATTTGAGATGTTTATAAAAAAGAAAAGCATAATGTATAGTAATTAAGTAGTACTGGAGTTCAATACACTTCCCAGGAGCAACACTAATCTGGTAGAAGTTCATACAGTGCTGCAGAATTTGTTTTTCAGGTGGCTGAGGCACTAAATGTTGCCTCAACTCATTCATTAAGGCCTCTCGTGAAAGCTTTGCCCTTCATTCACTGATATAGTTGCTGTTTAGGTTGCCCAGAGTGGGTGGTTTGTGTCTAAGTAACAGCTGTCATTGGAGTCCAGTTTCTTGTGAAAGACATTTGGCCTTTAGGTATATTTCTTCTGTTGGACTCATCGAGCCATTTGATTTCCAGAAATGCTCTTCCTTTGAAGTCTCTGTAGTATATCTGAAGAGGTGACAATATAGTTGCAGGACACCCTTCCATTTGGGACTGAAGCCAAATGCTGCCACTCACTCTCCTGCGAGATCCCTTGCACACTGAGGAACTTCCCTCCAACCTTAAAAAAAACCCCAGCCAACCAAAAAAAACCAACACCAAACCCAAAACAAAAACCAAACCAAACCAACCAACCAAACAAAAAAAAAAAAAAAACCACCACCAAAAAAACCTCCCAAAAAACCAACTCCAGCTTTAGGAAGTGCAGTTCTCTGAACTGAGTTACTGCAAAACTTGAGTTTTAATGTTGTGGATCTTTTCCTGCACTATTAAAATGCACTTGGTGTAAGAGCTGCTGTGTTGTGTTTTGCTGGGCATAAAGCAGTAGGAAGGGCATGGTCCAAATCTCTGTCACAGGGAGTGATAAATCAACTACCCAGGCATTGAACCTTTGGCTTGTTGGCACAGCAGAGGGAAGGGCAGAAATTGCATGATCAAAGACATCAGAAGTGGTGATTAAAGCAATCTTATTTATTGTTTTAGTTTTCTATTTCAAAGCCTTTTCTTTGCCCTTTTCTGCTTTCTGAGTTGGCACAATGCATGAAATTCTGTCACTGTCAAAGTTAGCAGAAAGTCTGATGTCAGCTTTAAGGGACCAAGATTTCATCCATGGTGTTTTAAGATGGTTTGGGTGTTAATACAGCATCTGTGTATTTTATGATTCCTTGATTTGTAGGTAATAGTGTAAGTGTTAGAAGTGTTTGATAGCTTTTTTTAGTTATCTGAAGGAAAATCATGCTCATTTTTGCTCTGGGAAGTTTCATGTAATTACAGTAAATTTTGTACTCATTTTTCTCAAAACTTCCTTTTTTTTTTTTTTGTCTACAGAAAAGGGCATTTTTACTGACAGACTACCTTTCACTTAAGACAAAAATTAACATTATCTTTTGACTTTTAAGTTATAAAGTAGTAAAATAAGTATTACTATGTATTTCACCAGCTATGTGAATTCAGTGTACTTAATGATAAAATACCACATGAAATCTTTTGAGGAAAGAACTTCTGTCTAAAAAAAAAGTGTCATGGAATGACATGGATGTTCTCCTGCTTGCGGTCTTGAAACAGCTCTGCTAATTCCTCTAGTGGATAAGGAAAAGAATTACAAGAAATAATTACATATAAAGTGTGTGTCAGTGTAATCTGCTTCTGTAAACCTCTGTGTATTCAAATTAGTATAGAATACTTCTGCTCTTTTTTCCATAGAAAATAATAGTATAGAGATGTCTCACGTTGGATCATAGCCTAGGACACCAATGTCAGATGTGGTTTTTAATATATTGTATAGAGATCTGCATATGTGATTTTCATATATATTATTTTCCATTAAAGAGCTGTATGAAGCATGGGTGGGACTAGTAGAATATTAAGCAATAATGAGATAGTATGATGAGATATTTCTTCATTTTCTGACTATTTTTAACTGGTAAAATTTACTTGGATGAAAAGCAGTTCTCTGTACCGTGCATTCAGTTAAACACTCATGAGGTATGACCTAGAATTCCTTAATAAAATTCGTGAAAATGTTATTGAGTTCATCTGGTTTCCAGGATGTGGTCTTTTGTTGCGCATTGGCAAACCTGACTAAAGCACAATTATTTCTTTGCATCTGCTGATACCTTGCTGTAACCTGAATTAAGTGCTCTTGAGGACAGGAACTGAATTTTAGTGCTGTCCATTACCTGACACAGTAGGAGCTTGTGGGAAGGGAACAGATGCTTTTGAGCATTAGAGCAGAATAACACATGGTAACGGGACGTTATGTGAATGATGCTGGGGTTAGTTCATAGAATCATAGAATGATGGAAATGTTTGGGTTGGAAGGGGCCTTTAAAGGTCATCTGCAATGAGCACAGACATCCTCAACTAGATCAAGTTGCTCAGAGGTGTCCAACCTGGCCTTGAACGCTTCCAGGCATGGAACATCCACCACCTCTGTGAGCAATCCAGTGCTTCAGCACCCTCATCATAAGAAATTTCTTTCTTATATCTAGTCTGAATTTAGGTTAAAACTATTAAAACTATTACCCCTTGTCCTATCTCTACAGGACCTGCTAAAAAGTCTGTTCTTATGAGACGAGAAGGCTTTGGCATGAGGCTAATTGTGACTTTTCTTCCATATGACCTTCTTTCCCTCAGCCATCACTTGGGCATTCACCATGTATTTATCTTCAGTTTTCTTGTTTTCACAGCCGCTGCAGGTCCCCCCACTCTGTCCGTAGCCACTGTAGATGAACCATGACAGGACTGAACAGTTAGTACCCAATAAAGAATATTTCCAGGTGGCAAATAACTCCATAGCTTGTTGCCTTGTTCATCCTTTTCTCCTCTTGGGACCCAGAAGCCATGCTGGGAGAGGGAAGCCTTTTTTGTGCGTGTTCATTCTTTCGTCAGAAGCATCTGGGTTGTTTCAGGAGCTCAGCAAATTGCTGTGCTACGGCTTAGGAAATGATTGTAAGATGTCTGTGTTGGTTTATTTCCTGTGTGTCATTTCCTGTGATATTTCTACAGAATAGCCCTTTCTATTACACAGACATAAATCACCTGTGCTATAATGTTTCCATAGAAAATGGAGCAGTGCCTTACAGACATGATGAGACTGTAGTGCTGTCTACTAATGCTATTAAATATACTTCATATAGTGGCAGATTTCTGGAAAATCAAGAGTGAATTTGTCTGGAATTAACAAAATAAAAAATTTATGGATATTTGTGTCTCATTTTGTAGCAAGTCTATATGTATTTCCGTCTTTTGAATTCTTTTGGAACAAGTTGAATTTTTGGCTAAGGTACATATTCTCTAGCTTTTCCAGGCTGTAATTTCTTTACTGTTGCCTTTGTCCTCACCAGAATATTTTTCATTTCTTCTTAAAATAATGTGAAATTAGATCAAAGTATTAGCAAATAGCACAGGATTGGCTGGTATACCCAGTATCTCAAACTCAGTATTTATCCAGACTGTGTGTAGTTGATTGATTAAAGTGGTTTCAGGTTTTAAGCAAGTCAAGAAGCTATTTATGTGTGTTGGAATAAAAACCATAATGTTGAGCAAAGTTTTGATTATTTGTAGAATTTGGAAATGAAAAAATACTTGATTTCCAAGACTTTTGTAGAATCTGTAAAAAAAGATTTATAGTAAAATCCAGGAGGTGAAGGTTGGGTTTCCTAAATTCTTTGGACTTCATGGGGAAAAACAGAGAGAATGACAATTTAAAAAAAAAAAATTAATATATTGCAAGGCCAGAAGTGATCATTTTGATCATCTGTTTTGATTTCCTGAATAACACAGATTGTGTGACCAAAATTTTTTTCTTTCTAAAGAAATATTAGTTCCCATGTTTTGGTTTAAAAAAAAAAAAGAAAATAGGCTTTAATTTTTACTAGACCACTTCATGGTTACTGCATTTCTGTAATTCCCCCCAGATCTTGCTTTGCTTCTGCTGCTGATGGTCACTGCTGAAGGCTTGTTCTCTTAAGTGGAACAGTGACCCTGACCCACTGTGTCCCCTTACAAGTTCCTGCAGAATGTGATGAACTAAGCAGTATATGGTGCTTTACCAGCTGCTGCTTTTATGCATGTGTTTTGACAGACTATGCACCATGTGAAATCCTTTCCTGCTGAATGAAGTGTGCAGCCTATAGGAGAAGATGCAGCAATAATGCTTGGGGTAGCTGAGCCCCATCCACCCGTTGGCCATCATTCTGCCTGGAAAAACCCTCTTGTCCATGCACCCATCTCTTCTCCCTGTCTTTCCCTCTGCCTTTGACTGGGGATAACGATGCCACTTCAGCACAGCAATTATGGGTTTGTAATTGAACCCCCCCGTTCATTATAATATGCCCTGTGTGAGTGTTTGAATGTACTTTGCCAGGCAGTAGCAGGTGCCATTCTGCAATAAACAGCCTGATTTTTTTGACTAGTTATGATAGCAGAAAATTGTAATAATTTCTCTAGACAAAGTCTTGTCATCACCAAATGCTGTGGGGATTTTACCACCATCAGTGGGATCTGGGTCAACACTCACCTACTGCTGTTTTTTCCTTCTTCCTCCTGATGCTGGCAACTTTGAGGAAAATTTGCCCTCCTGGAACAGAGATGGCAATCTATTTGTGTTGCTGAGTGTTGCCTCCTGCAACAAGCAGTTGGGGTTATTACAGTTCTGGTCAGAAGCACTTCATTAGTTATAATGTTGAGAAATTTTAATACCGAGGTTATATAACTAAAAGGATTTGGAAACCTTAGTTACAGAGTCACTGCTTCTGTCTAGACTGTGGAAAGAAAAGAGCGAGTGTTATACTGAGACGTGGTAGCTTAGTTTTTGGCAAGATGTAACAAAATATTCTGAATGTCGTACAAAAAACTGTCTTTGTCGTGAAGATCAGTTCTTATATAAATGCACAACTGTGTTGTCAGCTTGTGGATGTTCCTTCCAAACACTTCTGCAGGGAGTGTATGGAAAATTTATAATGTGATTTTTCCCAAGATGTTGTTTAAATCCCAAAAGGCTACTTTGAAGCAAATACAGTATTAAAAAGTTTCAAAGCCATTAGTTTTAAGCTGTGCGTTATTTATTTGGAAATTATTTCTTTTGCCTATTTCATATAAAAATTAATCCAGCCTGCTGACACTTGCAACAATAATTTTTTGTTTCATTTTGGCACGGTCAGTTACAGGAGGCTTTTAGCAGTATTGTAAGGAATAATAATATAATTTTCCTCCTATGTTACCTTTTTTTGTATATTTAACCTTCCGTAAAGTAGCTTGGCCTTAGCTTCCTTTTACTTAGAAAGCTTTCCTTGACATCTATACAAAGGTTTCCTCACGGAAAATCAAGCTGATTTATTTCTTATGTATTCTTGATGAGGCTGGCCAACAGCTGATCCCAAATCTCTTTATACCAGCCGTTTATATACTGAAAGAATATTCTGCTTTCCATTTTTTGTTATATTTTCTAAAGATGTTTGTCTTTTTAATTTCTTCAAATTGGCTGTCTTTATTTAAAAATAAGTGAAGAAAATAGTTCTTCAAAAGTTCCAATTCTATTGATAAAAGAATTATTATATTTGATCATTTTAACAAATTAAAGGATATTTTATTTTTGTTTAAAAATTGCTGATTCATACTGTTTTGTGGCTACATCTTTTTAGTCGTAGGGTCATTCCTACTTCCTTCCTGCATATGTGAAAAAAAAATATACTGAAAGAAAAAAATAAAACTAACAACACAGAAATGATGATTTGCATGAGGAGAAACAATGTAAATGAATTGCCATTTATTTAAGGAAACTGTTTGAGCTACTCTCAAAAACGCGTTGCTTTTTTTCCATACCTGTTGCCATCATGATGTTTTGTTCTGTGACTCATTTGTAGGGCATGCTTTTCAGCCAAATAGAAAAATGTGACTTTGTTTTGCTTCACAGTTGCACCAAGGGGAAAGATGCAGGATGTTTTTCTGGTAAAGATCAAGAATGTGTCACACGTTCAGAGGAGTTTTTCACCTAAATTCAGCAACTTGATGTGCAAAAGCGCAGTGGGAATATTGCTAGCTAAAGAAAGGAAGACGATAGATGGATGTAGTTATAAGATGTTATGTTACTGTTTAGTTGGATGATATGGCTTAGTTTTCTGTACTGAATTTTTACAGATCAAATCTCCTGCCTTGCACTTTTGAGAAGGAGAGCTGGGCTTTTGGACCTTGTGGTGCTATAGAGGTTCCACATGAAAACACATTCAGATGCTTTTGGTTAAGATAATGGAGCATTTGGAGACAGGCTGTGTGATATCTGGTGTGTCAGGGAGCAGCAGTGGTCCAGGGTGGGGTTCCTGTTGGCAGCTGCAGCCACTGCCAGGGTCTGCCTGGGTCACCAGATAGCAGCCAGGAGCCGTTAGAGCATCTGCAGGAAAGGGGATTTCCCCCCCAATTTGCCCCTCTGATGCTGGCGTCTGCTGAAACGCCTATTGGAGAGGCTGGTGGGAAGAGAACTGTCTCTGGAAGGTGGGGTGCCCAAATACACAAAGAGTTGTCTTTTGAGTGAGCTGTTCTTAATGTCCTTGCAAAGGGACTTAAATGTGGCCTTCTCCCAAGTTCAAGTCTTTGAAGTGGTTGCAGAAGGGTCTAGTGCAAGGGGTGCAGGCAGGACCAGGCAGGCAGCACCTTGCTCTGCTCTCCTGTGTGAGACAGTTGCAGGATAGTTTGCATCACCTCTGGAGTCCCTCTGCTCCTCTCAGCTGGTGGTTAGGACATGTTTGTACTTGTCCTCTCTATTTTCAGGATGACCAAGCTCCATTAACTTGGGTGTCAAAAGTACATTTAGCCTAGGAGACTTTCTGAATGGCAGAGGCAGATGGCTAAAATAACTTTATGTTGAAGGGAAAAACTGATATTGATTTATTGTCTGATTTCAGAGCATCAATATTGTCTCCGTAATAAATAGTTTATATTCACTGCTGTATTTTGTTTTCTTTAATAAACTGTTACAGTGGAAGAAAAGCTAGCTGTTTGAAGATTGCTCCAATCTAGTTCTGATGCCACAGCACAGGTGGAATAAAGAAATGTAACAGAAGTCGATGCTTCTGATAGTAGGGGTGGGCAAAGGAACTTGGAAGTCCAAGTATGTGAGTGGGAGAAAGCCCACATAAACCTGCAGGATGACAGCATGGCCATCTGTTTGTCTTGCAGGACATCCTCAGTTTTCCTCTGTATGAGAAACTGGTAGCAGACATCTGTAGCAGACAGTGTTACCCATATCCTAAGGGCCAGGACACAAAAGCTGTGTGAGTGATGCAGTGAGATAAGGGTGTGGGGAGAGCCAGATGGGTGCTTTGGCTGGGGCTGTGTGACAGAGAAGCTCCCCTTCACCAGGATCTAACCCTGCTCCCTGCCCATGTTCCTGAGCAGCCAGCTTCAAAACAGTGCCCGCAGCAGAAAGCCACTCCAGGTGAACTAAGTGGGGCATGACCTGACCCACCGTGGTGACTCGTGGATAACTGGATGGGTTCTGGGGACTCATTATTGGGCTGCAGTCAGAGAAGGAACAGGGAGCAGAAGAGGACTGGGGGAAGCAATCTTGGGTTGAAGAAGGGAGACTTCTGCAGAAGGGGGAATGAGGATGGAGAATAGTTGTTTAGCAGATAAAATTTGTGGTGCTGATGTGAGATTAAGGGGAGGTGGGAAGAGGAGAGGTGATGGAGAAGAATAGCTAGAAAAAGAATACAGGAAGCACAGGAAAGAAAATGAATATGTAGTGTAGTTTGTGATTTTTAATTACCTGATGAGCAAAAAGGCAACTCTGAGATTTGTCTCTTAATGAGAGACAACTCTTGTATATAATTTGGACAGCTCGACAGCACCCCCTCGTTGCTCAGGTTGTAACATACCTACCTGAATTGCTACACCAGGTTATGACCATGAGGTGTAGAAATTATTTGAATTTTCAATTAGGTCTTCCCTTACAGAGAGGTAGCTTTTTTGTAGTAATGCCTGTATGTGCAGATGTTTCTTATCTTCCTTAGAAAAGGAAGTAGAAGAGTTAGTTCAAGGCAGACAGGATATTCCTAGCTGGTCCTCTCCTTTTTTCAATTACTGCAAGATGTGCAACTGAAGAGGAAAGGCTTATTTCCAAAAAAAGTAGCAGTTGGAAGTGTCAATGAGTATGTTACTGGGATTAAAAAAAACCAACAACCAAACAAACCAAAAAAACCCTCAGAACAAACCTGAAACAACCACATAGAATAGATTTTATTTTGTGTTTTCATAGCAAGAGCAGTAGAGGAGGCATGCATATGTTCTGTCTGCAAGATTGCTCAGAAGAGGACAGCTATTATGAGCACCCAGCTATCTCTGACACTTATATAAAACAGGATGAGTTAGTCTCCGAATTGCCTGAGTCGTTCCACTAACTGTAGTGCAAACTTGGAGTACTAGCTAATGTATCAAGTTATCTCTGATCAGAGAAGATGAATCCCACCCCCTCCTTGCTTGTTACTGGAGATGCCCAGTGCAGAAGAGCCATTCAGTAGGCATCCAGGCAGCACTTTGGCAAGGTTTGGGTTGCGTGGCAGATATGCTGTCTGAGTAGGAGTGAATGCTGGCTCTCGTGCACCATTTAGTTGTTGCACAGATGGAGTTAAAATGGCTTCTCAGGCTGATTTCTCCGTGGTTGTTTATGGCTTGTAGTGGTTTCAGGAAGCGCTGCAGTGCTAATGTTGCTGAGATTCTTGGATGGTGCCATTTCCGTCACTTCAGAAGCCATTGTTCTGGTGTGTGAAGGGCTGCAGAGCATTTGTCTGACATAGGGACAGCATACAAATGTTTGTGCTAAGAGGTACTGCATCTTTTTTTTTCCCTAAAAAAAAAGCTTGAACTTTCTTATGATGTTTTTGCTTTGTGATCTATCGCTCTGTGCTTCTCATAGGGCTTAACCGGTAGAGCAGACCACAGCAGCTTGTTGTGACGTATTAGCTGAAAACATAAGTCTGCACATAGTGGCGAGAACCCAATGATTAGAACTGATCCAGGAGGTTCATGCATTTGTGGTGGATGCAGAAGAGGAAATCTATCCGTTTTTCATATTCAGAAAACTCATCTAGTATTACTATGCACGTCCTTCCTGCAAGTTATTATCAACATTCACAGTGATAGCAAAAACCTTCTCCTAGCATTCCTGTGAAGTTGTGAATCACACTTCTGCTGAGATGCCTCTTGATAGACTGCATGAACTATGGTAGTTAGACATATTTGGGATGAATTACAGTATGAATGTGAACACATTGTGCATGATAATATGAATTATCTTTGATTTTTAGAATACGTTATGTCTATTGAGCTAATGTTGCTCATAGAGAAGGGCTTACCTACTTTACTTACATAAAAGGGTCTTGTCCAGTTATGTGGCTGGCCTTGTTAGACCTGCTTGTTAATCAAACTGTCTTAACAACCCCTCCCAGATAGATTAAGTAATATTCAGTTCAATTTTCTGTTGGAGAAGGTAAGTGTAATCAGAGGTGCAAAACAGTGGTGTTGAATCTGGTGTTTGAAGGCAGGAGCTGCTTACTGCCTAGGCAGGATTTACAGAAAGTCTTTGTTGTTTCATTTGTGTTTTCCACTTCTGTAACTGCGTTTTGTCAACTAATTTAAGCCCTTTAAAGTGAAATTAATCTAAACCCAGAATGTAGGTGGTTGTTGTAGGACACTGATATTTTCTCATTCGCCTGTACAGAAGTGGTTGTGTGCAAGGCAGCCTCCGCTGCCTGCTGCAGCTGCGTATTTGAGCAGGCATGCAGGAACTGGATTATTTGGAAACTGACAAGGACATCATGAGTCTGAATAAATGTTGCGGCTTTGTAGTTTACTTCTGTGAAAGACCGATCAAAGCAATAGCTTTGACCGTTGTAGTATGTGCCTGCCTCTCTCCTTACCTCATAAGATACTAGAGCAGGATTAAATGATATAGTTATGGTGCTCAGAGGCACAATATCTGGTTGGTAGGGGCAGTGAATCTCCAGCTCTTGTTTTTCACACTGTCTTGTTTTCCACTGAAGTTCCCAGGGCATTTTTGTGCAGCTTGGAGGAATGAACAAAAAGTACAGTTTTATTCTTAGTGGTGTATCTTGTGATGATGCTGTCACAGACTCATTGTGCCAGAAGTGAGCGTGTAGCAGGAGGAGTTCAGCTGTGTGGTCCTGTGGGCAGCATGTGAGATCTGTGCCAGTTGCAGGGCATTTGCCACCAAGGTCTTGAGATGCAGCTGATTCTGTGTGCCCTTTCCTGCTGGGTCCCAGATCAGACCCACATATTCTCTTTCCTCTTACTTCATCTCCTCTGTCTCCTCCTTGACTCTTCTGCGCTTTCTCAAGTGTTAGGGCAAAGGATTTTGTTTTAGTCATTGCTTTTGTTTGCAGGCAATGAGCAAGGTGCTGTTGCCCTGCCTTGTACCTATGCAAAAGTCAGCTTCAGGCAGCGTGTTGTTCTAGCCCCGCTTACGGGGAAGAACTCTGAGTCATGTTGAACAATTTCTCCTTAATACCCTTGGATTAGGTAATGCCACCACCTTTGCTGCTCAGCACAAGGCTTGACTGGGTGGGCTGTATCCCATACCAGCTGGGGAAAATTGCAATTTCCCCCTCAGCACAGAACATGCTGTTTTCTCTCATATATTATTTGAATTTCGCAGATATTTCTCCTGCTCCACACCATGCAAAACAGTGCCATTTTGTTGCCATGCTTTCTTCTGTCTTGGTCAAATGTTTGTGTTTAAGATTTGATTAGTTAAAGCACTCAGGCAAAATTAGCTGAAGTATAGCTTGCCTTTTCCGATGGCAAAACAAATCATGAGGCAGTGTGAGTGGAACCAGTGTTTATCTTGCTCACAAATGAAGGATCAGATTAATATTCTGGGCATTGTTATTGTTTTCTTTTAGTGCTTTTGAGTGCACCAAATGCGTTAATATGCAGCAGGCATCATCAAAAGCTAGCCTGACAAACAACCTGAGATGCTGCTTTCAGCATTTGCTTGTTCTTAATGCCTTTTTAGTAAATCATTTGAGTAATTTCAGTAACAAGTTTCCAGAAGATTGTGGATCACCCTTAGACACTTGTTGTATGTATTTAAGAACCTCTTTCCCTCTACTTCTCATCTGGCATCTGGGAATGTGTTTTGCCTCTGATTAACTCTGCAATCTGGCTGTTTACAGGAAGACATTTAACACTGGTAAGGTTACCTCTGTTATCATGGCTATTTATGAGCTCTCAGCAGCACTAATTGTTCTCTTATAGCATTTTATGGTGATGGTAACATTACCTATCAGCCCAATTTGCCCTAGAGCAGAGCGCCCCTGTTGCTTCCCTCCTGAGGACATCAGCAGGACAAGAACCAACACCTCCATGAGGTGGGGAGCAGCCATCTCTGCAGGATAGGCATGAGGGGATTTTGTCGTTGCAAAGACTGTGACAGGGCTTCAGATGAAGGCAGTGTAGCCTTGTGCCTATATGCTCCCCTTCAGGCTTCCTGGGGGTTCCTCAGCCCGTCAGGACAGCCCACAGGCTCCTGGGTGATCAGAGGACACGTTACCTCTGGTAGGAAATTGGTAGTGTGTGCTGTTTAAAATAACAAAATGAGGATTACAATGGGGCAAATCAATCTGGAAAGTGTCCTGGCTATAAGAATGCAGCAGAACAGAGGATTTGGTGAGACTGATCATGAAAGTACTGAATCAAGCTGTGCTTTTACCTGCAAACATATGCAGAGCTTTCTGGGCTTGGTCCCTGTTGCAGGCTCAATAGTTGTGGTGTCATGGATTATATGTAAATAGCCACAGGACAGAGGTTTGATTAGGGGCCTGCAGCCTCAGGTCCCTGCCAGCCCCTGGGGATGCAGCTGGCAGTGCTGCTTGGTCTCAGGGTGACACGGCTGTGCCCTCTGCCTCCAGAGTCTCAGTGTTTTGCTCCTGGGATGAACCCTGAGAAAGGGAGAACCACCTGCAGCTGGTCAGTCAGACCCTTAAAAACTCAGGGGGTGGTCTAGGTTGTAAATTCTAGTTAATAAACACTCTGCTTTACTGGTGGAGCAACATGTGAGAGCTTTGAAAATCTTTATTTGCCATCTCAATTATACTACAAGTCAGAGTCACCTTTTCAGTTCTATTTTCTTCTCTTTCATCCTCAGATTATTCCTGCAAACAAAGAGGAAATAATTCTGACAATCATTTATCGAAGGTAGCTAATAAAACAATGGAAGGATGTAGGCTGAGGCATAAATGGGATATTGTGACAGATGTAGATGATTATTAACCAGCCAATGTTTCCGCAAAGGATTCTAATCATAAACACAGCGTGGAGTGAATCTGGGTATATTAATAGCAAAGGTTTTATGGAAATTCTGAATGTGGGCTTTTTCTTTAACATCCTATTTCCTGCTTTAATTGATAGAGTGTGAAGCTTTCATACAAATAATTTAGAAAACATTATTTTGCATCTCTGACATGAAGTACATGGTGTGGGCCAGGAACAACATGTTGTGGAAGGATTTCTTGAAAAGGACAATTACAGTGGTGCTTTTTTTAGAGATGTGACTAGTGACAAATGCTAAACTCAGTGATATAAAAAAGCCAAATGGCTGTGGTAGAGGAGTATCTATTTGTGTCTATATGCGACTTTGCAAGAAAAGAGGAAGATATTATCAGAGAGATCATTATGCTGCAAAACTTCTGGGCTACGTTTCCAATTTTCCCTGGCTTTCAATCAAATGTCCTCCTATTTACTTTCAGTCTCATATTGTCCTATGTTATGCTTTGGGAAATAAAATGCTAGGTTTGTACCGTAATCACTGGGTTAGGGTTGAAATACTCTAAATGTGCACCTTTCTTTCTGGGGCTCTGATACAGCCCATCAATCTCCTTTTCTGAATTTCTAAGGGGAAAATAAAGAGGTTAAACAGAAATTACCCAAACAGAGCTATGAAAACTCTATTTAACATCTTATATCTCAGCTCTGCAAATACTGAGTCCTGATACCATTTGTAAGCCGAAGGGGACCAGCAGTATCAAACTCGCAGTGGGAACGCAGATGAGTCCACAGCAAAGCACGTAGTTACTGTGTAGGGACTCCCAGCTTCAGAGCCTGTTTTTTCTTTCTTCTTTCCCTCTGCTCCCTCCCTCCCTCCCTCCCTCCTCACCCCCAAAGTTGTTGCTCTGCTAAAAAAATTTAAATTAAGCAGTTTATGCCGAGTGAAGTCATTCAATTATTGGCACTTTGGTCTTTCATTTGAATAAACAGAGCCTTCCTGACAGCAGGGCAGTTCCTCAGGAATTCCTTTATGGTGAATTAGGCAGGGCAGTGATGCATAACTGGGAGAAAAGGACAGTCTTAGCAGCGAACCAAATTGATTACCTAAGTCCTCAGCTAACTACGTTAGGGAAATTTTGGATGGGACCGATATCCTCTAAGGCATAGGTGGAGACTAATCTCACCCCAGGGACCTGCTCTTGTTAATGTTCTGTCCTGTTATCTGCCGTGCCTGTGCGCAGCTTAGGAGGGCCAGAGCTGCATAATGAATTAAGGGTTTGCAAGAAAGACCAGGAGCTGGTGTCTTTGTACACTCATGCTCATGGGCCCTTGGTGCACGTGGGGTGGTGGTGACAGGACATTACTGTGACACACTGTGCAGCTCCCTGTCACCATCCATCTGCCCCTTCACCCGTGTAAGTGTGCTCCTGCCAGGCAGCTGGTCTTGCTGCGGGTTTGACATGGCGGCCTTCCCTCTTGGCACATCTGCGATGGTTCCAGCTGGCTCCCGCTTTGCCACACAGCCATCCCCCATCCAGGTGCTCAAGGGGTCCAGGAGCTGCAGAGTCCAGTCCAGCCTGCCCATACCTTCACTTATTCCTGTGCCCCAGCGCAGAGCATGCACCTACCAGAGGAGCACAGCAACACTATTTCACCACTCTACTGTGCTTTGGCAAGAGGTTAAAGCTGCTGTCAGGAAATGTAGAAAGGCCCTTTACCAATATTTTCTGTCTGTAGCAAAATTGTAACCTGGCATATCTTGTTACAGGAGAGAACAAAGCATCACAGCACAGACTGTTTTTACGTGCACTTTATTTGGTAACAGCCTAATATGCTCCCTACCATCTTGAGAGACTTGTCATTCCCAGCAGTCCTTTCTTTTATTTTTTCCTTTAACTCATTCAGGCTACTGAGGCTATCACTGTAACAGCAGAGCATCAAACCAGTCTGTGGGAGTGTAGAGCATGATCTTCCCCCAGTGTGTCCCGTACAAAAACTAGCAGTGCTGTCTGATCACTAACTTGAAAGGCTAAGGTGAATCAAATGTTGTTTATTACACGTGGGTTTTTTTTCTTCCGCTGTTCTTTCCTCTCTTCTGAATGGTCTTCTCAGGATTCATTTAAAGAATAACCCATTGTTATCCCTCTGGTTGTGTTGGAAGATGCCCTGCATTTAATTTTGAGCGCTGCTCCTGGGTGAATACATTGGGGATGTGATTGAAGATAGAGTGAGGAAATGGGAAGTGGGACACAGAATGAGAACAGGAGGGAGTGATGATTTCAGTCGTTCCTGTTTGCACTGCCAGCTCACTGTGTGTGCTGCTAAAAAGTTGCTTCAGCACTGTCTGGTATTTTCAGAGTTAAGTTGATGATTAAATATGCAAATTCTCTTGGAAACTATGCAGACTTTACTCTGAAATAAGCTTTGAAATTGATTTGGGAGCATCCCCACTGTTGCTTTCCGAAAGAGCATAGACTTGGATGGGTACATCTTGATTTCTCGCTACTAGAGCAGAGCAGCAGTGGAAGTGGCAGTGGTCAGGCTGGGGAGGTTTCCAGGCAGTGGCAGCAGCCCCTTGTTCCTTACCTTTCCTCTGAAGAAAATTCAAAGGGTGCTAAGCTTCGAGGCTAACTTGAGTTCACAAGCTTTAATGAAATCTGCACCTCAGAGGCCCTATATAGCACAGAAATTCAGTGCCTTCTAGCAAATAATTCTGGTTTTTAATTATTTATTTATTTATCAGATTTTTAAAAAAATGTTATTTTAAATGGACTGTTCTGAGGGAAAGAGGAGGAACAGCAGGTGGAAGACATATGACAGCACTTTCTCTGTTCCTAAGTTCACTGGTAGCAGACTGGCATGCACCATTTGGATTTGCTCTTGATTTTCAGCTTCTTGAAAGCAACTGCTACTTGCAGCGGCAAGTCTCAATTTATCCAGCAAATTTCTGAAAGATTAATTTTTTCATGGAGGAAGGAGGAAGGGAAGAGTTGCAGGAAGCTGTATTTCATTATCTTGGATATATTGCACAGAAGTGAGTTGTGACACTGGCCTCTCCTGCTTCTGGGATTAAGTTCTAAAAAATATTCTCTGGGACAATATGCTCCCCTCCAGTAAATATTTAACTAGCTACATCTTCATCAGAATTAAACGAGGAACTATCCTGCTGTAGATGGCACACACTTATTTTGGAATCTGTGCTTGTTATTCATTCAGATTGTACAGAAATGGTAGATGACGTGTGGAGAGATGGGAAAAGGGGAAAGGCTGGGTGGGAAATAAAGTTCATAGACTGTCTAGATCAATTTTTTTTACTTGTCACACAGAAAGTCAGCCTGATGTAGATTTGCAGGTTGCCTGGTACAGAGGTCACACATGGAATAGTTTGTCACATGCTAAATTTTGTATTCAGTTTCTTTGCTTCTTAGCACTATTTGTTGGAGAAGCTTATGGACAGAGCATGGGAAGCTTGGCTGGGCTCTGGCCAAGGAGTTGCAGCTGGTCTCCTAATTAAAGAAAAAGAAAATAATATACAGGCCTATGGGGATCTGTTAGACACAGATTTATTGGGCAGGATGGAGAGGGACTTAAAGCTATTGCCTCCTCTCAGTCACCCACTCCCCATGCAGTGCATGAGCTCTGAGTTTCCTGATACTTTTGCACCCTTGTAAAAATCATCTGGAGCACCCTTATCATCTCCATTCTCTCTAGTTCCTGCCCATTTTGCAGCTTGTCCAAGTTCCACTTAATGGCTTCATAATGCGGAAATAACATGTAAGATAAATTTATGCATCTCAAAATAAGGGATTCTGCAGGCTAGGACTTGCTAAATGATAGTCCAATTACCTTTGCTGTCTCCTAGTCCTCCTCAGACATCAGTAAGGAAAACCACATCAAGATTAGCATTGTCGAGAACAAGAAGAGCCCATGTGTGATGGCTGCTGCAGTACCAGTTAGTCGGAATAGTTAGAAAGAAAAAAAAAAAACAAAAAAACCCCAGAACAAAACAACAAAAAACCCACAACCAAATGTTTTTCAAAAGTGAAATTTGTTGATTTATCCTGACTTCTGCAATGTTTGGGACATTGCCTGGAGAGGATGAGGAAGAGGGACCAGTTCATCCTGGGAGTCTCTGCACTCTTCTCTTGAAGGATTTTAATGCAACCTCCCAAATGATTTTTGTTAATAGAGGGAAATAAAGATGTGAGGGTGGGAAGAACCTTACAAACAAAGTTGACAAAAACCTGCTTGTCATTAGTTCGTGCAGTTCCAGGCTTTAGCTAATGTCCCTTGGACTTCTCATTGCCGTTTGCTCTCCCTGCATAATCTGGCTTCTCCACAGGGACTCAGGCAGAGGTACAGAGAGAAGGCACAGGTTTTGTACCAGTTACCTAATAATCTTGCCAGTATGGGGACACAGTTTCTCCAGGCTAATCTGAAGATTCAAAGTTGGAAGTGAAATCCTGGTTCTGCAGGAAGTGGCGTCATGCTAATTTTGGTCTAGCTTGGATTTCACCTTCAGGAATGTAAAATAAAATAAAATAAAAAAATTCTTTTTGAAGGGAGTAAGCATCAGTTAAGCCTTAAGCACTAGTCCAAGGTACAGGACATCAGCAGGATAAAGATGTGTTAAAAGTTAAGCTTGTGCTTAAAATGCTTTTCTGAGATTTTTCACAAATAGAAACCTGAGTGCTCCAGTTGTGTGCTCTGGCTCCAGTATTCTGCAGTGTATGCACCACCCTAACACATGTTTTTCAAAGCTGGGAGAACTATTGCACATTGTGTCATTTTTTATTTCATGACACTGTTGATGCAAACCAGGACAGGATGCTGTCTGGGATCACAATATATCACTTATTTCTATTTTTTTTGGTCTCTTCTTGCTTGCTGGAAGGAAAAAAGCATTAAAGCGAAAAAGGAAGAACATACTTTGAAATACAAGTGGATAAATGCTTCCCTTTTGCAAGGAACTGTACACATTTTCTTTAGTCTTCTGTATAATGTAACTCTTGAAGGAAAAAAAAATTAGAAGTAGTGTTAAAAATTGTTTTATAGCAATGTTTCCTTTTTGACTTTCCTGCCTGACTGTGATTGCAGGAGAAGCTGATCAAGAGATCTCAAGAGTTGCAGCTTCCTGGGATTGTCTGTCAGAGGAATGAAGAGCAAAAGCATAACTTTCCATCACAAAGTATGTGCCAGTATATTTTCAAGTGTCCTTAAAAGACTTTTCCTTGGACATAATCGAGTGGATTCAAAGACCCAAGAGGCCAGACCAACAAACAGATATCAGTCCTTAAGTTGTCTGTTTTTTTTTTTTAAATGAAAGTCAGCACTTGATCTCGGTAACATTTCCTGCGTAAAATACTGGCATGCCTTTTTGGTGCTGGTTTGCAATTTGGATTGTTTACATTAGGAAGCAGAGTGACCTTTAGAATTAAGTATTTCTTTGAGGAAACATTGTTCATTTATGGTGAATATATAAAGTCCTCCCTTCAGCAGGCAGCTGGAATCCAGCAGCAGGAGGCAGTAGGATTGATCTTCTGCTTTTCCTTAACATCCCAGTCTGCTTTTCAACTATCACTTTACTGAGACAGCACTGTCTTGATTTATCTCAGGGCCAGGACAAAAGCATTTCCCTCAATGACCTTGAATTTCTTCAGACTCCTGCATCTGCTGGTTTGATGTTTCAGATTTGATGAGCCTGAAACATTGTCTTCCCTGCAAAAGCAGAGCCCAGCTGCTTACTGGCCTTGCTTACAGTCTCTATTTGCAGTCCTTGCAGCTCAAATGCTTTGCTGCAAAAGCTGTACATGGATGAAGGGCAATCATGGTCAGCAATTTTGGTTAATTTTTGCTTGGAATAACAATATTTTTATTTCCTTTGTTCTGGCAGGTTCATTGTCATGTAAATGCTGGTGTACACGCTTCACTGTAAATGGAATTGGTTCCTAGGGTTTTAAGATGGAGCCCTTGAATGTTCTTTTCTCTGCTGATGTGGTATCTCATCTGTAGTTGAGTAGTTAGCTTCACTGTGAAATTTTTTTTTCATCTGGAAAGTTAATTTGCAAGTAACAGTGCCACGAATTCATCACTTCCCTTTCTGTATAAAAAGACATAAAGGGACTGTTCACTGCCCTTGGGAGGGCTTGTGTGCAATCTTTCCTTCTCTTTTCAAAATTGGGTTTATTCTGTTCTGGAGCAATGACCAAAATAAGTGTTAGTCTTCTTTTCAGGTGGATACAAGATTGTTCAGAGTTAAGTGGCATTGCATATAACTGCTTTTGTGAGAGGAACAGCCTTGGAAAAGGAGGGTTTTGGGGTTGCCCTCCTCATGCCGTGCTTGTGCAAAGAGGCCCTCATCTGAGTGCAGCTATTGTATGAGCATGAAGCAGTAAATGGCATTTCGTCTGATTCTTATTATGCATTCTCATTACCTTCATGTGTGGCCTGGGAGGGAAGTGGGAAGGGAGGGCAGAGCAAACCAACCCACTTACCTCCCTGGTGGTAAACCAGAGTTTTAAATGTGAACTGATTTAGGATAGGAGAAAAACAGACCAGCATCTGGCATGTCTGACTGCAGGCTTTTTCTGTGTCCAAAATCCTGTACGTTTGTGGAAACTGGGCTTTGTCAACATGGGAGGGTTTCGAGTGATTTGTGCTGCCATGCTAAGGGTCACTTATGTATGGTAGTAGTGAGTGTGTTAAACTTAGTTTGTACTGGGTACTAATTGTCCTCCTAGAGCTGGGTTGGTTCTCCATGGTTATTTACCATGCAAAATTTTGTTTTGCAATTGAGAAGCTGTCATCAGAGTTGTCTTTTTTTTTTTTTTTTTGCATATCAGTAACTCACATTATAAGGAATCATTCCTATTTAAAGAGTTGACCTAATTTTAGCAAATTGTTAATTTGTCACTTTTGTGTATACATTTACACCTGACATTTCCGTGGCTTCCTAATCTGTTAGGTGTGCCAGGTTCTAGGGTTGGTTTTGTTTGTTTGTTTGTTTTTGTTGGGGGGGGTGTTGTTGGTTTTTGTTTTGGTTTGGTTTTTTTATGGTTTGGTTTGATTTTCTTTTTTTTTTGGAGATTCAGTTCTATATAACATGGATAAACAATGTATTCATTGTATTTGGTTGGCCAGAATGTCTTTAATGTGGTGGCTACAAGAGGGGAACAGAGATAGTTTAAAAAAAATGTAGTTATTTAACTAGCAGAAGTTAGTTCAAAAGATCCATGGAAGTGTGGCTCTGTTACCCTCCTTCCTAGCCCCTTCCACACCACCCAATCAGGCTGCTGCCAGTGGGGAGAGAAGCTAGAAATCTGCAGAGCCCTAGCATTCCAGTCTCACTATACACAGACACTAGGAGATGTCCTAGCCTCCAGCCCCTTATGAAAAGAGAAATTATAAGTTTGGAGGCAAACAAATGATACCTGGAAGCCACGTGATGTTGGCCAAAGAGGAATTTATTGTGGAAGAAAAGGAGCAAGTGAAGAGTACTTGATGAGTATATGAGGACAGACCTGAGTAAAAAAGTTACTAGGCGTAAGATGTTTTTTAAAGTAAATGAAAAGGAGGCACACTAAGATACATAGTCTGAACACGAGAGGTGTTGTTTTTTGGTTTTTTCAGTAATATAATATTGGCAAATTTGTCTTAAGTGCCCTGGAGTCCCCCAGCACCACACTCTACAGATGTTCAGTGAAAACTTAATGAAAGTCTGTGAATTTTGTCCAGGTCTTGACAAGAATTTTATGGACTGATTAATGACCTGTGTTACTGTGGATGCAGGTTTCCTCTTCTGTCTGCTGGTGGTGTAAGTAAAACTTGCACAGATATGGCTTTTGCAAAACAAACAAAAAACAAACAAACAAACTCCCAAAACCAAACTACCTGCAAACCCAGGGGTGCCTTGTCTTAAGGAACAGCTTCAGAACAGAAAGCAAAATGGAGAACTTTCCTCCCAAAAGCTGAAGAAGGAAGAATATGTAAGTTATGGGATCTATAGGGTAATGTCTTGTGGCCCTTAAGAGTTACTTTCCTTGAGTGCTTAAAGCAAGAAAAAGCAGAGTAGATGCCAACCAGCAGAGGAAGGAGAGCTGTGCTACTTATTTTAACTCTTAGTTAGGCAAATAGGATTAGCTATGGGGGATTAAAATGATCAGACCTGAATTTTACTTTAATATAAGTAGGACCATATGTCTTTGGGGAACTCCATCTGGTTTCAGGCATTTTTAGTGGGAAAATGAGACAATTTTGATACTTTTGTCATCTGTTGTGGGGTTTTCTGGGATGAGTTGGGGGTTGCCACAGTTTCAATTTGTTCAGTTCATGAAGTTCATGCTGAATTAATATTCTGTGAGTGAAATGTTTTGGTTTTGTTTTCCCACTTGTCAGCTTTGCACTGTGTTTTCTAAGGGGACAGAGGCAGCTTGAAAATTGAATGTTCTAGCAAAGACAAAAGAGACCTTTTAGTCTATTTCTTCACATAACCTTCATTGTCTTCAGAAAAATCTGATGTGACCATCTTTTTGGAAGGAAATAGGTGTGGTGGTGGTAAATAATGTAGCCGAATTACATTAAGTCATGAAAATCTTCCATGTGTTCTTGAAACACAGGTTTCCCACTTCCCCTGTGAACCAGGGTTGCTTCATCTAATACACAGAGAAAGCAGAGAAAAAGATGAAACTATATGAAATAGCTGAATGAAACGCATCAAACAGCTTGCTTGTCCTTTTCTCCAGCATTTCCTTCTTCACTTCAGAATAATTGCATCAATTTAATTGTAGTCACTCCTGATGTAAAGATGACAATCTGACATTGTTATGGTTATCTGTCCCACAGGTGGACTCGTAGATGTTACCAGCCAATTTGCTTTAAAGAACAACAAAAGTGACTTTTTTTTTTCCCAAGAATAATGTAATATTCATTTAAAAGAAAAATCCTACATATGACCTCATGGTTTAAACTTAGCCAAATATGAATTTGTGAATTTTGCATTTAGTTTTTCTGAGGTTTATCTTTTTGCTATCTTAGCCCTCAGTTCTGCTATTGACCTGAAGCCTGCAGGATAAAGTTACTGTTTCATCTCTCACCTCATTTGGATCCTAAATGGCTACATCACCTCATAGTGTAAAAAATAGCAATATAAAACAGTAAAAACAATACTGAAGGAGACTTGTATTATAAGGGAAAGTGAAAGGACCTGGTGCTTCTAGTCCCCAGGGATGGGAGAGGAAAAAGCAAGTACAATGGCTGAACAGTACAAGCCAAGCACAGGAAGAAGGTTGCTGTTTATTGGCTTTTGAAGAGTACCTACATAAAGCTTGGTGTGGTATGAGAAATGCAATAATATAGAAAGAAAGGAAAAATTAATAGTTCTAAATACAAATCTATGCATAGCAGAAGAGCCAGACAGTGCTTTTTTCCAGGGAAATTGCATTTTCTGGTTAGTAAATGGTACTTTTGGGGTAATCAAAAATTCTGTTTCACAGAGTAATGACTCAGTGTGTGTTTCTTAGTCCATATTGTATGCTTGCCAGAAATGCCATCCTCTGAGTCTGTGCTCTGAACTCAGGTGTTTTTTTAATACAACTTCCAGTATTTTCAAAAGACTACTCTCCCTGACCTAGTTTATTAAAAGCACTGTACTTTTGCCACACTACTGTAGTTTTACTCTGTTCTTCAAATGCTGGTAGCCCTAACAAGTGTCCCCACTAGAGAGGGCTTCTTGCCTGTCAGGGACATTGAGCAGTGACAGTTTATCTTAACATTGTAAATACAGACCACCACATGGAAAATGAGGTGCTCTACATGTGTTTCTCTGTGTGTGTGTTCATTTATCAGTTTCATAGTTATCGTCCATAGTAGTTTGTTGTTGAAAAATGGTAATTTGCCAGAACATGTTGCAGATTTTTATATGGACTTCCCCCCCCAAATTTCACATTTCAAGAAAATAATTTTATCAAACACATGATTTTTGAAAATTTTCAACTACCTCCACTTACTAAAAGTAGCAATTTGACCAGATTAAAATATTACACTGGAAGCACTTCAAAAATGTAGACCTGAAGTGCAGACTAGACTATAGATTTGATTTATTCCAGACTCAATTAAGTGAAACCTGGAGATCCAGACATTCCTAGTTTTTGAATATTATTCAGAATCTAGGTCCAGACATGAATCTTGCATTGGAAGGTTAACCAATTTATGTATCTCTGGGGGTTATTTAATAAGGTTTGATTGGACCTGGAAGGTAGCGACTACTTAATATTTTTGATAAGTAGAGAGGAGTTAAGGATTTCCCGGGGATGGTCCTAAGGTCATCATGCATTTCACAAACACAGCCTGCAAGAAGACATTGTAGAGTGTCTCATATATTGCAAAACTAATGCCAGCACTGATAAAGTCAGTATGTAGTGAGTGTCCCAAATGAACAGAGTATTCTTTTTCTGTGTTTAGCAGAGTTAAACAAAACAATAGTTTGCTTAATGTAAATTTTCTTGATTTTATTTTTTATTTCCTTTCTCTTTCTGAAAATTTAAGATGATAAAGATGCAGTAATCTGAATTTAAGCTTCTCCTAATATGTTGTCTCAGTGTTCCTTGCCAGCCTACTATAAAGTCAAGAATAAAATACCTAAAGTTAGGCATATCCTAAGGACCATTCTGAAATGAAAAGCAGTGACTTCATCCTCTGGGTACTTTCACTGCTTTTGACCTGATCCAAAGCCCACAGAAGTCAGTGGTTTGCTTGGTTTGGGTTCTGTCTGGGCAATGTGATTATGTCAGCAGTAATATTTCAGGGAGCTGGAAAAGCAGCTTGATAAGGAAGGAGAGAGCAGGCAGGACTCAGAAATCGCTGCCATAGAGTAGACTGTTCACACAGGCATGAGTGTTGTTTAGGAAGCATTGAGCACTTCGGAAAAATGGATCATGCAGCAAGTTGCTTAGGGATACTAAAGTCAAAGAGCATCCAAGCATTGCTTTGTGAGTTGCCTTTATGGCAAATAGAGTTAATGTTTCATTATATTTGGAAAAATGCTATAGAATTCCTCCCTAGGCCTCGTGAGAAAACTGAACCAACAGGAACTTTAGTTGTAACCCCCTTCTCGGATGCCAGGAAAGAGTCCTCTGCCATAACCTAACAAGATATCCTATTGAGGTCAAGAACATTTTTTACTTCCATGATCTTTCTAATCTCAGGCAAGGAGAAGGGAACTTAAATTATTTAGAGAAAATAGAAAACACAAAATGCTGATCTTCTGCTTGTTAATTCACATAAAACTGGGATACACATGGGGAAAGGCTTGTGTCTTTCCTGCAGTCTTCATGGTTGCAGGGAAAAGCCCCCTGCTCTGTGCCTGGGAGATGGATGGAAGTAGGGTGACTGTGCCTGGCTGGCTTCACTCTCAGGAATGCAAGAGGGACTGGGCTAGGACCACGGTATGCAGAATTTTACAATGACCCAGACATTATGAACTTCTGCACATTGGAGTATTAAGGATTACATCCTTAAGTGGCTTAGCTTTGAAGGCAGTAAGTATGGGCAAAGAGGGCCTCAGAAACCCCTGGTCCTTGATTCTCTTTTGTCCCTGAGCTGGGAATTAAGTCCGGCTCTGCTGACCACCGCGCAGCTCAGACTGGAAGTGGGAAAGGATGCCCAGTAAACAGCAAGGGAAAGAGGAAATCCCTGGCCACATGACTTTGTGCAGATGGTCTTAGGCTTCTTGCATAATCCTATGCTTTTGTTTCTTGGGAGAGACCCCACCTCTCCTTTGCCTGAGTGTAAGCATGTGTAGGAGGCTCAGTGGGGGAATCTTGCTGATTTAATCATTCCTTACATGTTGTTTTCTTGTGTATGGGACCATTGAGCCTGTAACAATCAATCTAGCAGGCTCTCAAATAGGAAAACGCTACGTATGATCTAAGCTGCATGCTGAAGTGTGGTTATTGGAAATGAATTTTATGGCTGAATAGGCCAGCATCATGTTGTCTCTTTGCTTTTTTGGGCTTTTAGTTATTTAATCACAATGTCATGCTGGCAAAATATTTTATGTTTTTCCATTTAGCTTGCTGACTTAATCTTCTGCTTCTGGAAATGTTTACACGCAGATGACAAAATAAAGATTTTGTAAGTAAACTGGTGGCTTACTTTTTGATTATGTTAATTGAAAAGCTTATCTTCGTGGCATCTTTTTAAAGAATAAGAAAGAAATTTTCTGAACTCCTATGCATTAAGGTAATTATTTTTGCTGTTTCTTATTCATATTGTGGTTGCTGAGAAACAGAAGTAATAATATTAATTTGGAAGTGTTCTCCTTCCATTTGTCCTTCCATCGAATTGGCAATTCCTGATTGTTGTGTTCCGTATGGTACTCTACCGAATATTTACATGTCTTCCCTTATAGCCTTTAAATGCATTTGTAAATCTCTTTTCACACATGGTCTGTGTTTTGGTGAAAGAGGTCTATTGCAGGCATTCCTAATTACTGCACTAACATTCCTTACAAAATTTACGTGAGGAGCTCTGTTCAGGTCTTACGGTTTTGAAGAGATTCCAAATTTTAGAGGTCGCCTAATGCTGTGAAGAAAATAAGACAGTCCTGTTGATCGTGAGACTGTTGCATTATTTCCCATGATGAGGAGGGCTAGGATTATGTGAGATAATTACTGCTGCAGAGCATGTTTGATTGCTGTTAAGTGACTGAGAAATAATGCCTCATAAGTAACGCTGCTGTTACTAGCAGCGTTCGCCTTCATTTCTGTGTGTATAAGAAGTGGGAACATGTTTGAAAGATCTGGCTTTTAGATATGACTGTCATTTGCCTGTAACCTCTGTGCTGCTACAGTAGTTTGTTTATACCTGTCATCTATCATATGGCAGATGAGAAGGAAAAAATCAATAAATAGCTATTTTGCCTCCCACTAACTTCCCATATGTTGAGATGCTTACGGTTGCTCACTTAGCACTCGGGCTTCAAACTGTGTGTTTCAACTTCCTCTTTAATGTAATTTACTTCTCTGCTTAGTATGGTAGGTGTAGTGCTCATCAACAACACCTGTCCTCTTTGTTCAAACTGAGGTTTTTAAAAAATGTGGAGATGATATATCGTGGTGCTTATATTTGTGGAATCTGGTGCCCTCCATCCTTTGTTGTATGGTGGGGATAATAGAAGCCTCTTGCCTACTTAACTCCTGTGATTAAAATGGGACACAGTGTGATGTTCTTCTCAATTAGCATGATCGGCTCCCGGGGAGCTGGTTGGGGTGGTTCCCATTTTCCTCTCTGATGAGTAGAAAGAGTCTTTTGAGAATTGCTAAGTAATTCAAACCATTAGGAACCTGTCAACTTAAACAATGCCCGCTCTGACCAGAAAAATGATTGTGAGCGGTCGGACACCCTGGCAGATGTTGAACTTGTTCTCATTGTTCACTCTGCTTCAGGCAAATAGCTTTGCAGCAGCTTGCAGGATTTCTGCGTCGCTCTGTTCAGGCAGCGCGTGTGGGTGTAAGCAACACATGTTGGCCAGACTTCATCTAGCTTTTATACCCCAGTATTTCTTTTAGTTAATTTAATGATACTGTAATAAGCTGCTAATATTGCCATTTACCACTTCTAGTACGTTTGCCAGCCAGCTATAATGAGAAGCCACAATCAAGACTTAAAAAAAAAAAAAAAGGGCAAACAACCTCACCTCCCCAAATTTGACTTCTTTAATATACCTTTTGTTGTGCTAATTTCTTATTTTTCATTTTGAAGTGCTTCTCTACAAAAAGAATGATTAGGGGTATTGTTAAGCAGAATTTTCTGTATACTTATCTAACCCTAGGATCTGAAACTTCTGGGGAAACATTCATGTCTTGAAACCTCCTATAAAATCATATGCATATGCAGGACTACTTTAGCTAAAATTCATTGTGCAACAAGACTTATTTCATATGCCTTTTGTTTTGTGCTATTGAAGCAAACAGTGTTTTGACACAATTTTCTTAGAAATTTTGCCATGCTTCTTCTTCTGTAACATTCATTTATGTCTGCAGATTTTTCTAATTCCATTGATGAACCAATGATCAGTATTTTAAAGAAAAATTATTTAATAAGTTGGGTGGAAAACAACCCCTTAAAGCTTCCTGTCCTCTCGGTAACTGTTTGTGCTTTTGTCTTGAACAAATGATGGCGAATGGTCGATCTTGCACAAGCAATTAGCTGGTCTGTTGGATCAGTTAATGGAACAAGCAATGGTAGTAATGCAATGAGAAGTAACATGTGTGCTTTGTAAATATTTATGTTGTAAGATCTCCTAGTATATTCTTGTGACAAATGACTCCGCCTTCAAATATTTTTACGTGTTTAGTAGGCAAGGGTTTTTTTATGGCATGTGTGAAGGCTTCAGTTCTCATTTTTCAGCCTAATGCACTCAAAAAAACTTTCTACTCATATTTTTATGAGATTTGTCCAGGTTTTGGATTTTTGTTCCTACATAGTAACAGTCCTAAATTAAGAACATTTTTACATGTATCTATTGCAGTAAAAGATCTTTTAATTACAGCTCAGAAGATACAACTACCTGGTTAACTAAAATTTGTTACTGTCCACTGTGTATTGAAAAAGTGTATTGCTTGTCAAAAAAAGATGTATCAGTTTTGCTCTACCGATATTGAAAGTATTTCCCCAACTTGATCTTGTGTATCAGTACTTCTCGCTTGGTGTTTCAAAAATGAAGCTTTTACCATAAGTTTTGAAGAAAAAAGACTATTAAAAAGTTTGAACCTCTGAGGCTGTGCAGGGCGAGCCTGTCCACCGAGGTAGGTGCCATTGCTGCTAAGGGCAACCTTGGTCTCAGGGCTTAACTCTTGTGAGTGCCTTGTTGGTTTCAGACGTTGCAATGAGAACCCTGGCAAAACAACCCCTCATTTTTATTACTGAGCATGACATTATATGGTGTGGGATATCCCTTTTGTCTGTTGGGATCAGCTGTCCCAGCTGTGTCCTCTTGCCCACCCTAGCCTTCTCACTGACGGGACAGAGTGAGAAATGCAGAAATCCTTGGTGCTGTCAAGGCATTGTTCAGCAGCAGTGAAAACAATGGTGTGCTATCACCATTTTGGTCACAGATCCAAAACACAGCAACATAGGGCCTACTGTGAAGAAAATTAGCTCCAGTCCCAGTGCTGACTTACTGATGGATCATTGCAGGCCAGGCTTCCTGCATCCAGCATGCAAGTCACTGAAACTGAGGGGATAAGTTGGCTGCACAGTCGTTTTTTTATTCTCTCCTAACCTCCCATTTTTCAGTAATGCTTATGCCACCTGCCTTGCCATCATGTGATCATGCTTTATCTTTCTTCATTTAATTCTACGGAAATTAATAAGATAGGCACTACAGGCGCTTTGATTCCCCAACTATTCTCTGTAACACTTGAAAATAGATCATTACCACAAATAGTAAGCCCTTGTTGACAGCAGCACTAAAGAACCATGCAACATAAAAGTAAAGGAAAAATGTCATCTTGCTTTAAACATCAGGTGTGGCTAATTGCATGCCTTAAATGTTAGTGGATTCTCCCTGTTCTGGACACAGGGAAAACCCATTTGATGGAAGCACAAGGTGCGTGCGGAGAGTGTCCGTACAGCAGCCCCTCTCCCCTGCAGGGCTGCGCAAGGGCACAGGGAGGTGGGAATGAGGAGAATCCCTTTGATCTCTTTTATTACAGCATTTCACAGGGAGAACAGGAGATTCTGCCAGAAAGGTAGTAGGCACTATGGGCATTGTAAGTCTCTGTGGTAACTCAGAGTACATGTACATCACATTTTTATTGCTTAAGATCTATTCTGACCTATAGCCAGAGCTGTTAGACTTGTGTTGATACTGTCATTCGGTAAGTGAAATGGCCTGCTTTCTGGCAAGCAAGAATGGGCTAACACACAGGCTCTTGTTTACTCTTTTCCCTAACGCCTCTAAATCAGAATTAAGTAATGAATGACTTCCACTGTTTTTGTCCTTTTGGGTTTGACAAACATTTTGAGAGGAGACTAGGAAGCTGAGTGCATGAGCACTGGTTTGCAGAAAGTTGAGTTCTCAGAAATTGAATTGACATCTTCTAGAGGAATTTAACGGGGTGTAAGGTTTGCCTTCACCACTGTCTCAATGGGAGACCACTGTGTTTCTTGTGTAGTTCCCCTTCAAGGCAAAAATATGAAGAATGGACCTTAAGTACAGTTTAATGAGAATATTTGTTTAGCAGATGTTGCATGATTCAGATGTTTCAGTCATGAGATAAACAAGGCTTTGAAACTCATCTCTGGTTATTATCTTGTTGACAATAACATGCAATTATTTTTTAGCATTAGTTACACTTAGTATAGCGCAGCTTCCCAGCTTTCTTGAGAGCTCCATTAGAAGTTTCTGATTTGAGAAACTGAATTTCTTACTTCAGACTTATTTAATTCCTACACAGATTCTGTTTCAGAGAGCATGGGAACATGTTTTAGATCTCATGGGAAGACTCTGTGCACATCTGCCAGTCTGGTTAAGCCGTTGATATCTTTCCACATGTGCCCATCCAGCACCCATCTGTGGAGCATTAGTCGAGGGACCTTATGGACCAGGGATTTTCACACAGCTCAGCTGTATCATTGTCAAGTGAGCTAGGCAGAAGAGGGCCAGAGGCAAAGCAAAGAACTGGTCTTTCAGAAATAGACTGAACTGTGTCTAGGAAAACATATTTTATAGGGGTGGCATATGGGTATAAAAGTAGGCTGACTTTAGGGAAGGAGGTGTGTCATTATCTCATCATGAGTGCTGGGAATATGTGCATTTTCTATGTTTTTCTTCATGCATTTCCATTGCTTAGGAAACAAAACCATGGTGACAGTGGGATGTCCTAGCACTTTCGAAGTAAAATCTAAATTTTATTTAGTGTAAAAGTGATGTAAAAGGTAGGTTAAATAGCTGTCTTTTTAAGGATTAAAAATAAATTAAGGGCTTTAAAACCTCTTTGTGGAGGGAGAGAAATGAATTCTCAAAATTAATACACAGAACTGTATTTTTAATTCCATTGGGGACTTCTCTGCACAAACTACAGTTTGTTTTTACTGCAAAACAGATGTTAAGAGCCATTAAACTAGCAGAGACGTACATTAACACAAGCCATGGAGTTTCCTCTTGCTGTATTGAAATACCCTTTAATTTCCTGTGTGACGTAGCAGCTCTCTCGAAAATAAGGATAATGTCACCCTTCTCTTTCCCAGCAATGTTGTGATGATGATACCTTTGTGGAAGATTGTGAGGCACACAAATACTTCACATAGTAATAAGAGATTGATTTATTGTTTTCACCATGAGGCTCGCCTACTCTTAGTTTATCTCCACAGAATATCTATCTCATCAGGTTGTCCCAAGTTGCTAATGGCAAGGCAGTAGGTGAGAAAAAGGGGACAAAATGAATGTGTAGACTCAGTTTTGGGAGTGTAATAAAGAAGGATCCTCATGTTGTAACCCACAAGCTAGACTGTACCAAATAAGTCAAGTAGAAATCAGAAAAGTATGCCTTCAACATGCAATGTCAGTATGCTAAAAGTAATCGGTTAAGTACATTAGAGGTGAAATTTTGAAAATAAAATTTATTTGAAAATAAAAGAACTTGGGGGTATCAACTGGAGTCCTGAGACCAAACTTAATGAGTGTTGATTGCCTTGTTACAAAAAGTGGGAAGGCATTGATGGAACTGGCTGATAAGAAGTGAAAGACATAGTGAATACACAGTTGGATAAGAAATAATGTAGTAAATAGCTGAATGACCCCCAAGACTGGAATGATCAGATGCAGTGAACTTGAAGAAGGAGAAAGTACTGAGTTGAGTGCTTTGCACTAATAGCAAGAATGCCTATTCACATTTGGGAGTTACTCTTAAAATGGAAGTGAAAGGGAATGGACAGCTTTATTACCTGTTCCTGGAAGATTGTGAGGCATTAATGTGATTCAGCTGGGTTCAAGATTATGTTAGGCCGGGTATTTTTAATTGACTTAAGGAAGAATCACTATTATTGAAAAGGATGCTGGAGAGGCATCTTTGGGAATAGTATTTTTACTTCTGAAGATTCATCTTTAAGAAAGATAAATTCAACAGGATAGGTGATGATGAAAGTCTGATGGACTGGTTGGATACTCATTTTATCTAAGGAATCATTTGAACATGTTTTAATGACCTAAGAGATGGATTTGTGGGGAAAATGCAGTACTCTGTGTGAGAAGGGGGATAGGACCAGAGGCCAGCTATTGCTCCTGAGAGAGACCTGGTACTTTGACTCATGAGCTGTCATTGCTCTCATGTTAGTCCCAGAACTTGGATCTGGACTGTTAGTGAAATAATTGGACCACAGCAATGCTAAGGGAAGAGAATATAATTGTACCGGGAAAATGAAAAAGAAAACAGTCTGCTCTGCACGGAGAGTAAAGTTGTTACCAGAACAAGCAGATGTGAAGGCCCTGGATGTATTTTCAGTTGTAGAATTAGCAGTATGGGCATAAGTCGTGTTCTGCTCTATTGGGTTTTACAAAAACTGGCCTGTGGAATTTGCTTGTGGAAAACTTAATGGAGGTCATTAAAATTCAAAGAAGGATTTAACCTTTGCTGTGATGAGGGGAGTGTATTCAGTGCTAATATTGTCAACCTGTGAAGTTTGAGAAGAGATCCAAGTTGTTGCTATCCAGTGGAGGAGTTAGCTATAACTGGGTTTTGGAGATGAAACAGAATTTTGTTCCACATTACTCAAAAGCTGCTGGGTTCTGAAGTTCCCTCTGTAATGAGTCAGGATAGTGGACACAGTGGAACAGAGGTGGCAATTCCTCTGTTACTGTGCAAATCATTATTTCATTTTTGTGGACGTATGTATTGATTGGGGCTTTTGTGGGTTACTAATGACTTTTATTATAGTGTTCATGTGTTTCTTTTCGACTGAACGCATCATCTGCAGTGTAACTTGGCTGTGTTTTCACACTTGGCACTTGAATGTAACTCTGCAATTTTATTAGAATATTTGAATAAATGCCTTGTTTTTTGGCCGACCTTGTTCACCAACTGTTGCTTCAATCAATGAAGTGTTGAGCTTTTCTGATAATAAAGCAATTGTTCATGCACCTAACTACAGATTTAACAGCTTAGCTCTGTATATTGAAACTTGGGGATTCCATCTGCAAGTAAAGAGACATGTTTTATCTGAGGTCAGTTATTAAAAAAACAATTCTTTCAATGGGAAAGTATAAATGTCTGACTAAAGAAAGTAGCAAGGAAGAGAGCACCAGAGTTTACGGTTGTATACATGATGCTGTTGTGCAAAGTTGTTAAACTCAACTGAGAGCTGCTCAGAAGAGTGGGTTTTCATGACTACAACATTCCTGCTGTGGTTGGAGGAATTACATTTTTGCCAGGGTGTCTCACTCGAGGATGTTGGGAATGCTCCCTCCTAGCAAGCTTGGGGGGGGAAGAAAAAAAAAAAAAAAGCTGGGGAAAATAAAAAAACCACAAAGGAAAAAAAGAAAAAAAAAAAAAAAAAAAGAAAAAAAGAAAAAAAAAAAAAAAAAAAGAAAAAAAGAAAAAAAAAAAGAGGAGGAGACCCTGGAGGTACCCTCAGGCAGGCAAACCCCTTACCACTGAGCAGCCTTCCAAGCAGCCTTCCTGTGGAAGCAGCCTGGAGGCTGAGGAATGTGGGGTCAGACAAGAGCTCAGTCACGGTGTATTCCCCGGCGGCTGCCCGGCATGGTGGCAGGCCGGCCCGCATAATCGTTTCAGACGGAAAACCGTGGAAAACCACCCTCTGGTTAAGTCTGCATCATGCTGTTCCACCAATGGAAAAAATTGAACTGGAGGAGGGTGTGTTGCCTGCGGACAAAAATACATCCAGCCTCGCGCAGGATCTGTTTTTAGTTCCTAACGGCTCAGCGTTTTCAAGTGTTAGGCACAGTTTCCTGGCATGCCCAGGGCAGGGACAGTCCGTGTGTCTGCGTGTCCGTGTTCCCGTGGCAAGACTTGGGGCAGCCGGGAGTCAGCGCCCCAGTCAGCTGAAGTCAGCACCCGGGGGGAAGGTAAGTGGGAGCGGGAAGAGGGACTGGAGACGGGAAGGGGGATGTTGGGGGAGAACAGTCAGTTCTCTGCTCACCGGCTGCCAGTCAGACTTGGAGCACTGAAAGAAAAGGGGAGAAGGAAGGACTTGGGAAGCCTCTGAAAACGGAGGGCAGAGTGGGCTACTGCGATGCCAGGACTTGCAGCCCCTGTGCTGCCTCTGCTATCAGTGGCTGCGCCCAAGATGAATGGTTTTCCTGCAGAATACAGTTCTTGGTGATTATCTGTCAAACTCCATTAGCCTGAATTGCTAAGTAAACCAGAGCTGAGATTATTTTACAGCTCTGCAATGACAGGGCTGGATTTTTTTTTTTTTGGCAAAGTATGAGAAAGTATGATAGTACTATCGTTTCTGTAACTTTAAAGTGACCCTTCCAATACAGTATATTGAATAATCCCTCCAAATCTTTTATTTTTTTTTTATTATTCTGTCTATTCTCAATAATACTCAAAGTAATTTATGATAAATAGTGTACCCAAGCAAGGGTGTTGTGTTTGCACTGTGTTAGAGAAAAAAGTTTCAGTCAGCATTACTACCAATACTGAAATGGGATGGTATGGACAACCAAAGCTTCTGTATCTGGCAGAGGTAGGTCCTGCACAGGTTGTCATCTTTCGATGTAGATTTTCAATACATAACTGTACACCAATTGTGAAAATGCTACGTTCTGTGGCACAGACAAAATAAAAAAGAGGCAAATGCCCAAGAAATGGAGAAGTGTCTTTTGCCCCCTTCCCCCTTTTGGTTTTTTTTTTTTTTTTGGTTGGTTGGTTGGTTTTTTGTTTGTTTTTTTGTTTGTTTTTTGGGTTTTTTGGTATGTTGTTTTTTTTTTTTTAATGGGGTGATTAATTATTTGTGCCATGCAATCAAAGTTTGCAACTTTGTTTATGCTTGTTGCTGATGTGGTCACTGAGCTAATTTTGTACGCTGGTGACTTCATTGTGGTAATCATGCCTTTTTTTCCCTTTAGGGTAGTTGATTTCATAATGTTATACATTGTATAGAAAGTTACAACTTAAAAGCAAGGGCTGGAATATTTTATCTGATCACCTTCAATGGGAAAAGGGTATCCATGTACCATGGAAGAGAGGACCCTCTGAATAGGGCACTCTGTAGCTGTTAAGCTGCAAAGCAAGTTTTTTAGTGGGGAAACTCAGTGAACTTTTTTTGTTCTTTTAATGTGTAACATGCTGGTACTACAGGGGTACAGGAAAGGAAGCCTTAAGCTGTGTTACTGCTGTAGAGCTCTTGGCATGCAAAAATCAAGATCTGCTTTCAATTTTCCAAGGAACTGTGTCTCAAGTTTGCTTTTGGTGTCTAAATCCTAGATCCTCTGTCCTCTTCAGGAAGTCTCAGAGCCGAAGGTAGGAAAGCATTTACTTTGGAATTGATACTCTCAGGTGTTTATGAATGTGTAAACTGAGAGTAGAAAAGACCATCCCAAACATGATGTGGTTTCCCCCTCCCGCTTGTGGAGCAGACTATGTAATAGGTGACAGGCAGGCAGTCCAGCCCTTGTCCCTCAGCCTGAAACATGCTGTTTTGCCTGTTGCTAATGGAAGTTTTTCTCTGGTGTCATGGGTTAAGAGTTGGTCCAATAGACTTGGAATGTGTTATGCCAAAAAGAACCTTTGTGGGCCCAATGTCTCGGATTGTTGATCCTTTCTGCCATTCGCTTCTTCTTTTGATAGGGTCTATGGGGCTACTCCAGGTATGGTGTTTTGAACTGTGTCATAGTCCAAAAATAACCTTTCTCCTATCTTCTCCAAAGCTGATGTTTTGGCACCTACAGTTTTGGGTGGGTATGCGTGAGAGAATATCCCCTAGCTACCTGCCAACTATGGTTGTATTTGATAGGATGAGGTGGTTACTACCAAAACAGACGAGAAAGGAGAAAGGCTTCTTGGTAGAGCTTTGGAAATCCTTTGACCAGAAAGCCCCAGTCTCCCCACCTGTTGTTATCGTGAGGAGGGCTGAGGCAGAGACTTCTTCAGGAGTTTGTCTAGGCGAAGACTGCAGATTTGAGCTTAGTCTCCAAGGTGTTGTTACTCCACAGCTCAGGGTGGGCAGTGATGCTGGAGCCCAATCATGACTCCTTTCAGGTGCACCGTACTTGCCACCTGAGGCCTCAGGCCTTGAAATTCCCTGAAAGCACTGTGTTAATCTGCATCAGGACCTGCCAGCATGCTTATAGCCGGCGTAGGCTGAGAAGAAAAGATCTTTCAGATCACTGAGTTCATTTCCCCTTCAAGGGCAGGAAATAGACCCTTGGACATATCAGCTCTTTAGCTACTGCAGCTACTGCATTGAGCAAAGATGTCGGCTGGCACTCCTGGTGTTGTTTTTTTTTTTTTTTAACAAGCTTAATAGCTTTTATTTAAATGGGTATGCACTTTAACCATTCTGTATAAATTCAATAACTTTTACAAATGATGAAATTTGTTTTTGCTGCCAAAGAAAAATAAGACCCTAGAGATTTAGATTGTATCAGCACTGGTGTAATATGATAAGGATCTTCAGGCTTGACTCAACCTTCCATACTGCACTAGCTTGAAAGCTATAAGGCTTAATTTAATTAAGCTGCCAGTGTCCTGGACCCAGAACAATTGGGTTGAGCAAGAGAAGGAATCATGTTCCAGGTAACGGGATGTGTAATTCTGTTGTGATATAGCTGTGATGCAGTGTAGACCTATTGGAATTAATGTTATTTTAAGAGAAGTAACCAGAAAAGGAGATTGTCCTTTTCTTGCTTCAACTGTGGAATTAGAAGTCCGTATGCAATGTAGTTATGAGTCACAGCATGAAAAGAAGTGTCTGGGGTCATAATGGCTACTTATGTTTAATGAGAAAAACAATTGGCTTTAATTTGATCTGTAAGCTACCAAACAGTTCCTAATACAGGAGGCTAGAACTCTACAGAGACTAATGAGTCAGTGAGGAATTATGTCTTCAAACTAAATTTTTAAGGCAAAATAGTACTTTTGTTTTGTTTTGTTTTGTTTTTAAATACAGGCATACTTGTGGTGTTTTGGTTATTCATTCTTTGAATACAGTGATATATAATGCAAAGTATCTTGCCAAGAATACCACACTATAATTATTATGGTATATTTTTATAATAGGAATGTGATTGAGATTGCAGGAATGAGAAATCTGCTTCTGATTTGTAGAAGCATGTAACCAAAGTGCGTAGTTCTAAAACATACAGTAAATTGTTTCCAGTAAGAAACTCCACATTTAATCCAGCTACAGTGTTGTGCTAACCTGCTCCCCTCATTAATTTCACATATCCGTCCATACACAGCCCTGCAGGAAGGGGAGGGCAGGTTCACATTCTAGCATTATGTATTACTTTCAGATTAAAAGCCAGAGTAGATTAAAAGTTAATTAAAGCTTCAAACCTGTAATTCTGTATCCTTATAAGAATTCACAAAGCACAGTGATTCTTTTGAACATTTATGAACACGTTAGTATCTGAAAGTTAGTTATATACAATTTCAAAGACTTTGTAAGTCATTTAAAATTGACAGTGTTTTAACCATTAGGTGAAAGAGGACATAAAAGTAGTTTGAGAGAAAGGATAAGAATTGCTCAGGCAATTAAAACAGACAAAAAAACAACACAAAAGGCTTTTCCTGATGTAAAAACCCACTAGCTTAGTTGATATACATCAAAACATGGAACATTTATAACTTGATCTGCCATTAAAAGAAAACAAGTTGGTAATTTCATGTAAATGTTTTCCTTTTTTTAGTACTTTGAAATACTTTCAGATTCTCCACTATCCCAGCTCCTCTAATCCTGATGACAGCCTCCTGTGGTGCACTTATGAGCCATGCACTCAGGGCAGCTGCATGTGTGAAGACCCTGGCACTGCCTTTTCTCCTCTTCATACCTTCCTGCTCCACATGCACAGTCCAGAGGTGCCATCGCGGCCTTGCTCTGTGGTTGGGAGTCTTTACCTGCCCTTGTAGAAATACAGTTTTTAAACACAGCAGAAAGCACATGACTCCTCTTGCTTCATCACTGGAGAGTAGTTGATGGGAATGCACTCTGCTCTTGACATATAAAGGCCCTTTGTAAAAGTATTTATGGTGCTGCAGCGTGAGTTGAAGCCCTGCCTTTCTTTGGCAGATGTTTATACCCATGTGGGTGGCTGTGAGGGATTGTGCCGTGACAGGTACTCCTGGTTAGGAGTCCTATCCCCTCTTGAAAGGAACTGCACCGGTGCAGGTAACAATCCTCCTGTTGGTGAAGAAAGTCTGAAGAGCTTGTGACACATGGTTGCTGCTTAAGCTACAAGTCAAAAATAAAAGACTTGGTTAGTTTCTTTCTTTCTTTCTTTGCTCCCTCAAGAAAAGGCCTTCTTAAGACTTTTAAGCTGTGTCCTGGTGTGTCACTGTGAAGAACTGAGAAGATGGGGGTTAGTGTCTTCTCCCAGGTGACAAGTGAGAGGAACAGAGGAAACGACCTCAGGTTGTGCCAAGGGAGGTTTAGATTGGATATTAGAAAAAAATTCTTCATTTGAAAAGGTGGTCAGGCATTGGAATAGGCTGCCCAGGGAAGTGATGGGATCATCATCCCTGGAAGTGCTCAAAAGGCATGTGGGTGTGACATTATGGTTTACTGGTGAACTTGTCAGTGCTGGGTTAACAGTTCGACTCCATGATCTTAGAGAGATTTTCCAACCTTTACGATTCTATGTGGATCCTATTTTCTAGGGACAAGGCAGCTAGCTCTAGCTCTTACCTATTTTTCAGCTCTTAATCTAGCTTTTCTTTTGAATGCCTTTTCCTTGTTAATAATAGGAGGTTTTGAATTTAAGCTCTTCTGCTGTGCCTGAAGATTTTTGTTCCTGATAACACTGGAGACTCTCATGAGTTCCTGCATTTCTTAATGAGCCCTCACTCATTGGTGCCTGTTTGATGGGATGATGTTATCCTCCTCTAGACCGATCCATACCTTTCTCTTTTTTTTTCATTTTGTTGCACAGACGCCATGTTTAGTAAAGTGAGAATCAACTTCCCTGTAAGTCTTCAGTAGATTTGTGAGGAAGCTTCAGCAGAGATTAAATGGTTTGTAGATCACTTATTATTCATCTGCCAGTGAAGGTTGGTTTTAACCAGCCGCCCAGAGGATTTAAAGACATCAAAATACATCAGAGATAGCTTTGGTTCATGTGTTTGTCTCATGAGGGTAAGTTCTTGATCCAGGCTAAAGTTTAACCTTGCTAGGATTGATGTTAGTTGAGCTTCTCCAATGTCCTGAGTGGTGAGTCTCAGTCAGAGAAATCTGATGAACCTCCCTAGGAAGGGCATAGTCTTTTGCCTTTTTGTAACTGGTATATGACCACTGTCCAATGCTGACTGTGGCTGTGGAGCATTCAGCCTGGCTCTGTGCTTGCTTCCCACCTAGAAGCTTGACATTTTCTGACCTGTAGTTTTAGAGAGTCTCAGCCTGGTTAGTGTGACTGTATGGGAAGCAGATGTCTGACAGTAGCAAAAACGTGTTTGGTATATGTTCCCGCTGTAGCAGATGAAAGCAGTGCAGGAGCCCATATCCCTTGACTCAGATCTTCCACCAATTCATAATACAATAACTCCTTGTTATATCTCATACGCAAACATAGTACTGGGATATTATTGCTCTGATTCAGTTTTGCTTGCAATATGGTTAGTGAGTCAAGTTTGTACACCTCTGAGAGATTAAGACTGGAAAGGAAAGCACCCCTGCAGTTGCTGACCACTACTTGTATGCATGCTCACCTTAATCTAAGAAAGTAATTTTCTCATCTAGCTTTCATAAAGCAGCCTAGCTTTGGTGGTAATAATGAGGGAGTATAGGTGGCAGGCGCTTCTCCGGAATGATGCCTGAGCTTGTGTGTTTATTTTTTGGAGTAAAAAAAAATTCAAGAGAACTTTATATGGAGAAGCCCGAAGGTGGGGAAATGCATTTTTAGCTCTAGGGTTATGACTGTGTTAATGGTTGGGTGTGGTGGGGATGGTGGGGTTCCCGGATTAGTATGTTTGCATAGCTGGGGTTTTTTTGAATGTGTCAAGGGGAACCAGGGTGAAGACTGAAAACTTCTTTTTTAAGGAATGTGGTTATAATTGAAAGCAAATAAACTCTTAATAGTCATCTTCAGGCACAGTGAGCTGCTTTCTAATTATGCTGATTATGATTGCTGAAAATATTCATAGAAACTGGTTTTGGTCACAAGAAGTATTCATCCCTCTGCATAGGAAGCGAGAAAAGCACCTTGTCTTCTGCAGTGGTAGGTTGCTGTGAGAAAAATAGTGGAAGTTGAACTCTGTGCCCTGCACTTAATTTCCAGGGTTTCCACAGATCAAATAGTGTAAAACACCATGAGTGTTTTGAGTGAGCACGGCCAGAGTTTGTACATGACCCCCTCCCAGGCCCCGTGTCACGTTGCCTTTGGGTATAAGCTGGCTTGCTCTGCTCCTGCTTCACCAATTGGAATTAGCAGAAATAAAATTGTTTCACACAAGTGTGAGGCAAGCAAAAGGCATGACAGCTGATTTTCAGGGTGATGGTCTTTGCACAGCTTCATAGGTGCCCCGATGGGCTATTGCAGCGTGCACGGATGTTGAGCCTATCGTAGCTTTCTGGATGGCCAGAATGCTGAGAAAAATCCCTTGGGGCTATTTTTATGGGTTTTATTGACTGTTCTGTTGTAGTGCAGACTGATTCCTGCACAGACTGAGACACTGTTTTGTAGACGTTGTACCCTGAGATAAATTTATTCGTTCACCCATTATGTGGCCTGTATATGGGATCAGACATGTACAATGGACCCTGGTAGCAGCAGCTCAAGCCTTAATGAATTGAATGTCTGTCTTTTGAGTTTCATGACAGCAGCTTGCTCACTACCTACTCTGTTAAAAGGATTACCTAACCATTGCACAATCACTATGGAGACCAGATGGTCTTTTTGCCTGTTTCTTTAGACAAATTGGGTTCACTGTTTCCTTATGAATAGATATAAGCCCTTCAAAGCCCCCTTGTTGAATGTACTTTTCTGCTCCCAGATGAAGAATTCTGAACATAAACTCATTGCTTGTTTGTGGTCTGCGCCTCTTGGATATAGGAATGCAGTTTTGCTGGGTGTTCACAATTTGTTCAGCAGCTTGGAGCTTAGGAAGTTTGTGTGTTTTCTTCTGTTAACCTTGAATCAATAGTCTTTTGTTCAATCCAAGTTGTATATGACACTTTAAAAACTGTTTACATAAAGGAGTGCACTTAGCAGCATAGGCAAATTAACCCTGCAAGGCAAGCGTGTCATAAATAGCAACATTCCAAATTGTTGGAGAGAATAAGCAAGTTAAACAGATGTTTTTGAGTGTAAGATGAAATTTCTGTGGCTGATCTGTTTTATCAAATATCTTCGTGATAACAGCCATGAATTTGTATTTATAGGTCTTTAGCATCTCTATCATGATATAACTTTTGTAAGTATTTATTTGCTAACCTTTTTCTAGACTTGCTTTTAAGACTGTTTTTGGTTCTAGCTGTAATGCATTTTCCAAAACTGAGTTTAAAATCTTGTACAACTTCTTTTTACTGATGTTTCAATCCCTACACTGCTGATGTGTTCTGTGATCCAGTTTTGGTCCTTTTGCTGTGAGTTGCTGCCTTTGTGTGCCAAATAAAGAGCCAATACTTTCAGAGTGTTAGGAAGAACTTGGGTCTTGTTGCCTTTGGGTGTGTGAAATGCTTGGTGCTGACTTTTGCTTGTTTTACTGGCAGATTAACTTAAAATCAGAACAATCCTAAAGAGAGAGGTTGCCAGGTGGCTGCTGGAGCGAATTGCATGGTGGCCTTTTGCTGCAAAGGTCATAGTTGGAATCCAGGGACAGGGAAGGATAAACAGATGCTGTAGGACATTGCTCTGATCGGTTTGGTCCACATTATAACGGATCACTTCACAATCCTGCCAACTGTAATTGGTCTTCCAAAATGAAAACTGGAGGGGGCTCAAAGTTTGTCCTTACTTGTCAGTGAGAGGGGAGAAGGACAGAACTAGAAAATAAAACACTTACTCAATGATTTATTTGTGCTAATTCAATTCCAATTGTTAAAGTATGTTTATAAAAATGTGTATCTTAAGTCCGGGAGTCCCCTTCACCACACTTCTCCATTTGTAACCTCTGTCTGATTTTTTTAAAAATTAATTTTGCTTACAGCTGGAGTAAAATGTAAATTCTATTTGACTGAAAACTTTTTTTTGTCTTTTTGGTGTTTTCTAGGAAGGCTGCATGCAACTCCATCCTGGTTTTGGCAAGCATAGTAACTGGCCACGTAGACAATGCAGAGCATGCTAACTGCTAACCGTGCCCATGTTTGAGTGATCCTACAGGTTTGCTCTTTGTTTTATACTATACTTTAAAAATGCTCAAGGCTAGAAGTAGGGATGTTAAAACATATACAAATCCTAAAAGATTCAAAGACTATGCTTTCATAGTGTCTTACTTTGATGAAATTTTAGTGAGGTGGCAGTGTATTCTCCTATGAGTGATAGTCTGAGATCCAATGTGTAAAGCAGCATAGTGCCAATGGAAAAAACACATTAATGTTGTTTCTGTAAGTTACAAACAGTGGAGGTTCACTCTGAGTAACAAAAGGAACAGAAGAATTTTTTTACTTTGGGGTGCACTTTATGTAGGTTTGAAATCTTCAGTCACCTCACCAGGGCAGTGTAACTGCTCCAGTGTGTGCCATTCACTGTGAGTTCTGTGAAAAGCTGAAGAGCATTTTACTAAGTGAACTATCGAACTGTGCCGTGCTGAGTGAACGTAATGCAGTTTTGTGCTGTAGTGGAAGATGAGGCTATTTGCTAACCGAGTTATTTTTTTGTTTGATTTTTGGCATGGGTTTTTTTTTCCTTTCTCCTAGATTAACTCCACTTAAATACAAATCTGGGGTTTACTGAACATTTTATTGAGGCAACACTTGGTTGCACAGAAATCAGTCAAGCTGAAACTGCAGTGGGCTTTCCTCCTGGCAGAAGGGATTTATCTGAAAGTACAGTTCACTCTACATCTAAGTTATGATTATTTTGCTGTCTCCCTTTCATTATGCCATTGTTCTTGGGAGCCAGAGATTTTGTAAGTTATAAGGACGGTGCCAAGTGTGTGGGTGGAGAAAGGTGTTGACATGATTTCAATGGAGTTAGAGTCCAGCTTTATAACAGCAGGGTAATGAACCGTACAGAGAATAGGCTTTCCTAGGCTGCCCTTAAAGTAAGTTCAGTTATGAATTTAACATTGTAAATGGCTATTTAATGGCTTTTTTTGAAACAATTGTTTCATATAATTTTTTAAATAGGCGTTTTCCTGTGTAAAGGGTAAAAATGGTCTGTTATTTTTTGCTCTGTCTTCTAGTCATTGTTTCTAATGAAACTCTTCTTAGTTTAGTGGAAAATGGGGAATTCAGAAAGCCAATACAGTCTTCAGGGATCAAAAAATCATGCTGCTGCTACAGCTGGTGCCAAGCAGAAGCCTTGCTCTCTGAAAATTCGCAGCATTCATGCTAAAGATGAAAAGTCTTGCTCTATGCATGGATGGGGACATACCAGCAGTGGCTCAAACTACAAATCAAGGTCCCTTGCCAGAAGCTGCCTTTCACACTTCAAGAGTAGTCAGCCTTATTCATCCAGACTCAGTGACACTGTGATGAAGGTCTCCAAAAGCAATGCTCATGCCAAACACAGGACAAATGCCTCAGGGGACTACTGCCAAGGAAATAATGCAATGTTTTTGCCGGAGAATGGTTTCCACTATATTGGCCTTCAAGCTGGAAGTAATCATGCTGCCTCTCGAGAATGCAATGGCCACATTTTGAACTGCTATGGAAAGAATGAGAGTCTTGTATCAACCTCCCCGTCAGAGGACAGGAGGAGTCCAAAAGTTCTCATTAAAACACTGGGGAAGCTGGATGGGTGCCTGAGGGTCGAGTTCCACAACAGCAACAACAGCAAGGTACCAACCGAGGAGTCCAGTGGACCAGTGCAGTTGCTGAGGTATTCACCTGCCTTGGAATCTAAGCCAAATAACCTGCTGGATGTCAGGAGGAACTCCAACGCAGACTGTTCTTCAAGCCATCGTCTGTCACCTACTGATTCAAGGCTTCGATCTAGTAAAGGAAGCTCCCTCAGTTCCGAGTCTTCATGGTATGACTCTCTCTGGGGAAATGCTGGGGATATTAATGAGTTGGATGGTTCGTATTTGACCCGGAGCACTCCAGATACAAGCATTCATGCCAGTTTCCCAGCAAGTGACAACAAGAAGTCCTTCAACCAAAGTTCATCTCTTTCCTCACTCCGAGATCTCTATAAGGATACAAATTTGGAAAGCACTCCTCCACCTGGGATCAGGCTGTCTGATGAGTATATTGACACTCCTGGTAGCCTAAGCAACCGTGTCTCATTTGCCTCAGACATTGATGTTCCGTCCAGGGTAGAGCAGGGAAGTCCTGCACGTTACACCTCCTACACACTCCCTTGCAGGAAGTCTAAGCCCCTCAGTGAAGATGCATCCAAGAAGGATACATTAAAAAACCGAATGCGACGCATCAGTGACTGGACAGGAAGTCTGTCAAGGAAGAAAAGGAAGCTGCAGGTATGTGCAAACCCCAGCCTAAATGTCTTAAAATTGGTTCGTAGATTCCTCTTATAAGCGTAGTGATTGCATCATGTTTGTCTTTCTTGCAGGATAGTTACTTGCTTATCTCTTTTAGTAATTTGTGGAATTCTAAAAAGTACTTCATCCCTGGTGCTATCTGAAATGTCAACAGCAAAAAAAAAATATGTTTGTGTGTGCAATTTTCCCTTCTTGCTTTGTTGCCTTCTAAGTTAACTCCGATCTTTGCAGCCTAATGTCTCAGTGAATTTGCTTTTGAAATCATTGCATAACTTAAAAAGTGACTTGGGAGTTTTTAAGACTTCTTTTTGTTTCAACTGTGAAAATATAATGCTATATGTATGTGTTATGAATCAGCATGCATTGTCTAAAGAGTGTGGAAAGAGCAGTAGAAGGAGGACATTGTAACTATCTTTGCAGGTATTCCCTGTCTGTGTTACTGGCTTCACCATTCACTTTGGTTTCACTGTCGGTCTATCTCTAGCAAGGCAAGCAACAGTATTGACCAGAGCTGCTGGTTCTACCTCCACCTTGTCTGAACACATTACATGGAGCAATCTCCTCCTTCCTGTGTGTCAGCTTAGTTCACCACATGGAAAAGCTTGAGTTGCCATCTAGCTCACTGGGATGGGAGATGGTAGTGTGAAGAAGGAGATGGGAAGAGGACAAGAGGGAGGGAAAGGATGTTTCCTAGAAGAATTTAAGACTAATCCCATTAATAGGACTTTAGAATGCCTCTGGTCAGGAATGAAATTCTCATCTCTAGCTGTAGGCCCCAAAACTGGGCTCTTTAGATCCCAGACTGTGCCTGGACTCAGCACATGAGTTTGCAAGCTGAAATAGAGATCAGAGACTGATTTTGGTTTTGGTTTGGATTTCTTTTTTTTTTATTTTTTTTTTAATTTAATCTTCCCTAGTGTTTCTCATACAGGAACAGTGCTTCCCTAAATGAAGCGTGCTCCCTTTCAGCAACATTGAGGAGGTTCTGACCACTTCAGAAGTCAGCAGAGAGTGAAGGGAACACCCACTTCTGCAACTTAGGCAGCAGCTAAGCAGTAGATCATAATACAAGCTTTATGTGGCATGTAGAGCAAACGCTGTCTCCTGTGCTGGAAATTCAGACAGATATTGTGCTTAACAGGCATCTGTCATTGCAATGACAGACTCTTAGACTCAGAAATGAGATCGGTGTAAGGATTGCCGATATGGATTCTAGGTAGCAGCTGCAGAACTTGGAAATGAAAATGAACACCGTTTATTTGGATGACTTCTTTTGTCAGTTGCTCCTCATGTGTTTTATCAGATGCTGTCTTTTCACCTTCTTACTCAGCTGTGAAAGAGAAGGCAGAAAAAACTTGAATCACTGAGGAGCCTCAGTGCTGCGTTCCAGGTTTCTTCACTGGTTTCAACATTTCTAGCTGTTCTGGATTTTACTGCCAGGCTTTACATATGATTTCTGCATCCCAGACCCTTGCCATGTATTACTTAGTTATGACATTCTCAGAATGGTATTTGTGGTGTGCGATTCATAGCTGTGAATTTTGAATTCACTGTGCAGTGAACTGACTTCAGACACAGCAAGGAAGTTTGGCTGGTGAGATTACATCAAGCTTGAATCAGATTCTGGTAGAGGGAGAACAGCCCTAGTTCCAAAAATGGTGGTTTCTTAGAAAAAGGCATAGGAAATGGTTAGTCACTGATTTTAATCAGACAAGTATCCAGCGACAGGAAGGACAAGAGGGAAGTAGTGCATGTTTATAGTTTTGCAGTTCCTTGTGAGGCTTGGTCGGTTCCTTTCCATCTTGTGTGCTTTGAGTAACCTGCTGTCTCTTCAGGGCTTTGCTATGTAGTTTGATAATGATGATACTCTCACTGGGTCCTTTGGCTTAAAAATGCAGAAATATCATGAATAGTTGCGATCTGTCAGATGGTTAGTCCTGTTTGCAGGACTGTTCATCTCAGCAACTGTAGCATCTGTGGTTTTCTCTGAACATCATGTCCCTTCATCGTTACATTACTAAGAACTGAATGTGAGTCACTTGGGCTGAACGTAGGTGAAAGCTGGAATATTTCCCTATAAGTGGGCCTAAGTGGTGGTGCTGGCTGGGTGGATAGTCCCTCCAGTTGCCCCAGTAGAAACAAGTCAGCCAAGCTGCCTGCTTCATGGGGATGCAGGATCAGGAAGCACAGGTTTGGGATATTGATTCTAGAAAGGCAGTGGAATTTAATCCTCTTTGTGAATGAATTGCAGCTTAAACACAGATAGACTTTTCCCCATCTTGAAGGCTCTTTCCAAACCCTCTTACTCTCATGCTTGCTAACTGGCAGAGTAAATGTAGTCCCAGCTAGTGTGTTCTGATGTCAGTATTGCCTGCTCCATTAGTTATTTTTCCCTATTAATTAATCTGTTACGATTTAGTTAAAGGGAGAAATGATATCTTTACTTGGCCCGAAATTAGGGGGCTGTGCAGACTCTCCTTGGTCTCCTGTGTTAAGATAGGAAGTCTGTTTCCTTTTCCTTCTGGCACCCTTCCTCTACACTTGTTTTAAATCATCCATAAACAGATTTGCATATGGGATGTTCCAGAGGAGTCCTTGGCTGCACCCTCTCCACTTACATGTCTGACTTGATCTATCCTGGAATTCATAGAATCAACTGGGTTGGAAAAGACCTGTGAGATCATCAAGTCCAACCCTTGATCCAACATCGCTGTGGTTACTAGACCATGGCACTAAGTGCCACATCCAGTCTCATCTTAAAAACCTCCAGGGATGGTGAATCCACCACCTCCCTGAGCAGCCCATTCCAATGCCTGATTACCCTCTCTGTAAAAAATTTTCTACCTAAGCCTCCCCTGGCAGAGCTTAAGACCATGCCCTCTTATCTTACTGATAGTTGCCTGGGAGAAGAGACCGATGCCCACCTGGCTACAACCTCCTTTCAGGGAGTTGTAGAGAGTGATGGGGTCTCCCCTGAGCCTCCTCTTCTCCAGGCTAAACAACCCCATCTCCCTCAGCCTCTCGTCACAGAGCTTGTGCTCGAGTCCCTTCACCAGCCTGGTTGCTCTTGTCTGGACCTGCTCCAGCACCTCAATATCCTTCTTGAACTGAGAGGCTCAGAACTGGACACAGTACTCCAGGTGTGGCCTCACCAGCACTGAGTACAGGGGAAGAATCACTTCCCTTTGAGTTTGCCTTTCTAATAATGGTCTTCTGTAAAGACTTGCAGTTCATTCTGTTCCATGACCCAGCTTTTATTTCATGAGGGTGTCCTAAAGTGTTCCCTCAATGTATCACAGCTACTCTACTGAAGAGCATGTCCTCATTTAGTTTAATCCATGCTGAAATGACCTTGGGGTAATGCTGTATCACAATACACTATGTGTGAGCTGCAAGTGTGATGCATGTGAGGCCTGTGGACAGAATTTAGGCGGACTTGCTGCACAGTCAGATACTGTGGTGGTGTAAACTCAGTATGCAACTCTATAACATGGAGAAAATTAGCCAATTCTGTGCAAAATGGAAATCCAGCCACCAGAAACAGCTACTGAAGAAAGGTTCTTCAGTGAACTAAAATAGCCTCTTTATAGGAGTCATATCTGAAATTTTATGATTTTATAATCCAGAGCCCTTAAGTGGTATAAAGAAAAGTACATTGAGTCAACCTTTTTATTTGACTTGAAAGCTGGTATTAGATTCTCCTTTTAGCTTGAATCCTAATAAATGTAGCAGGCTGCATTGTTTCCTGTGCTCTTCTTTACAGGTAATTATTACATGAGTCACATTGTCTAATTGGTATCTTAGCCCCTTTATCTTTTGTATTATCTATAACTATTCCAGAGTATATCTCAAACATTGAGAGATCTCCTTAAATACAGCTAAGCAGGAACAGTGGTGGTTTTCTATCATCACTAGATGCAATAGAGGGAAAATGGGCAAAAAGTTGCCTGACAGGGAAACCACCAGGAGCAGCAACTTGGATCAAACCTTTTCAGCGGTGACAGATACTGCTACAGTGACAGCCACTCCAAGAACCATCAGAGAACTGCCTGGCTCTGCCAATTCAGTTCTTTAGGAAAAGAAAAATACAAGTGATGTTGTCACGGTGAAGTGTATATATTCATTTTGGATCCTTTGTCTATTTACTCTACTCTGGTACTTCCTCATTTCTACACTTTCTGTGTGTGTGGAGAAAACATAGGCTGTGGATAGTGGCTGTTCATGGGCAGGTTGTATCCCACCCTTTTCATTAATATATGTTGTTCTAGTCGTGGGTCCTCACAGCAGACACCTTCTTATATATGAGTCTTGTGTTGTTTCTCTTACTGGTGCTTTGGGACTTAAAGAAATACATTTTCTTAATAAGCTGCATACTAATGTTTTCTGGGGGACACTAGCACTTCCTGGAGAATAATCAAACAATAAAAATGCAGGATTTTGGCATACAAGTACAGTGACAGTAATTAAAACAAGGGTGGAGAAAGCTTTTGGTTTCTCACTGAACTGCAGATGGCCAGTGCAGTTGTACAGTCCATGTTCTACAGTAGTTTTGTGGCATTAACAGATTATACACAGGATTATTTCCTGGTTTGCCACTCCCTGTGTCTATTTTCCTCCCTTTACCATATAAAAAACAGCTAAACCATTGACGTTTAGAGAGTTACTCTTGGAGAACACTGATTAACACTCTGAAATAAGATTTGAGGAAGATGTGCCATTATCAGGAGAAATGGATCCTCATCACCAGGCAGTGATCTGAAAAGCCAGACTTGAAGTTCAATGGACTATAAGGGAACGTGGATTTCAGTTCAAACCGGCTTTTGTGAGGCCATGGCCAGCAGTGTCCTGCTGCTTTAGAAGTGGCTTGTCTGGCATTGCTTGGGAGGGCGTGCAATCCCACTGTTGCTCTTGGCTGTGTGCTGGAGGTCCTGATGCTATCAAAACACAGCACAGCTTTTCCGCTTCAGTTTTGAAGAACATCAAGTAAGAAGCAAAGGAACAAAAAAGTAGTTGCTTTCAAAGCCGCTGGTGAGAACAGCTCACAGGAGACCGATGTTTATTTACTTTGTTCGTGTACGGTAGTCTATGAGCAACAAAATGCTTTTAGAGAAGCAGTGTAAACTTGAAAGTATAATAGCTTTATTATTCCTGAGGGTAATAGCTTCACTTCTTGAATCATTTGTAGCCATCTCTTCTTTTCTCTTCCCTCACACTTTTACTGCAAAAGGCAACATGTTTTTTGTGTTTTATGTTCTTGTATCTTGATTGCTTTTAAATAGCATTGGCAGTGCTTGAGTTTGGAAGACAATAAATGGCTTCTTAGGTTCTTGACAGTGAAGCTAGTCCAAGGAACTCTGTCCTGGGTAGTACAAAAATCCTTGTCCATCACTGGATCCTGGGAGAGTCGGAAGCAGTCAGCACATTTCTGGGAAAGGCTTAAGAAAGAAAAGCTCCAATCTGGCAACAAGGTCCCAGGTTGACAAGCAGTGGCAAGAAAGTCATACCATCGGGCCTGAGTATTCCAAATAAAATTGACCAGCCCTCTCAATCCAAGGGATGAAGATGCACAGTGCAGTAGGAGAAAGGCCCATCTGTGCTTGATGAAATAATTAAGCTCTCAGGGGGTTTCCAGCAAGTCAGAAAATACATACGTCCTCAGTCTGGAGACTAGATCCATGCCTGTCAGCAAGCGTGCCTTTCTATTTTTAAGTCACATATTTTGTTAGATTAGATTTTAGTCAATTGATCAATACTAACAAGCTTAAAATATTCTCAACTTTTGACCTTTTTTCTTGTTGGCTAAGCACAGCTTATATGACAAGTAGAAAATGGAGGTAAAATCAGCCTTGCTGTGCTGAAGCTAAATCTAGCCACCTTGCACAAATAGGATAGCACCAAACTATTGAAAACCCTATAATAATAAAAAATCTGTTGTGACACTGTTTCTATTTGGACTCAAACAGGCACGTAAGCAGTGGTGCCTGGGTTTCAGATGGAAGATATAGTTGTCTCCTAGAATACCTCAAGTTTCAGCCAGTGGAAGCCACAGTAGTCACTAATGAAACTTGAGATTATTCACAGGTGTTAGAATTACCAAAGTGCTCAGACTTAGTGATTAGGTTTTAATGGGATTCTGCTGAAAAAATTGTGAATGGTGGCACTGGTCATGTCATTGGCTGCTGAGGCAAAGCCTATAATGCAATGGTAAAAAGAAGTGGGCCTTGATGAAGGAACTGGAAGTGGCTAAGCATGAAACAAGTTTAATTGCCAAATGAGGTGTGTCTTTTGATTGTAGCTCTGTTGACTGATCACTGATAAATTCCTTTTATGCACAGGAACCAAAGTGTAGAGATGGGAGTGAATACTTGGACAGCAGAACGGACAACTTCGGTACGGACACGCTGGCACCATCACAGGTCTCCACCTTGCTGTGGTCACCTGGCTCCAGCCATGTCCTGTCCCAGAGAAGTGAGTCCACCAATGCAGTCAGCAGTGACGCCTTGAGGCAGAACATTTATGAAAACTTCATGCGGGAGCTGGAGATGAGCAGGATGAATTTGGAGAATACCGAGACCTCATCAGAAACAGAAGACTCCAGTGGCGAGTCCCTCAGCTCCTTGGAGCAGCTGGATTTGTTGTATGAGAAAGAGCAAGGAGTGGTGCGCAAGGCAGGGTGGCTGTTCTTCAAACCCATGGTGACCCTGCAGAAGGAGAAAAAGCTGGAGCTGGTCACACGGCGGAAGTGGAAGCAGTACTGGGTCACACTCAAAGGTAAACCACCATGTTGATCCTTCAGCTTGGCAGCAGCACTTCTTTCCGTCGTGTCCCAGGAGCCTTTCATGCATGCTGCCTTCTGTTAGCAGGTTTAGGGGGATCAGAAAATCATACCTACCTTTACAAAGTCTACCCACCACTTTAAAGTGGGGCATGTGCCTAAGCAGCCCACTGAACTGAGATGATGCTCCATGTCTTTGGTATTATACATGCAGCCTTGTGTTTCATACCATAGTGGGAGTTGTTTTGTCTGATTTCCCAGTTTGTGTATTCATGCAGAAGTGGGGATTTAGAAGATCCTTTTGGATGTTTGGAGGTCAAAGACCAAACAGAGAAAAATACCAAAGTTACACTGTCTTGGAGGGAGTCAAAATTTAAGGGTCAGGAGAAGTCACTGGTGCCCAATTCCCTGTCACAGACACACAGTTCCTTAGGCTCTTCTATGAAGTTTACCTAAAGATAGGATAGGTTAATTTAAAAAGTTTAATTTATTTCCAATGCTTTAGGTGGCAATATAATGAAGAGGTGAACTCTACATGCCAAAACATTTACACAAAAAAGTGTGTGGTTCAGGGCAGAGGGGACTGAAGCAGCAGCAGCAGGGGAAGGCCTGTGGTGCCCAAGGCATAGCAGCCGTGGACCATTCCCAGTGCTTGATGGTCTCCCTCCTTTCCCAAGATGGTCTTTCAGCTTGCCCACTCCCTGCAATACCAGCCCCTTTTGGTTTTTGGCATGCCCAGCTTCCCATCTCCCACAGCTACTGCTGCTCTGAAGCAGCCCTGTGGGAAGGCAATCCACTAAAAGGGGTGGCTGCAGATGTGATTGTTGTGCTCAGCACTGCTCTCTCCATGTACATTGATGGCTCAGAGTGTGCTGCAAGAGGTGTATGGATGCCAGGAAGTGTGAGAAGGAAAATAACATCTATTGTGGGAAGAGTGAGTTCATAGGCCTTTTTTTTTGGAATTGCATCCAAAGGATTTTCCTTTCAATAAATATAATGCTAAGTTAATGAGTGGGTAAATAATCAGACTTAATAATTTCCTAGCATAAATGGGACTAGAGGAGAGAAAATAACAACTTTCTCACAGGTTGCCCTTTTCAAAATTCTGCGTGGGTGTAGACCTGAAGAAAAATGAACAGCAAACATCAAGTTCTGGTAATGTTGTCCTTGACAGTGCTGATTTAAAAGAAGCAAATTTGCTAGAATGAGGCAATTCTGCCTAATAATTCGGAGACTTGTTATCAAGGGATGAAAATGTAGGCAGTCTTAACAGTTTAAATCACTTACCCTGATCATCAGATAGCATGATTCATGCTTACAAGAAGTGTATACAAAGGGAAAAACAGTATCTGAATTCCACCCTCTTATTGTGTGTATTTGTATTACTGAGTATGAATATGACTTTGATCTGCCTCTTCTAAAATTCAGGTAGTTTCTAAACAATCCTATCAAAACTCTAAACTGAAGTACATAGTAGTAGTTCATGTATTTCTGGAATAATGAGGCTTTGGCAAGGAATTTAGGTGCTTCATGTTAATTTTTTTTGCTATAAAATTGGCTTATTGGTGACCTTGAACAAGTTACGTCCCTTCTGCTAACCAAATTTCTGCAGCTACAGGAGAGGAATAATAAAAATCTTTATTAACTTCTAAGTGTTACATACAATGCTTTTTCCTTTGATGGTTGATCAGGCTGCATTCATGGTGCAGACTCTCTTCCACTTTGTTAGCTGTTTTGAATATACATTTCTCATTTCCTTGATCTCTTACCTTTATTGTCTTGTTGAGACTTCTGATGCCAAAATAAACTTGCCTGTCTGGATATCCAGGCATAGTTCTGTTGTTGTGATATGCTATATCAAGATCAAGGCACTTGCTTTGGTTCTCCTTTTACAAGGTTTTGAATAAATCTGTATTTAATTTGTTCTTGAAGTTTAAATAGCCAAGATATTTTAAAGTGTGACTTAAAATAGCCATGTATGCAAATGGAGAACAGCATGTTTCTTTGCAGTCTCTTGAGATGTGTTTAATTATAAATATGTAGAAGGCTTACAACCATCTGGTTACCTGCCAGACTTCAAAGTATGCATGTCCTGAGGCCTCTGCTCTACTTTGAGGGCCACCAAGACCTGAGCTTGAATAGTAATCCTGTACCAAGAAGAACTCTCTTTTCCATCTGTCCTGTCAAATTAGCTTATTTTAATGAGGGAAATTGCTTTCCCATTGCCCTCCCCCTTCAGTTCAAGTTTTGATTAAAATGCTTGGACAATAATCAGTCCCAGAGGGTCTGACAGAGCTTATGAAGCTAGCTGCTTCCAAGGATCACTTCTCTTGAGCTGAAGACATACTTGAGGTGCCATACACTTGAGAATACATGCACACCCTTCAAAATGTTTTGTTTATGTTCATGTAAACTATCAGGATAAAATATAACTTATCTTCAGTTATAGCAAGTAGGGGAAATATGGGAGTTTAAAATAGACCCTAATATTCAGTTTCCTAAAATGCAGAAGTGGAAGTGGCTGTACATTCCTGCTGCTGCTACTGAATACAAGAGGAGACTTGGTTTTGTTGGTTTAGTTTGTCTTGTTATGTTCAAATGATTACAGAAGTGCTGTGCCTGATATGCAGAGTGTAACAAACCATGTCCTTCTTTTCCAGCTGCAGAGATCTCCAAGTGTTTCAGTGTCATAAAGAAGATCAAGTGAGGGGTGGCAAGGGGAAAGGATAGGACCAAATCTATAGTATTTGTTCTTACCCAAAATATTCTGCCAGACACTTTGGACAGTAATAGGAAAAGGTGCACTTATGTAGTATAGAGACATTAGTATTTATTGGATTCCTTAATTTGAAAACTTTTCAGTCAACAGATGATTTGATCAGTAACATCTGATATGTGTTTCCCTTTCTCTTGTAACTCTTGTACATTTATTGACACTGGAGAATATGATAAAATCCCTCTGATGGGTTTCACTTTTCATACACTTTGGATTTGGACTGTATAAAGCCCAGTGTTTTCCACCTCATAACTTTTCACAGCAGATGTGTCCCATGGTCTCTAGTAGGCCCAGCTTTTCCCCTTATCAGACAGAAGAATTAACCCCCCTCTTGATTTTGGTTCTGATTTCTGATTTTACCTTTGAGGAAGTTCCCCTCAAATTTACATGACTTTGGATGATGTGTCTGGGGTTTTCAATGCAGTATTAAGTCTAAATGTTAAAAAATTACTAAAATAAAGGTTGAACTCTGCTTTCACCTAACTAGTTCAAAAGCACCCACCAAGGAAACATTTCTATTTTTCAGGTTTAGCTGTGTTCCCTTGATATGTATTTCCTAGGCGTATTTGCATGTGCATAAACAGAAACAGTGTGTCACAGAGAGAAAAAACAGCAGCCTGAAAATGAGCGAGTCAACCCAAAATCTCAGTTTTGGGTCTGACCTGTGTTGTATTGCCTCTTTGATCTGAAGGAAAAACAACAACAAAAAGGGGTCTGGAGAGATGACAATGCTATAGCCCTAGCAAACTCAGTCCTTGTATTGGTTGAATTTCAAGCCTTCTATATAGGGCTTGCAGCAGTAACATATTCATAGATTACTAGTGATCATTTAATCTGACTTGCTGTGTAATGCAGCCATACGTCTTCTCTAAATTCATTCCTGAATTTGAGCATATCTTTTGGAAAAGGCTTGCCTTGCTGGAGAATCTACCAGAGTCTCACAGTTTTCAAACTGTTTAGGTTATCCTCCATTTCAGAATGGTTTTGTAGTATCTATCTGGTCTTACTTCTTCCAGGTTAAACATTCAGGTGTAGTATAGTATTAATTTATCTTCTAAATTTAAAAAAGCACCAACCCCTCTGCTGTTTCATTTCACAAGGGTGAAGTGAGGGTTGCTTATTTTCTCTGGATGTGCAGAGAAATTAGTTTAGCCTAAGAAATTCCTGAGAAATCGAGTATATAACTAGGTTAGTTTCATAGAATCATAACATGGTTTAGTTTGGAAGGGATTTTAAAGATCATTTAGTTCCAAACCCCCTGCCATGGGCAGGGACACCTTCCACTGGACCATGGTGCTCAAAGCCCCATCCAACCTGACCTTGAACACTTCCAGGGATGGAGCATCCACAGCTTCTCTGGGCACCCTGTTCCAGTGCCTCACCAACTCACAGAATTTATTCCTAGTATCAAAACTAAACCTACCTTCTTTCAGTGTGAAGCAATTACCCAAAAGACACAGCTGCATTGGCCAGAAATTGAACCCAGGCCTCCTGCATGGCAGGCAAGAATTCTACCACTGAATCACCAACACTGGTGTATTGTATTTGTATTTTAGTAATAATAATAGTAATTTTATAATAATAATAGAATAATTGTAATTGTATTTTAGAAGTGGAGTTCAGCCCGTGACTCCTTGAACAGACAAATTACTGCATCTCGGAGGACAGTGGATTATAACATGAGGCAGTAAGGAAAGGCTGATGGGGATAAAAAGGACAAGACCTTCTTTAGCCAACTTCATTGCCAAAGGCAATGTGGCACTGTAGTCATACTGCTGTGGGCTGGATCAAGTCTCTTCTGCTGTCCTCCAGAAGTAATTCCGCTCGTTTCTTGGAGATTGTCATCGTCAAGGGTGAAGTTTGTTTTCTGGATGCAGGTTTCATACCTTAGATACTACACTATTTTACAAGACTGAACATTCTCATACTCAGCCCCTTTAAACTGTTTTAAATTATTCAGGATTGTCTTAGTCTCCAGTTTGCAGTTTAAATTTGAGAAGTTTATTCACTAAGCATGTTGTATGAAGACAAAAGATTCTGCAAATCATTTCAACAAATACAAAGATTTCTTCAATGGCTGTTATGAGAGAGTTGGTTCAATTTAATAAAGAAGTTCAAAAGCCAGTTTAACTAAACAGAAGTTAATCTCTTCTACATGCCTTAATATTTTAATCGGCTGAGCTTATTGATAGAATCAGAGAATATTTTGGGTCAGAAAGGACCAATTCCACTGCCATGGGCAGGGACACTTTTCAGTAGATCAGATTACTCAAAATCCATCCTACCTGGCCTTGAACCTTTCTATACTGAGGAATATCCTGATTTATTTTTTAAGTCCATGGAGGTTTGTTGTGTGTCTATTATACTTATTATGTCTGTTAGTCTTATTGACTGTTTCAACTTTTCATTGGCAAATTCGTCATTGATTTTGCCTATTTTTCTGTTTAGAAGATCTTCCTTTTTTACCTATTCAGAAAAGGAACAGAACTGATATTCCCTTTCTCTGAAGGGTGTCTTAATCACAAAAATATTAATATAATAGAACTCAAATGGGAGATCCAGAACTTACTTTCTCCTTATGTTTTTTTGTCCCTCTGAACTACAAAGGTTGTACTCTACTCTTTTATGAGACCTATGGAAGGAACTCGATGGAGCAGAGCAGTTTGCCTCGATACGCCCTGTTTGCAGAAGACAGTATAGTTCAGTCTGTTCCAGAACATCCCAAGAAAGAAAATGTGTTCTGTCTCAGCAATTCTTTTGGAGATGTCTACCTATTTCAGGTAACAGCATGCATGCGTAACTTTGTAGTTGTTTCTCTTTTAGGATGTGTTTTTGAGTCTGTACATGCGTGTATATGATTGTATATACACATGCACACACACATCATGCTTCTGCCTTTGACTTAAAAATAATAGCATAATTGCACTATTGTATAATACTAGTATAATATTAAGAGTATGTTTTGATTTCAGGTATGTGATATTACACCAATTGGCTCAGTCAATTATGGTTCAGAAACAAAAGGAACGTAGATCACAAATCTGCAAGACACTTTTGGTACCTGGTTAATCACAAGATTCTAGAAAATCACCTTTATTATAAATTTTTTTCACATCTATTAGCACTCCACCCTTACAGAATGATGTGCTCAACCCCAGATCCGCTGGCCACAAAGAGAGTTTGCTTGAGCAAGATACTCAAGAAAGAAGGCTAAAAATAATCTAAATATCTTGTCTGCTTAAGTGCATCACTGGAAATGTTAATAAAAAACAATTTTATGTGGAACTGCCTGCATAGAAACACGTTGATTCATAGGCACACTTGTACATATCTGCAGAGACACTTTGTGCAGATTGCATTCTCTTTACCTGGGATGTCCTCTCTCCACTAACTTGACAATTTTTAAGTAAGCAAATACTTCCCTTCATACCTTACACATAAAATCTTCTCTGTTGTGTGCTACCCGCAGAAGTGGGGGTTTATCTTTGAAATCTGGTAGGTTTTACTTTAATTACTTGGAGGGATGAAATATGCAGGTTACATCTTTCCCACAGCTTATATGGCTCTATGGTGCTTCTGGGGTGTACAGACCGTGCAGGTCTAAGAAGCAGAAGCTGAAATTTGGAAACAAGTCATGATGGAGTGCAGGAAAGCTTACACTTCCCTTATTTACACAGTTCTAAAGAAAGTCTTATTTCACTCGGTTAAGATAATGTGTCTAAGACGATGGGAACCCATCAAGCACTCCATGTTCTAGAGCTGTTGATTTTTTTTCTTTTATCTGCTCATAATGCTGCACCATTGACTGGTTTCACAGGCAACAAGCCAGACAGATCTGGAAAACTGGGTTACTGCTATACATTCAGCCTGTGCTTCCCTTTTTGCGAAGAAGCTTGGGAAAGAGGACACTGTTAGGCTGCTGAAAAATCAAACCAAGAGTCTCTTCCAGAAGATTGACATGGATGGCAAAATGAAAAAGATGGCAGAGTTGCAGCTCTCAATTGTCAGTGATCCAAAAAACAGAAAGGCCATAGAGAATCAGGTACTGGAAACAATATTTTTATGGGAGCATAATTATCATTACTTCTTGCCTTGGGGTCTGTTTCTGCTTTCTAGGCCTGAGAGTAATTGTCTTGGGGATAGCATGCGTGGTAGTTGTAATTATTGCCAGGTTTCTACAGCAATGCAGAACAGCGCAGGAGGTAGGCTCCTCAAAGACTGATCTGTTTTATGACCACAAAGCTATTTCTATTATTTTCTGCGAAAATGGAATTAATGTTCACTGCTTTATGATATACTTAACTGTTAGTAATATCTAGATGTTACATTGTATGTCACAGAATATACAGTATGTTCTGTGAATAATTTAATTTATTATTGAATTGCAGAAGAGATAGAAGTATACGTACTTAGCAATCTTGTTCTGCACCTTAAGACAAGACATGAAGAGTACCTAGTCCTTCCTCCAACTTTATTTGGATAGCGGCAGACAAAACCACGTGCTTCCAGTTGAAATTTAGCCATGACTAATTGTAATGGTTTAGATCTGGCTTTCTCGCTGAATGCTCAAACCTTACAGTTTGCAGCTTCTCCTCCCCCTACCTCTTCTATGAACACTAGGGAAAGGGAGAAGGGAAAAGCTACTGAAAACACTGAAATGACAAAACAAAAGCTGTATAAAAATATATATATGTATTTACACTTATATACAATTAGAATATTATGTACACAGAAGAAGGGACCCCGAACACCTCCCCCTGAAGGGAAAAGGGAGAGAGAAAACCCAAAACAGATATGCACAATTAAAACCCGGGAGCAACTAATAAAAAACTAACAACAGAAAATCTTACTACTCTCCTTGAGATAGCAGAATTACACCAAGTGACCACCGGCACTCTCCGTTTCCCAAGGTCCGCAAGGCCTTGCTGGGCCTCATTCCTCCACACGAGCAGAGCCGACAGCAGAGAACCTGCTCCCGGATCCACCAGAAGGGAAAGAGTGAAAGAGGCTTCTCCTCCTTCTTATTTATACCCTTATTTACGTAAAAAATCCTATGGAATACTGGGAACATGACCACTTCCTCAGTTACAACCTGGTTACTAAGGAAGGCCTAGAATCAAAACTACTACACTAATGATTACCTTGTTGTCTGTACAGTGGTGAACAAACATGAAGCCTTACTCTGCTCTTGCTTCTAGCGTGTGAACCAGGCATCACTTCAGTGATACCCTATGGAAGTATATCTTGCAGTGTTGATGTCTTGCCCATGTCCCCAGTTTTGCAGGCAGGAACTGGCAAAAGATGTTTAATTAGACGTGCTTAGTGTTCAGACAAAGACATCACTACCCAGGGCCTCTTGTGCACTGAACGTGTCTAGTAGTTTAGCCTAAATAAGTCCGTGAACTGAGGTTGCTCTATCTTTTATTTTACTTAAGCCATTAACAGAAGACATCTGGTAATTTGAACTTATTGACTGGTCTTTGAGAGCCCATCCATACCTGCCTTTCCAGTCAGAGTAACTCTTCCTCTGTCAGTACTTTAGGCTGCACGTTATGGCTCCTTGAGTAGCAACCGAAGTTGATTTCCTTTGAACCAATGGAGCATAATTATTTTTCTTTGGTTAGTGAAACACTTGTAGTTTCGGAATTTGATGCTTCTTATATTTTAAATTCTTACTATAGTGGCTTGAACTTGATGAAGAGGAAATTGACTGGTACTGATTTCAATGTCAAACTCCTGTGGCACACTTCAGTCTGAAGCTATATGAGCAAAGTTCAAATAATATGCAAGTTTGTGTAGGGATGGTGCAGATGTTCATAAGCCCTTTGAGTGCTCAGATGCTCATCATCTATTTCCAGGTCACTTTATTTCATGGTGCAGAGCCATGTAAGGTGAATGGAGAAGGAAAATGTTAAGCATCCTTTTATTGGAGCAGGTTTTCAGATCTGGGACAGTATACAGATTTCTACAGATTACATGTTACAGCTTGTAACATGTAATGCACTGAGGAAAAAATCCTGATGTATATTAACTGAATTAATCCCTTCCCCCATCAGATATTCATGCTACTAGTTTATTTAGAGTCAGATGAAGAGTATTGATGATCTATCTTAATATCTGCTAATTGGACGTTCTATCCTTGAACAACTGCTGTTGTTTTCCAGCTCTGGAAGAAGCTGACTTCATTCTGTAGAACTGAAATCCATCACTGGGGGTGCAGAAGATTTATTCCTGTTAATCTTCTGTCTATGCCTGTCTCAGAATATTGAATGGGGGCAAACCACTGACACAAAGAATGAAATAGATCATTGCAAACATCCAGTAGTCAGCAAAGAATAAATTTACGAGATTTTTCTCCATTCTTGATCTCTTTGATCTCTTTAAAATCTCTCCTTACAAGTGCTGAAGTTTTGTTGGCAAAGTCGCTTGAGAGAGAAATCAAGAGATAACTGCGTTTCCTAATCTTCTCATTTGTTGTCTCAGAGATTGGCTTTTGCAAAGAAAAAAGAAAATCTTGATTTAATTAGTAACTTAGAATTGTTAGTATACTTAGTAAGCTAATGATATTGTGAAAACGTTATTCTCAAGGGAATAGTTTGCATATATGTAGCTCAGTTATTTAGTAACTGTGGTTGTTTAGTTGTCTTTTGCCCATTTTGAATAACAAGATGAATATAAATTCTGGGTTAGATTTTGTGTAAAATTGATGTTGTTTTCAATCATGTGGCAGTTATGATTCCTCCATTCTGAAGTACATAGTATTGCGAATACTGCAGTTTATAAGCATGCCCTGCATTCTGTACTGGAAATTTTCACTAAGGATTTATTTTGGGAAGCCAGTGGAAATAGTGTGATTGACTTCAGGAGGACCATGGTGGTTTTTAATGCAGAAAGATGAGGCATAGTACTAATTTATTTCCACTGGGAATTTATATTGGAAACTCTGATTTGTATAGCCTTTCTCCTTTTCCTTCCTCTTCCTCAGAAAAGCAACCACCCAACCTCAGTTGGCTATTTTCTTTCACATCTGTGTTGATTTAAAACCAGTACTTCTTTGCTGAAGACTTAAAAATTTAATAAAAATGGAGCTTTGCAAGCAAGAAAAGACTTTTCTTGTTTCGCAGTTAGCATCATCTGAAGGGTGGTTTTACTAAGGAAACCTGGACTTCTAAAGTTGCTATAGGTATTTTGATATACTTACCAGATTCTTTTTGGTGTTCAGCAAATGGAATGGAGAAGCTCCTCTGATACTATCTTGTAAATCTGGTGAATTTGAAGGATATCAATTGATAAAGCCAGTGCTAAACAGAAGTGCACATAAAAAAACTACCTACTGGGAAAATGTTGTTTTTCTATGGAAATCATGGTTTTAGAGACTTGATGCTATCAAACCAATTGGAAAATGTCTTCAACCTTGTGGCTTACATGAGGGATTCTCTCTATTAGGGTTTACTGGTGCAGTAATAATAATAGACTTAGTTTAAGAGAAAATGGCAGCCCTTCATATAGCTGTGGGTAATGTTGGTCAGTTTAGAAGAGATAAAGGAAGTAAGCATCTGCAACAGCAGTGTGTGTACAGCAGCCACTGCCCTGGCAGTGTGACTGGCAATCTCAAGTCTGCACATACTACCTACAGCCACATACATTTTTATTAGTATGTGAAATAAATATGTTGTGGGTGGTGGTATTCCCCCAGTGTGTAACATTTCCCCTAAACTGAAGAGAATTAGGGCAAAAGGTAGCAAGTTTGAAAATCCCCTGGTGCCAAGATGAATTTCAAAGCCTGTCTTTAAAAAAATTTTAGTTTTCCTAGATGTTTAACCTACTAGAGAAACCACAGTGTTTGCTGTGAAATCTGGAGTCCTGTAAAACTCATAGGGAAGTTAGTGAAAGGGTTTATTAGCATTTATTCAGAACTCTTTTAACAAAATGTTGCACATTAAGTCAAAAGTGGAGCTGCCTCTGCCGGTAGAACTGGTTTTAGTGGGATGGAAAATCTCACAGTGAGGGAGGGTACTGTAGCCCTGGGTGTACTTCTTTATGTACTTGGTAGATAAGTCTATCCTTGTTGTCTCACTTTAGAACAATAGTATAAATAATAGTTGCTTGAAAGCATCTGGAGTTTTCAGATTTTAATATGTTGGTATAATCATGTTTTCCAGGCTATTCAGATGTTTCTGATGTGATTCATATTTTCTGTGCACATGATACTTAGTGATCAAGTGGGTTTTGAACATAGGTATTTACTTGCAGGCACTGAAATGATCAGGCATAGATGAGAAGCACAGGCGCATGCTCCGAGACATTTTTTCCTCAAGTTTTCATATTTGTCCTCCACCTAAAAGTAGTTGCCATAAAAAAAAAAAAAGGGATAAATAAGATGATGGTCTATTTATTATGGGTAGTCATTAAATCCACTAGTACCTTTCTTCCCTTCCCTGTAGTGGTCTTCAGCTTTTTACAAAGAGCATAACTTTATTACCTTTTTTTTTTTTTAATTTACTTGACTCTTCCTCTTTTCTCTCACATTTGAAGGAAGATGATTGGAATATGTCTCGGAATTTATTCTTCAGGCTCCACAAAGCCCAAATTTCATGTCTTAACTTTCTATAAAGCATCTGATGAAATATTGTCTGACATTGAGACGAAAATTCACAATAACAACACTCACAGAGAAACTTTTCAGGAAGCTTTGCTAGCACATGCCACATACAAATTCAATTTGAATTACAGTACACAGTAACTTTCTTTTTCTTCCATATCCTCTTAAACTAAAAAAAAACCCCCTTGTCTAAACTTGTTAAAACAGATCTTCAATTTGTGTGGTCTCTGAACTGGCTAAAAGCAGAGCTCTGCTTTCTGAGAGGTTCAGTACAATTTCTTTTCAGGTGTCACTCTTCAGTAAGGATGGTTCTTCCCTACATCATTAGCAAAATACTTCTCTTTACTCGTAGCAGACTGGGAATGAAATGAGTAGTCAGTCAGAAAGTTAGGGAAGTTCATCTCCAGTCTCCCTGCATTGTAGTTACTGTTTTACAGATGAGTGAAATTCCATCTTTGTTTTGCAAAGATTTGGCATAAAATAATGAAAAATTAATAAACTATTACGGAACTTGGAGTTGCATAGCATTATCTCACATGAAGAAGCTGGTAGGGGAGCGTGTGCAGAAAGGGCTGGAGGTCTGGGGCAGCTGAGTTAATAAAATTCAGTGGCTTTCTTACTTATATCCCTATATGTGGTACCACCAATTTCAATTAGATTATCGACAAGAATGTAAATTAGATACATGTGCATGCACTTTTGTGCTATCAGTGGTATTGGAATAAGATTTCCCCTGTCTGTTTTGGTTAGAAATTATGAAAATTCTGTCCTTCCAAAACAGCCAAAAAGATGGCATTTATTGGAAAAAAATGTTTTTTCAGTAAGATTTAATAACTTTTTTTTAAGTCACCAGGTAGAATGAAGAATAAAGTATTTCTAATTGTACATCAGTGTTGCTGTACTCTATTATGTTGCCATTTTTATTTCTTTGAGCTAAAAGTTGTGACAGTATCTCTGTGGCGTTTTTAAAGCAATGGCATTTCTGGGAGAATGATGTTCTTGCTTCTTCGAGTTCTCTTTAGGCAGTAATGACAATAAAAATCTGTTCCTTGTCCCCAGAAACCAAGTGACTCATTTTTCCAGATGGGTACAATATGAATTTTGTCTGAGAACCAGGGACTGGAATGCAGAGAGTTTGGTGTTGTTTGTAATGTGGTTGAAAAGCTGTGCATATAAAACAGCTGCAGTTTCTTTTCAATCCATTGAGTTCCCTACATCAGCTTGTAGAGACACTTTACATCTGGAAATAAGATGTTGTGTAGGGAAAAATTGTGAATTTTTATTGCTATAGATAGTGAATTGTGTCAGCAAGGCAGTCATGTTTCTGCATGGTATAAGAACTTTTACTAAATAAAATCAGTTTTGAAGGCTTAAGCACTGAGAGAAGGACCTCCTCTCTGTGCATCTCTTCTTTTGTGCTGCCTTAAATAGGTGCCAAGTGAAAAACCAGTGTGTTGTTATCAGATCAGCTGTCCAGGAAGTTTCTTCCATCCTTCTTCTAGGTCCTTGAAGTATTGCTACATTGAGTTGATATGGTGTCATTTCTGGCACTGCTTTATAGCGTTCACATACTGGTTTGGGTTTTATCACACTGAGCTCTTTTTACTTTGTAGAGAACATGTGTTTCAAAATGAGACAGTTCTTCCTCAGCCCCCCAAAAGATACAGTTTTCACTGTAGTGTAGGAAGGACAAGGAGCTAGGGACTGTCCCTGAACCACACTGTTGGCACTGCCTTCACTGGGACATTGAGGACCTCTGTTTTGCAGTCTGCAAGCCCTATAAATGTTCCAGCTGAGGTGGTGGTGCCACTGTTAAATGTCAGCTGCAGAGACAACTGTATAGCACAGAGGAACTATGGATGCTGTCACCTCTGGAAACCACTGGTCTGTATTATCTGGTCTGAATATATTTACCCCTTGTCTTTCCCAAGCTCCCACTTTAAAGTTTACCTTTAGAAAACCTAGTGGAATTATTGAATTGAGAGAGACCTGTTTTCAAGCAACTTCCTTCAGCGCCTCTGTTTCATGGTTTAAAATGTAATTAATTCACAATTTTTTTTCAGTGTCTGAATAGGTTTTTCACTACCCTGGAGTAGAATTGACTATTTATGTTCTGAAAATGATCACTGCTGCTGAAGTACTGCCGAAAATACCATGCTGATGTTCCCTTATGTGTTAACTCTTAATAAGTCATTCCTGTACTAAATCTTCGATGCAAAAGCCCACCCCCTCACATAATTACTGTCTTGTCCCTGCACCAGACTTCCTTGCCTAAGTTCTCCTGGTGTCCCAGGCTAAACAATTCTCAAGGCTTCCCACATTTTACTCCTTTCTACCACAGCTTCCTTTTTCTCTGTACCTTACAGGGTCCTATTAAGTTCAATACGTTTATTTGGATGGCCTTTCCATGCCTTTCTTCCAAGCTCTTTCATGCTGCCACTAAACCCATGAACCTTGCTTAACATTTGCCTGGATTGAGAATGACATCCTCCCTTTTACTCTGGAAAAAGCCTTTAATGCTTTCACATTTCAAATGTGCTCACTTGTTTTGTTGTACCTTACTTATGTTTGGCCATATCTCTTATCTCTTTGCGGAATCACTTCATGCTGCTGTTAACCTTTGTCATCCATTCCCGCTCCCACAGCTGTCTGCTGCATCCACTTTTTCCTGTTTGCTTTTGAGCCGATTTCAAAAGGGACGTTTTGTCTATGCATGATGAAGTTAAGTCCTTGAGCCATCTTTCGGGCAGTCCTCCCACGTGGGGCAGAGATTTGCTTCACACAATAGCAGAATAAGGGTTGCAGCAGCTAGTCTGCAGGCTGTAAATTAACTTCATGGACCAGGTCATACTGTGCTTTGAAGTTGTTGCCTTTTTATTTGTGTGCTTCCCCTATTTAGTCTTCAAGAATATAAATCTTGAGGAAGAATTATCGTAGTTTAAAAGGCTTAGACAAATATCAGCTGGTATTGGTTCATGGTCTCCAATTGGTTCCAGACATCCCTGGTTTTGATAAGACTACAAGACAATCTCAGAAATTCCTTGCCTACAGCTTTTGCTAATGCCATTAAATGTAACATTGTGATTACCAATGCTTTTGGAGCTAATTAACTAGTATCCTGCGTGGCTGATAACACTGTAATTTAATTATTTCTTCAGCATGCTCTCATGTTGTACCCTACTCCCCCTTCTTTGATTATCTTTATTTTGAAATACAACTTAGTACAAGTGTTTAATGGGTATTTTGAAGAAGGCCTAAGAAGCACAAGTATGCCTGTTCAGACTGTGCTCCATGGGGACAGGATGCTCCACTCTAGGAGTGCCCAGAACAAGTCTTGCTCTGTTTCTGAGGTCTTAAAAGTCGACTTGGCACTGTACCCACGGCGGTGTCATCTCAAAGGGAAAGGCATCACCTGAGCTTGTTGCTTTTGGCTTTCTGAAAAGCTGACAACCATGTTTTCATTCTAGTTGGGTGATGAGCAAGAGCTCATCTCACAATCTTCTTTTGGAGTCATCAGATGTGTAAAGTACTGGCAAGCAGAAAAATGCTCTGTGAGGAGTGTCTGAGAGCACAAAGAAAGCAATAAAAGGGCAATGATCAAGTAAACCCAAGAAAAAAAAAGATTATTCTTTCTGAAGTGCAGAGGATGCATGTTTCGAATATCTGTGGTGAGAGTAGATGAGGCATCTTCGTTATGTGTATGTCTCTGTCCTTTCTCACTGGACTTCTGAGAATTGCTCTCATGATAAGCTTTTGTAAATTCTTTCTTTTGCTTTCAATTTCAGTAATTCTTTGAAAGATTTTGTAAGTGTATTACAGTTTTGCATTTGTAGCTGTACAAAATGGAATATTGTCTTCCCTTTCTTCACCCTACCTGCCAAATAAGAACACCTCTTCCTTCCAAAAGTATAGCCATAGCTGATGCCACAGTTTGTGAGCACATGATCCTAGCCAGACTAGGAAGGGTCTCTATCAGGTGTAGCACAAACCTTTAGCACTCTTGTGTTAACAGGGCCTTTTTCACTCTTTCGTTGCTTACTTCTTCATTGTTTAAAGTAAAGAGGCAAGATATTTGTTTAATTTTTACGGCATTTGGCAGCATTATAAGGAACCTTAACTGATTTTGCTTCTAGATGAGCCTACAGGTCATAGTTCTCCTGAGATTTTTATATTTGTTGGTTTGTTTTCTGAGTCACAAAGGTGCTTGTCCTAGCCTTGGCTAATCTCAGTGTAAGGTGATAATGTCCTGTGCATGCAGAGACAGTCAGGGTGTGCCAGCAAAAGAGATGAAGCCAATGCTCGTTAGAGAAAACGTGATGAACTTTCTCCACAGCCCTAAACCACCTGTTGAACAGCAAACATGCCGTGATTGGAGCTGACATTCGAAGAACAGCACTGTCAGGGATTTTAACAGTCTTTAGTACATGAACTTGGCGTATGGTAACTTCTAATGGACATGGCTTTTCTGCCTTGAGTCAATGTGCTTGCTGCCTTTTATTTATAGTTACTATTTATAGGAATTAGTGTATGTTGTACATTAATTCTTCAGTCTGCAGGTCAGATTGTAGCTGCAACTACCAGTCTATAATCTGGGGAAATGAACAGCAAAATTTGACTTTGATGCAGTATATAAGAATATGTGTTTATTTAAATGAGTGTGTATTTACACAAATACTTAAAATCTGTCATCTAAGCTTTGGTTCAGAACTTTGGGAAATATTTGAGTCTTCACTTCTAATTTTACATTGAAACTGGAATAAGTTGTTACATCTACATGTACATCTGCATGTTAGATGTGTTTAAAAATTGCATATATGCATTCCTGCTTTTGATCCAGTGGTCTGTATTGAGTCTATATAGCTGTTTTTTGCCTGAGTGCAAGTGTGTCTTACCGTATTGCTAAGAACAAAAACCATGGATATTGTCTCCTGTTTAAAAGTTACAGAAGCCTAGGGTAGTAGTAAAGAATGAACAGGACCTACCGTTGTAGTTACTTCGCTTTGCACAGTGCATTAGCATAGCTATGCTACTTTGCTTTCAGCCAGCCAGCTTAGACAATCAGAGCTAAAACAACCAAGACTAATTTCCAAAAAGGAGAGAGAAGAGTGGGGGGAAAAAGAAAGAAAGAAAGAAAAAGCCTTCATGAACCACAAGGTTGTGTTTTTATGTAACTGTTTTTGTGGCTATCAAACTACCCAAAGTTCATGGTATGTTCATCTTGTCAGTATGCATTTAAGACCACCAGCTTCGTTTTATTTCAAGTCATCTTTTGGGTTGATGTAACACAATATGACTGGATGTGTTTTGGCAGGGAATAACTAATCTAATCCTTATACTACCAGATGAAAGTAATTTACTATGGGTTTGAGGAAGAGCTCAAATTTTCAGTGCAGGCCACAAAGATATTTTTCCCCTTTTAATTGTCCCTTCTTATATCTAAACAGATCCAGCAATGGGAACAAAACCTGGAAAAATTTAACATGGACCTTTTCCGAATGCGATGTTACCTAGCCAGTTTGCAAGGTGGGGAGCTCCCAAACCCAAAGAGCCTTTTGGCTGCTGCCAGTCGTCCTTCAAAATTGTCACTGGGGAGGCTTGGCATTTTCTCTGTCTCGTCCTTCCATGCACTGGTAAGTCTGAATGCAGTTTTCGTGGGTGTGTTACACAGAGCCATCATTAATATTGTGCTTAGATGTGGAATTGTGCTGGGATAATACATGGCTGCACCCACATGTGTTGCTCAGACAGCCCTGTTTCTTTCTTACCCTTTCTGCCTGCTCCTTGACTGCAAATCAAGTTTCCTCTGCAGGATAAGGCCATAATGGTTTTTTTGGCCCCTGAGGAGTTCAGAATTGGGAGTTCCTCCTAAAAAGGAAGTATTCTTGGAGTAGGCTAAAACTAGAGACAATTCAAATTATAAGTCCCATTTTTAAGAACTGTAGGCTGTGTTTCTAAAGAAGAATGAGCGAGATCCTCAGCTGCTGTAACCTGTTGTCACCCTGTCAGCTTTAAGGGAAGTACAGCAGTAGCAGATTCACCTCTGCTCTTTAACCTTAGCAGGGCTGCAAGGCTGATCTTGGCAGAGAGATCTGGACCATATTTCCTGCATGTGAAGTCTGAATAGTGGCACTGAAAGTTCTGCCAGGGAATGTGTTTCTCTCTGCCACTGTTTTTATCTGTGTGGTTTGTGCCATTGCTTGTTAATAACTCAGTGCCATAGCACATTTATCTCCTATGTTTGGCCATTTTGAGAATGTCTTCCTCTAGCAATTTTGTATCTGAGTGATAGGTTATCATTCTTCTTCAGAGCCTTTTCATTAACTGCTTTTGTTGTACAGAGCAATATTTTCTCAGTTCCTCATTTCCTTTGACTTTGAATTTTGCCCCATGACAAAAAAATGTCACTACCACTCCAGCGGAATAACAAAACAAGCATCACTGCTGGAAGTTGAAAACATTTTCCTTGTATCTTGGCATATTTCATTGAGGTGAACTGAAGTAACCCTCATTTGATACCTCAGGTTTAAAAAACTGTCAATATTTTGCTGTTGTGAGAATGATACAGGAAGGCCTGTCTCTGTGTTTAAATAGATCTGCTCCAGGGATGAAGCTGCTCTCAGGAAACGTACCCTGTCTCTGTCTCAAAGGGTTCGAAATAAGAAGGGTTTATTTTCTTCGCTAAAAGGACTGGACACATTGGCAAGAAAAGGAAAAGAAAAGAGACCTTCCATAACTCAGGTAGGTCTTACTTGCTTCAGAGAGCATAGAAACGGCTTGTTTCTCCTGGAGCTCATTCTGTGAGGTGAACAGTAGAAGATGCCGGTCCATCAAACTTGCTTCCAAGGTTTAAGTAGGCGTGGCAGACTTGCTGTGGGACCATCACTTCTGAAGTGTATGTATTTAATTTTGGGGTTCTTTGTGATAAATAAGATTGGTGAATGACAGGTTTTAACCCAGTAAGTTCACGAAGCCTAGCCATGAATTAGCAGTAGCGTAAGACCGTCACATTTGAGTTTGCAACAAAACTTCTCTTCTGGCACATTGCAAAGTGTTTGAAAGTAGGGTTTCTTTGGACATAGCCTGTATGCACAGTCCTTAGCACAGTGTGTGCTTGTTTGTGACTGGGACTCTGAAGTAGTGTTACAATTGAATATAGAGTAACACAGGTGATTCTTCAAGGAAAAAGGAGGAGAGACTGCTACAAAGACAGCCATCTTTGACATTGTCCTCTCAAAGCAAACATGCTGCTTGGAAGTACATTTTAGCCAACAGGAGAAGACTTCTGTCATGCAGGAGGTCAGCTGTTGGTGTAGGCAGTGGACAAATAATGCCAGGCCAATTTACAGCAGCTGTAGGCTTGGTGCAGGCTTGATGTTTCTGGGTCAGGCTTGCTCTTGGGAGAGGGGCTGTGCTGATGCATGCTCCTACCGAAGGGCTGCATTGCTGGTGAAACTACAGCATCTCACAGCAAGTTTTTCTCTTTGTGAAACTAATGATCTGTGCACACATTCACTGTAAACCCCATACTTCGGGAGTCTGTGTTTTCTCAATAAAAGCACAGCTCTATGTGAAACAAACATTTGCTGCCTTTCCCTGAAAAAAGGTAACTAAGAGCAGAAACACTTCTTGACAGTGAGGCTGAAGGCATAGAGGTGTACCCACACTCAGATCACTACTGTTTTCATTAGCCTCTGTCATGCCTGCTGTTACTCCTGCAAGGCAGTATTTTGTGCATTGTTCATTAGGTAACTTTGTTCCTGTCATTCCCTGGCCCTTGTATTTTGATTTAATTAGACAAAGATCTATGATTAGCACTTGGCAATTGGCTATTCTTGCACGTCTGGTAATCTGTTGTGGAATATTTAAACAAGCCTATCTGTACAAATCTTGCAATAATCACAGAGCTGATGCAACAGATTCAGTGTTGCAAAATAACACAAATAAGGATTTTCTGGTCTGGTGCTTTGTATTTCTAATAGGTAAATATCTATGTGTTACACGGGCATTAAGCTTCTTTAGGTGACTATTACACATTTTAGCATATCAATCGAGGTGTGTTAACATGGTGAAATTGGTTAATGAAACTCAAGTCTCTCTTACAAAAGAAGGAACTGAAGGAGAAATTTTCTGCAGGTCATCCTTTTCACATAATTTGCCCTGTGCTCCCTAGCAATTGAATCTGGTCTGTGAGTGCTGCACCTTTATTTCTTTATTAATACAAGCCCTGAGGGAAGGGATGTTATGCCCCTTAGCTCTGTTCCCTCCGGAGCTGATATTCCGCACTGTTTTTAACTGGGTAATATGTCTTCTCACAAGCTTTATAGCCCATGAAGGGGATTCTCTGGAGCTCAGGGACAGGGAATCTTATATCTATGGCAAGGAGAGGAGGTTCCTGCTGCCCTCCCAGCGCTTTTCTGAGCACAGAGAAGGGAGCCCTGTCAGAGGTAGAGGTGCCCCTAGTGAGTCTTCACCCTTTTTAGTCCAAACCTTGCAACCAACTGGCCCAAAAATGTGTTCATTTTCATATACAAGCTGAGGTTTTTGATTTTTAATGTTTGTTTTTTTTTTTTTAATTAAACATCCTACAATACAATTAAGGAAATGTAAATGCTGAGTGCTGCATATGAAAAACACCATGCAATGACTCATACCCATAAAAGTGAGGAATTTTTAAAGGCATGGTTTGAAAATTTACCCATGAACCTAGAAGGTGGCTGAAAAGAGAGCCGCATCCTTGCTCAGACATAATTCTGTATCAAAATCAGAATAAGTCTGAGGCTGACTGTCTTGTCTCTTTCAGCCCACTGGGAAGCCGGGTTTATCAGAGAAGTGGAGTTCACTTCTCTGCTCATTGTGTTGCAATGTTTCTGTCAAACAGTAGATTAAAGAAAGTCTTGCTTTCTTGGATTTAAGTTCATTTGACTGTAGCTGGTATGTTTTAATCTGACGTACCTTAGCTTCAAAATCAGATGGTATATTTTTCAACATCATTGTGTCAGAGAATTTTTTAATTTTATCTTGTTTATTTTTATGGCATTAATAAATACTGTTCAGAGTTTCTATGCTCAGAGGCTTTTGTAAACATTAATGTAGTGGCTCAGTCTTTTACAAATCAGTTAATAAAACGGCACTGTAGCAGATGGGGGATGTCTAGGCTCACATTATCCTCAGTTTCCTAAATGCTTATCTGCTTTCTTATGTCTAAATGTTGAACTGTTTTGAGAAATCATAAGCAATAAAATACTTTGATTACGTCTGTGGATGAGACAAGGAAGTTCAGAAGTGGTACCCTTTATTTTCATTGGCAGACACTGGCTTTTGTATGAAATCTTGAGAGAGTTTGTTGTTGTCTTGGATTATCTGAAAGGCTTTTGCTAGCCAAAAACTAAAAAAAAAAGCTCAGATGTAAGTCTGATATTGTCCTGATTTACTGCCTGCAAAAGGAGTTAAAAAATGCTATTTATATTTGCACCTTGGTAATGTTATTATTTGCAAATCTCAGTGTCCTGTATAAACTACATAGACCTATCTATGTGTTTATACCAGCCTTATCACCAAAATATCTGATTGTATCCATATGCGTTTATTGGATTTTAAAAATTTTCATTAATAAGTCTAATACCTTTGTGAGATGCTAGTAGTTAAGCTTCCAGATGGGCAATGTACATCTCAGTTTCTGCTTTCATCACTTCCAAAGCAGACACAGTAGTTAGTCAGCTATTTTCATTATTTAATAGTGTGGAGTTTGGGTCAAGTATGCCTTTAAAGCTAAGCTAAAAGTTTCAATCAATAATGTCAAGCAAACTGCTTGGTTAAAAGAGATGAAAAACTGTAGGGTAGAAAGTTTTAGAAACCAGCAACAATGGTTTGAAATAATTCCTTGAAATCATGATGAGATTTGTAGCTCTACTTAACAGTATTCTGAAGGTGAAACTTAGAACTTCCAGTGTAGGGTCTGATTTGAAGGTAAATGACTTTACTTTTATTGCTAAATATTAGATAGGAAAAAAACAAGGGCATGAATGTTTTTCTACATATTTGAACGTGTATTTGTGCATGTAACTTGAAAGAGAAAATCTGCTTAAATTTTCTTTATAGAGAGGGATTTGTATTTCTTTATTAATTCTAGTCAGAGTAAAGCAATAAAAAGTACAAAAAGATCCCCTGGGTTTAGCAGGTTTATATATATTTATTAATTTAATTTGTCATTTTTATTTTTTCAAAGGATTTACCCCACACAGATAAGAAGTAAATGTATTTATTTGTTTAACCTACTTATTTATCTGTAATATTTTCAATAGGTTTTTGATTCAGCTGGAGGACATGGATTTACTGGTGTCCAGAATTCAGCCAACTCTGCTGAGGTAAGATATGCCTGTCCTCATTCCACATCATCATGTTCTTGAATTCCTGAATGTATTTCATTAAGTGTATCATTGGGCTGGTTCAGAAACCCCAAAGAGATTTGTAAAATGTAGTTATTGTTAGACGACAGGATTGTAATTCTGCTAATGAAACCACTCTAACATAAGTTTCTGAACATTTATGCAATCTTAAAAAAAACCAAACAAACCCCAAACAAAAAAAATCCTCTAGAAGCTTCTTCACAGCACTAATCTGTACCGTCCGTACACTGTCTGAGAGAGATTTGGGACTGAGCTTGTTTGAAGGTATCCTTCACAGTATGGCAACTCACAGAATGGTTTGGGTTGGAAGGAACCTTCAAAGGTCACCTAGTCCAAGCCCCCTGCAATGAGCAGGAAAATCTTCAACTAGATCAGGCTTCTCAGGGTCTCATCCAATCTCACCTTGATGGTTTCCAGCAATGGGATGAAACTCAAGGTATATTTTTCCCCTTTGCCTACTTCAACAGAACCTTTGTATTTTGAGTATAAAGGCAATAAAATCTATGTAAAGTCTGTGGAGCTTACCATCAGAGAAGTGAGAATTAATGTATAGCTGCCCAAGTAAAGGAAGAGGATCCAACATCCTCCCAACAGCATTATCCAGCTGTGATTGATGTTCCCAGGTGCTCAGCAGGAGTATAGCTTCTGCTTGTCCCTGCCTGGCCTCAGTCATGGCCCCTCTCCATTACTGCTGCCTCCCTAGGGGATAGCACCACCATCCCCCAGTCTGGAAGTAAAGCAAGACACTTCAAAATACATAACTGCATATCTGTAGGACCAGTGAATGTTGTCTGTGTGCTGCAGGGCTTATGTAGACAGTATCCTCCCTCAGTAGGCTTGTGCAGGCTCCAGATAAAAACATCAAATTAAGTCTTAGGCACAGGGTTTCTTGACTTTGTTTTCTGAATGATATAGATGGATTTCTTCAATGGCAATATGTGTCAGACTGAAAGGGATATTTTTCTTCCCATCTACCCCCCGCCCCTTTTCCTCCTTTGTGCCCTGAACCAGGTAGTTTTCTGATGCAGTTTAAATATTGAAAGACATTAAAAGATCGTTCTACGGCATTGTTCCATTTCAGCTGAGTTTGTATAGCAGGTATTAGAAAAGAAGCCAAAATCTGCATTTAAACTGCAATATTGCTCTGGAAAATGATTAACTGTAATGAACAGCTGTAATCAATCTTGTGAGGAAGGTTTGGACAAAGTTCATAATTTCTCATAGATTTTTATGGGGTTTTTTTGTGTCATTATGTAGTACATGGTTTATTTTCTCATCAAGTGAGATTTGTTTAATGCCCAGGTAAAGAAGAAATATATAATTAAACAGAAGTTATGCTACTGGGAGAGGCATCTCCTACTGACAGCACCTACTCTTATAATGCTGTTTTACCTCCTGAAATTATCTTCTCATTTTGTCTGTTCTTTGAAAAAGTGTATTGAAACACCTGAGTTCCCTTTTTTACTTGACCACTTGCATGTTATTTCCTGGTGTAGGAAAGTACTGTAGAGAACACTTACAAATTCCTCCAGAATGTAGTTTTGGGTGTGGTGTTAGATGGCATCCATGTCCCATCTCAGAGATAGCAAACACAATTTGTTCCTGTTCCAGTCTGTTAAAACATGGAAAAGTTTGCCACGTTAGAAGCGGCAAAATCTTGTGGGTGCAGCCCCTGAAGGTTTCTCCTGAAGGGTTGTGATGCCAGTCCCTCGGTTGAATGCTGACCCCCTTGTGCCTGGAAGGGTAAGGGAGCTGCCTTATGTAAGCGGGTCTGCTGTGGATCTCCTGTCCCCTGGCCTAACAGGGGCATTTGCTCTTCCTGAACGCTTCTGAGGAGACAGAGAAATGTTTTGAAGGCACTAGGGAGCAGGCAGAATGAAGTCCTCTCCTTTTAGTACTGTGTTGATAAAGGGACAAGCTCTGTCTTCTTGTCTCAACTCTAGATAAAGCAACCTTCTCCAAATTCAGGCAGGGGCTTACAGCCCTGTTCCCCAGGTAGAGGGGGACCAGCAGGAGGGCAATGTGGCTGCAGGTTTTGGGCCAGGTTTTACAAATTCAGCAGGGTTGTGTTTCAAGACTAGAAAAACCCACCACATTTAGGTGCTGAGCAGAGCTCTGGAGCTAGAAAAACATTATTATTATTATTATCTCAACCCTATTTCTAAAACCTTTTCTCAATGGGTATTAAATATAGCGTAGGCATTTTTAAGATCCTGACATTTTGATGAATCATACGACAATTCAGAAATGATTCATCATTACTCTGAAAACCGTTATTCTGGCATCAGCCTGGTTTCACTGGCTGATTTAAAATAAAAAAGAAAACAACAGAAACAGCATCAAAACTTTTATAAAATGCTGCCTGAGGAGGGTAGCAAATAATAAATAGTGGAGTCTGCTGAGGAGACTGTATTTTCCCTGAAAAGGATGATAAAACAGAGGCGAATAGTGGGAGGAAATGATGAAGTAACCTATTGGTCCTGCAGCAGCCCTGTGGCACAACATGTGACAGTCTGCAAATCCTGGCACCTCTTGCTGGAAAATTGGATGGGTTGTTATAACTTTATGTGGCAATGAATGAATGAACTATTGTGGAATTAGTCACTGCAAGCATAACAGGAAAAAAAAATCTCTTTTCGTGTCAGATTTTCTGAGACGGAAAATGTGGATGAAGCAATGGTACCTTGACTGCAGCTAAGGAACAGTCATGTTTAGTAACAGAGGCGAGTTTATCTCAAGCTGTGTGCTTGAGCTTCAGTGTACATGGCAAGGAATGGATGTATTTCACATTGGTTGGGGACCTTTCTGTCCTATCTTAAAAGCTTACACCAAAAGGTGGCCTTGAATGTAGTTCCCATCACCTCAATCCTCTACGATTTGAGGGTTGGTTTTTTTTTTCATCTCTGGCAATAGTGAGATTTGTTTCAGTTAGGCATATTTGAACAGCTGCTGTTGCAGTGCAATAAACCATTGTGGTAGTTGCAAACCTCTGAACTGCTGGGAGCATCTCCCTCGTTGAGGCAAAGCATAGCCTTGGTTTTCCCTGGAGGAAGCTACCAGGGAATTCAGTCTGACTCATTTGTGCTTCACTCTCGCAGCCTGCCTGCCTTGCCCCCTTTCTCCTTTCTGTTATTTACACCGTGGAGGAAGGTCAGCTTTTATGCTCGGGCACTTGATTTAGTACTGAGAGAACTATGCTTCTGCGGGAATTATCTTCTTCAATATCACCAGTGTTACGAGCAGTCTGCAATTACAGCCACAGAGGGTCAAACTTCACCTGGTGGAGATTTCATCACTGCATTAATTGCAGTAGCATAACATGATTCCTGTTTTGTAAAAGTAGTAGCTGAATTTTAGTAGGATTTCCACGCACCTGTGTTAATTGAAATTTCGCGTTCAACTAGTTAAAAGGGATAGCTGAACAAGACAGACAAGATTCATGAATGCCACTAGTTCATTAATATTATTCCACCAAACCAATGTTACTCTGGAATCAAATTAGTACTATACCACACTCTGGGTTGGCTGCAACTTGAATTTCTGCCTTGTTTGGTAATTACCTGGATTGCATTGCTTGCTTCATCATTTTCCCAGCCACAGTTGCTATTTGGAAAACAAAATAATATTGGTCTCTCTGTTACTACTGGTAGATTGTTGTCAATAACTTTGCTGACTGCAACAAGCGAAGCAGCCCTGTGGAGTGATTTTACAGCAGCTTTTAATTGCAGTGCACCCCTGGGCTTATATCACTATGGAGAGGAGGAAGAATTGCATAATCAAGGGTCTTTATGTAGACAAGACCCCCCCCCCACCCCAACACACCAACCAACCAAAAATACTAAGAAAAAAACATTAAGGAAGTAGGCACTCCAGAGAACAGTTCAGGATATCTTAAGATATGTCTTGGGTGGCAGTTCTGCTACTTCATGGGGTTATTGTCCCTCTCCAGTGACTGTATGGGGAATCAAGGGACCTTATCTGCATAAACTCAAGTATCTTGATGTGGGTATTTAAGTGATGTGCTGAATAGGCAGACCCAAATACACATGTGAAACTTCGAGTTCTGAACAGGTCTTGATGTTTTTCTCCTCCTTGTGTGGCTTCCTTTGAAACATGCAGCCTGAAGTGCAGTACAGGAGAAAGTGTGAAAGTAAAGGGTGACAAAGTGTCAGGGAATTTATTCAGGGTGGATGTTGTTATTTGATCAAGCGGAGTGGCTTTGGAATGAGAGAGAATGTGAAGCAAAATGGTAAACAGGCAAATACTGTTGCCTATGAAACAATATGTTCTTAAACTGTAAATAGAATAGGAGCACTTTATTCCTGCTTTAGTACTTTATTATGTTATGACTAGCCTTGCTCCACAGTGCTCTCTGCTGGAAGTTTACTGTATTGTCATTTTCTGTCAAAATTACAGTAATTACATTTATTTATTTAGTTAGTTATTGAGTTATTTGTAGAGTTATTTTACATTTGTTAACTAGGTAAAATTGTACTAGTCAATTCTTCTTCAAGATTTACTTCCAATGTGGATATAATACCAGGTAATTACATATATCCACATTGAGTTAAATCAACAATTAACATGAAATAAAGACATAAAATCCCATAATGGGAATGTACAGGAAGTGCAATCCAAGCTCTAGAAAAAAAGATCTTCTACAGTGAATGAGATCAGGTAACAGAATTCTTTCTCTTGCTTGCCATGTTGGAAATTCACAGCACTGTGTCTAAATACATAATCAGTGCAAACTGCTAATGTAATTGTGCTTTTGCTTGTTTGTTTTTGTGGTGTTTTTTGTTTGTTTGTGGTTTTTTGGTTTTTTGGTTTTTTTTTTTTAAATATCCACATATCTTGTACATTTCTCCCTTGTTTCAGCAGCAAGTAGATGATTATTTGAATGTCTACTGTTCGGTGCCAGAGAGCATCCAGAAGGAGAACACTTGGGAAACACAGACATATGTTCATTTCTGTGATGGCCAAGGAGTGGCGCTGACACTCAAGCCAGAGCACAGGGTGGAGGATGTTCTGTCTTTGGCATGCAAGGTACTTACTTTTCATGCACTATTGCGACTTATTAATAGCTGTGGACTTGAGAAGGAATGTAGTATATCAAAGGATGCCTAAATAGTGATAAGATTATCACTATTATATAGTAATAATACAATCATGATATTATATATAATATTGATAGTATATAATATTATAATACCAGCATCTCCCTGTCACTGTCTCAAGGCACATTGCTCTCTTTCGTTTAGTTGTGTTGTTTACATGTTGTAGCCAAGGTAGCAGGTTTGTGGAAAGGTTTTCAAAAGGTGTTGCTCAAGACAGTGCACAGTTGGTACTTAGAGAGCAGAGGCAGTTTGCCAGGTAGTCAGCCCCCGAGGAATCTCAGAACATGTCCACTTTGCGCTGTCCTTGCAGCAAACCTGTTTGTTCTGTGCAAATTAATCACAGAGGAGCAACAGGGACTGGTTGAGTTAATGCCAGGAAATTAAGACAGTTAAGACTGCTGTGACAAAGGCTATGATATATGTTTGCTTTTTAAAGAAACTTTTTTAAGCTTTTAATTAAATACCAGCTCTATTTGTGAATTTCAAAGCGTGAATTCCCTTCTGAAAGTCAGTGCCACAATTTGAGAGGCATTGCTATAGATCATGGGGCAGAAAACTGAGTCTCAGTTGAAGTTAAAATAGAGATGCTAGTTTTAACTACAGACAAAACATCAGCACCTCTAGAACATCGCAATGGACCTAGCACTTTTGTCTCCACAAGTGTCAATACTTCAATTTAGCTCTAACTTCAGGATTCAAGTCACTTAAATTATGCAAACAAGCTTTTTGGAAAAACTAACTTTTTACCTCTGAGTTCTGTTTTCTGGCAAATATATTTTATTTATTTTACGAGGGGAAAAACAGGAGAAAAAGCAGTCCTGTACTGTGCAAGATCCAGCTGTGTCTTTTGGCATAGGTTAGAGTGAATTTACAGGTGAGCTCATTCAACTGGCTTGAAGTTAATGAATTTTGAGGCTTCTAATAAAGGAAAGGTCCCAATTTAATAGCTTATTGCACCTACTAATATTGCAAAAAAACAAACAAACAAAATTAAGTTATACAAGTTTTTAAAAATCCAGGGTAAACTTTAGTTTTAAAAATCAAAATAAGCACACTGATTTAGGCAAGTCCCAGTGTGTCTCCATGGCATCACTAAGAAGAAATTAACTTCTTGTGGAGGCTGAATTCCGGAGAAAACGTTTAATGCTTGCTTTTACTTTTAAAACTCTATCAGGCAAAAGAGTGTCTGAGACATGATTTGGCCACCAGGTGGCATGGTAGAGCTGAAACATTTTGAAGTCCGTAAAGTGGCATGCAAGACCCCTAAAGGAGGAAATAAAATTAGGTAAAATTAAGTTGAAAAGGAAATTCCTTACCTCTCTTACGCCATCATTCCAAAATATTTTCAATTTTAAAGCTGACTTTTAATTTTCAATGTCCGTATCGCATGAAAATTTAGTTTTAAATGATTTTATTTTTTTCTTAAATGTTTTTCTGTTTTATTTTGTCTTTCTATTCTGTGTGTAAAGCTTTTCATAAGCATTCTCTAATGCTGAATACTTTCTGCTCATCTATCCTGGTTCTTTTCCTTCTTACATTTTCATTCTGCTCTGGTGAGTGTAAGGAATCTTTCTTCTTAACAGAACATGTTTGAATGTTATGTGGATAAGGATGAAGTTCAAAGGGGTTGTTGGTTTGTCTGGGTTTTTTTCCCCTTCACCCACGCTTTATGGGGTTTCTACTTTTCTCATTTCTGTTTTCCATCTGAGGTTTTTGGATACTATGTATACAAAATCTTGTACATTTATATTGAATTGTTCAGGATACAGAACACATGCAACTCGTAAATTGTAACACATAATAAAATGTTAAGGTAATTACTCTTCACTGAGTAGATTTAGATTGTGTAAGCTGCAGAGATGCATTAAAGGGGTTAAATAACCCCCAGGGAGCTTGTCATTCCTTCTCTTTCAGAAATGTTGCTTCCTCTTGTTTTAGAATTATTGCTCTATTAATATGCTAAAGTGAAATGTTTTGTACCATGGTCTCTCCCATATCCTGATTTTTCAGAGCCTCCCATGAGGAGCTCAGCCCTTGCAGACTAATATCCTTTGGGAATATTCCTATTTCCCTTTCAGATAGGATCTTTGCTTTGACCTCATGGTGGGGAAAAAAAATAACGTGAAACTGTCTGATCATAGATGAAACCCAGCCATAAAAATAAAATCCAATAAAGGCAAACCCTTAGGGAACCTACTTGCCATCCCATCCACTCTCCTAACTGCCCATACATGCAGTATGGGCATTTTCTATATCAGAAGCAAAACTTACTGAACAGAACTGAATCATTAGAAGTAGTCATAGAAGAAGGTGGCTGTGAGTGTTATGTTCAAAAGGACACAAACCAGTTGTGATATCTTTGGAAACATATATTACTGCTCAGTTAATCTAATAGCCAAGACATAGTGTTTACGAAAGGATCTGGGAGGATCATAAGGCAAAATGGAAATTGCTCTTGAACCTTATCTTTTAAGCAATGCATCTGGTTTTGTTTATACCACAAAAATAGTTGGAAAATGACTTTTGAGGATGGTTTTTGCATGATTTGAGAAGCTTTTTGTTTGTGTGTGTCACTTCTTTGTGTTCTAGGATTCTGGAAATAAATAACAAATTCCAAACTCTATCATTTTTCTTCCTTAGATGAAACAGCTGGAGCCAAGACACTATGGCCTTCAACTCAGAAGACTGGTTGATGAAAATACTGAGTACTGTGCTCCTGAACCATACGAATACATAGTAGACCAGGAAAGTGCGACTCCTTTTAGATAAAGCTCTGTCTGCAGCTGCAGTTGAATTGTCACCTACAAATATGTGAAATTTAGATCTAAAATAAGGTTTAAAGCTGTTTCCAGTCAGACTGCATTCTGTCATCCTTATTCACACGTTTCGGTGGCTAGGCACTGAAAACACTTTCTTCAAGAACTGTTTGAAGATTTGAGTGAGGTTTTTCGTACAAAAGCAGAGTGTCAGTCTCTACTCCAGGCTGGGTTTTTGATCTTTAGCTTTAGTCTCACTGATAGCAGGGATGCTTACACAGTAGCACAGTTCTCAGTGTAAAGACAGCAAGTCTTGATGCAGAGAATAACGCGCTTGTTTCTCATGCTGTATCTTTGGGGTTTGATGGTTGTATTTTCATAATTTGATGACTTGTGTTACTGTTTTTTTCCAACAGGTGTATGATGAAATAGAAATTTGTCCATTAAATGTTTATCATGTTCATCTTACAAAGACTGAAAACATAAGTGATTATGGTAAGCTGTCAGGAATTCCCTTGTATTCTTCTCATTGCTTACTTTCTTCAGCACTTTTCTGTCTCTCAGAGCAGGTAGAGCCATCCTTGATAGATCACAGTGTGAGTCTGCAAGTGTGTTTCTTATGTTTTGGAAAGGACCACTTTCTAATTTTTTAAAATGACCAAATAATTCAAGCATGGACTTGGCAGAAAACAAAAGTCCTTTGCCAGGATTAATAAAAGTGCTGTCAGTCAGGCCATGGTCAAGGTCTGCCAGTTTTTTGTAGTGGGATCCTCTATTGGCACAGTATCGACAGTGTCCTTTGGAACAAGTTCTGACAGGCTTTTTATCTGTGGGAGGCAGTTATGTCTAGGAATAATTATATACCTTGCAAGGATACCCTTGTAAGGCAGCTTTGTGCTGTTTTTTACCTGCAAGTCTGCAATAAATTATTCCTTTCGGACCACTCACTGGTCTGTATAGTTTGCTGCTTTATAGTTTGGGTTTCCAGTTTTTGGAACTGTTTAAGACATCTCTTTGTCTGATGGACATGCTGCAGAACTCTTAGCATAATGATGAGCTGTGGCTGTTATTGAAATGTCATATGGAGTGGAGGTAGAAATTATTTCTTGAAATGTGATATTTTTTTTACAGCAGAATATGACATTTCCTGGGAGTTGAAAAGTCCTATTAGTTTTATCAGGCCTTACAATGACTGGGAAACAATATAATAATTTCTGTATGCTCTGCGGGTGTGTTCTCACAAGAAGTATCCTCCTTCTTGTATAGAGCCTACTAAATACAGAAAATAAAAGGAAAACGTTCCCAAGGAAGTTTATTTGATTTAAACTTCTTTTACTTCAGGCTTTGCTGTCACAGCACAAGTTACTGAAAATGAGCATCTCACCCATATCTTTGTAAGTGATGTTCTCCCTGATGGACTGGCATACAAGGAAGGTATTGTATCGTGGTTGTGTTTAAAACTGTTTTTCATTATCTTTTTAAAGTCTAAAAACTTAAAGAAGGTTTAGTAATGCTGTCTGAAATGGTTCTTGGCTTCTGCTGTTCACAGTTTTCTTTCTTAGAGACCATGGAAAGTATGTGATACAGGAAAAATAGTGTGCACAGTGTAACTAAATTATCCTTTCAATATAGTGGAGAGAGTTCTTGTTCAGCCTTGGAGACAAAGTCTGTGTTCAGTCATCCAGCCAAGTACTTTTGTGCGGAGGAACAGACTGGAGAAAGAGTTCATCTCACACTAGGGAACCTCATGGGCTTGATCCATTTCTATGACCCATCACTTCCACCTTTTCTGGCAATGAAAAGTACCTTCTTCCCCAGAATAGTTTTCTGCATACATTTCTGTGAGTAGCTTCTCCACGGCACTGCTCAGAAACTGTGCTTCTCTGCATCAGCACATTTGAGGATCACCTGGGTTCTGCTCTCTGAAAAACAAACTCAGAGATATGGAGACAGAGATATTAATTTGCTGCTTGATGGTGATGTCTGTTTAGTTGTTGCTGACCTTGAAAGACGGCATTTGCCACTGTTTAGATTTATATAAAAGCTGATAAAACTCCATCCTTTGTTGTTCCAGTTTTGCATGAATAATTTGATCTGCGTGACTAATGTCAGGCTATTCCCAGATAATGAAATATGTGTTATGGTGCTGTATACTGCTGGTATCTAGTTGTGAGAGGTGGCTCTATTCTAATCTTCTTGAAATCTGTGCTGCTTTCCCACCCACCCATTTCTGCATCATCTTTAAACAGAAACAACTAGATTGCTGTACTATGTGTAACACCTATCAAAGTAAGCATGAGGTCAATCTATATAATTATAGCACAAATAAAGCTCCCATTGATTCTAGTGGACCTGTGGTAGGATTAAGCTGTTTGAATTCAAACCAAAAAAGTAAAAGGTGAATCAGCATAAGGTTTGGTTTGTGACCCTTTATGTTTTATATTATCTCTTTTTTTTTTTTCCTTCTCTGCTTTCACATGCTCCCAGGGCTCCGAGTAGGCAATGAAATCCTGAGCATAAATGGAGAGGCTGTGTCTGATCTTAACCTCAGGCAGATGGAGTTACTGTTTTCACAGAGAAGCGTAATGCTCACAGTGAGAATGAACCATTGTGGGACCCAGCAACGCTTATGTGTATCCTGGTCAGATGGTGACATTTCCCGGGATCCAAAGAGTTTGTTGCCCCCTCCAAACCAGTCACAGCTCCTGGAAGAGTTTCTAGATAACTTCAAAAAGAACACAGCAAATGGTAAGAGGTTGACAATAATTCCATTAATTTCACCGCACTTCCAATATCACTGTTTTTTAAAACTCAGTTATGTTTAAAATTATACACTTGCCCTAGAAACACAAGTACAAACTGTTGAAGTTCTATTTATGCTTGATATGTGTCTGTTATTTTATTATTTTCTAGGGAGTAGAAATGGAACAGAATATGGTTATGTTTGCAGGGAAATTATATTCTTTTAATCTGTTTGGCTGCACTATCCGGTATTATCAGGTGCTCTCATGACTGTTCTGTGTCATCTTGGGTACCCCTAACGTATCCATTTCACAGGCAACAGTGGTTGAAATGATGTGTTGGCTTTCCGAGGCAGAGAATTTTCTGTGTTTACCATGGTTTATGTGTCTAAAGTTGCACATAGATTAAGGGTACCTTCGATGCAAGAATTATCGTCACCTCAGAGTCATTTAGCTCTGCTTCCACCCACTGATATCATTGTGTTCCTGTTGAGTGCACTGCCCACTGTGTAGAATAAAGCCCCTGAAAACAGCTTTTATAGGGATTGTCTTGCTACTACCTGCTCATATTTCTTACTCAATGTAAATGCTGTATTAAGCATTGAATGGAGGATGTATCCTAACAGTGTTGTGTCAGGATGTAGGTTTCTGTATGACGAGCACTAGGCAGGGAAGGTGCCTATGTCGTAAGGACTGCTCCTGGAAGACATGACAACCCCTTGGCCCCAAGGAAGTGCCAGTGCTCACTTCTGGGTTGCCTTTTTGGCTGGAAATAGGAGGTGGCATGTCAGGGGGCTCCACCACGCCAGGTGGAGGTGAGCCGTGGTCACCCTTCCCTTCCTTTAGCTGATCTTACTTTGCTGGAGAACTACAACTTCTGATACCAGAACGGTTTCAAATGTCTACCTGAAATAGAAAGTAAGTGGGGTTTTGCTTACCTTTTTTCCCATGTCTTGACTATTTTTCAAACAAGATAGAAGGAAATTTAATTAGTTTTTCACTTTGAAAGGTGCAGTTTCCTCACTGTACCTCTGGAGGATGCTAGTAAAATTCTGCAGCAAAGCTAGCCAGGATGCACTGCTGCGTGAGGGGAACTGCAAGAGGTACAAAAAGGGATCACTGATTTTTGTGTATAATTATGGTGGCAAGTGTTTTCTGATTGGAATTTTTTTTAGTAATTAAAAATGGGAGAAGAGAAAGAATCACATAGGAGAAGTTGCTAGAATGGATTTAATTATAAGGGATTTTTATTAGGTCATCTTTTGAAATTAAAAGAAAACTGAATGCAAGATTTGTGATTCAGTAAGTAGCATCTCTCTCAGGGGCCTTATTTCAATTTAAAATGCCATTAAATTGACTAGTGGCACATAAAAGTTAGTGTCATAAACCAAAAATTATGATACAGCTAATTAATTACATAATTATAACAGGGCTATCATCCAGCTTGTTGCCTTGATATCATAGGCCAGCACTACCTGGAGTATTCAGTGTAATAAATGTATATGTCCATTCACTAGATTCCTCATTCCTCCGGGATAAATTTGCAACCTGTGCAAATATTCCATTATAATAGGAAATTACTGGAGTATGTATTATACTTTAAGCACTAGTAGATAAAGGGACATAGTATATTTGCTTTTCTGCTTAAAAGCAGTTAAGAAAGATTTATTTTCTTCTGAAAGAGAACAAATAGTTCTAAATTAAGCTTTGTGAGAAGAATTTTTATGTTTATTGAATTCAGTGCTTTGTGTCTGATCACCTGATCAAGTTCAAATGGAAACAGAAGAAAATGGCATTACTCTGAATTAAAAGATAATCATAAAGGGTTTAACTGTTCTGTGTCCTGTTACTCACTCAGGAATTGAATAAGATTTTAGGTAAGCAGAGGGGGTATTTAATGATCCAAGCAGGGATTTGGAGGCCAGGGACTCTTAAATTCATATCCAGTCTTTATGAAATCGTAGAATCATTAAGGATGGAAAAGACCTCTGAGGTCATTGAGTCCAACCTTTAACTGAATACCACCATGTCAACTAAACCGTGGCACTCAGTGCCATGTCCAGTCATTTCTTGAACACCTTTAGGGATGGTGACTCCACCACTTCCTGGGCAGTCCCTTATAAAGCTTAACCACCCTTTCAGTGAAGAAATTCGCACTGATGTTCAACCTGAACCGCCCCTGGTGCAGGTTGAGGCCATTTCTTCTTATCCTGTCATTAATTCCCTGAGGGAAGAGGCTGACCCCCACCTTGCTACACTTTCCTTATAGGTAGCTGAAGAGAGCGATAAGATCAACCCTGAGCCTCCTTTTCTGCAGGCTAAACAACCCCAGCTCCCTCAGCTACTCCTCATGTGACTTACTTTCTAGACCCTTCACCAGCTCTATTGCCCTTCTCTGGACACACTCCAGGACCTCAATGTCTTTCCTGAAGTGAGTTGCCCAGAACTGGATACAGGACTCGAGGTGAGGCCTTGAGTGCCGAGTACAGAGGCACAATCACTTCCCTGGTCCTGCTGGCCACACTATTCCTGATACAGGCCAGGATGTCCTTCTTGGCCACCTGGGCACACTGCTGGCTCATGTTCAGCTGGCTGTCAGCCAGGTCCTCTTCCCCTGGGCCACTTTCCAGCCACTCTTTCCCAAGCCTGT
>VZRE01000630.1:0-17011 GCA_013396775.1 Cephalopterus ornatus
TGTGCTGGTGGAGGTTCTTTACAAATTGCGATTTCAGTGAAAAATGCAGAGGAAAAAGCCCACAATTCTTTTTATTTTTTTTTTCTTTTTCTTTTTCTTTTAAATTTTATTTCTTTGTGGCTGAGCCTGAAGATTTTCCCTTTCCTGGAATCTGGGGGGTGTGACTCGCCACATTATTCTGTGTCTTATGATCTCAAGGAGATTAAAAGGACAACCTGCATTCCGCTGGCTTTGCTTCAGCCTGAGGTGTTCAGCCTGTCTCCTGTCAACACTCCTTCCTCTCCAGCTGGAGAGGGGAGGGAAAATGCTCATTTGTGGGAGAAGCTGTGCCCTGGGAGCCCCAGCTGAGCACTGGGGTGGTGCTGGGTGGGGTCAGGGAGGCTCTGCACAGGAAAGGGGCTGGAGCAATGAGCGAGAGGTTCGGGGTCTGTCCCCCCACACTCCAGGTCAGTTCGGGTGTTGCTGCTGCTGCTGGGGGGATATGGAATTCCTGAGGGTGGGAAAACGTGCACCCTGCCTTGCTGCAGCAGATTAAACCTCTTTCACGAGGGATTATCTCTGCTGATCTGGGAGATGAAGGGATCTGTCACACTCTGGGGTATTTCTGATGCTCAAATTAAACAGGTGTTAATGCGCTCAATCTCCATCCAATTAAAACTGAAGGGCTTTTTTTTTTTTTTTTCCCGGTGATATCCATGTGTTCTGCAACAGCTCCTGGGCTTCAGAGGGCGAGGTGTGTATTGACTTTGCCATCAAAATGTCAGGGCTGAAGTGGTTCATAAAAGCTTTATGGTCACAGGCAGATGAAAGGAAGTGTGATAAGAGGAAAAGCCACTGTCAGAAGCAACTTGGAAAAGTCCTCCTGTGGAAGGAGCCCCTGCCCATGGCAGGGCGTGGAACGAGATGATCTTCATAGCCCCTTCCAACCCAAATCATTCTATGATTCTAAACAAAGGAGATAACCAATAGGGAGAGAAATAAAATGTATTAAAAATAAACACATAACAAAATAAAACTCCAGATTTCAATAATTCAGTCTAAAGGAACTTCCCAGGATCCTCGAGTTGTGTTCCCCTCATTTTCCCTTTTGTATCAGCAGGAGGCTGCTGAACCAGAGTTTTGTATTAAAACAATATTATTAGAAGGAAGCTCTGCCTCAAAAATGGGCCGTTCTTGAGTTAGTGATGGTGAAGCAGCAGGGCAGCAAATCCATCCCTGCTGCAAGTGCAGGCCCTGGCAGGGCACCTTCCTCTTGCTCCCTCGGAAAGCATCCTGGAATTCTCCCCACTTCCAAACCCAGGGATTCCTGCAGACAGGCAGCTCCTGTTCTCTTGGCATTGCAATAGAAATCAAATGAATGTTCCCAGTTCTGCATTTGGACACAACTGACCTTTTTTTCCTGCCCTTTACCTCTCTCTTTCAACTATTTCTGCATCGAGCCACCAGTTTGACTGAAGTCTTTCCAAATCCAAGTGTCATCTTAAATAAGGAGACTCAGTGAATTCCTGTCTTCCTTAGAACCGTTTTCACACTTTCTTTATTCATATGCCCTTGTTTCTCTTAATCCTCATGGGAGGAACCAGGCAGCCCTTGGAATTTGTGGAAACCCTTGCCTCTGAAGCGCACCAAGATCTTGGTATCTCCTGAGCCCCTGAAAGCAAGAAAACACTGATATTTTGGCTCTCCAAATGAGTTACTTCGGTTTCTTCTTCTTCTTAGAATCTGATACGTCATCACTTCAATGAGATTATTTACGAGGGGTTTTTTTTTCCTTATTTTTCAAGCATAGAAAAAAAAAATGTCTTGCCATGTTTTAGGAACAAAATGAGTATTTTACACACATACCAATAGCTCTCTGGCAAGCATTTAAATTTACAAGCTGTTCATAAATGTACTGACAGTTGGCAACTCTGCATCCAACACACAGGAACCCTCTTGGAAAATAGATCTATTGTAAATAATATATATTGCAGCTTAATCTGAGGGTGCTTTGGCTCAAAATAGTTTTAACAAATGTGTTACCTAATATATTTTTTACAAAAAGCTATTTGGAAAGACGATTTCAGGGTCTGAAAAGGGATATTTAGAAAGAAATTAGGCACCTCCTCTTGAATGTTCCTCAGCAGGGCTCCTTTGGGGACACCTTTCTCAGGTGTCAGGGTGGCTTGGGTTTTAGGCACCTGCTGTAGTAGGTAAGTCAAATATCTAATTTAGTGGTGATATCCCACAGAGAGGAGAATTCGACCTGTTAAGGTCAGAGGGAGTTATTTGCATTTCAATCAGGAGCTGGTTTAGATAAAGAGGAATCACTTGGGCACGTGTGAGTGCTTAGCGTGTGCATGGTAATGTGTATTCTGGACCTGAGGTACCTTAGAAGGTACCCTATGTACATTCTGAAGTGGCACTTCAACCAAAACTTATTTGTTATGTCTCATACAGGGTTGTAATGCTTGAATTACAGGATTTCTGATATAGAAAATCCACTGCTGTTATTCCATATTCCACGTTTTCGTGATCATAGTGGTACTTAGTAGCTGGAAAAATTAGTTAAAAATCCCCTGTGTGTTAGGATTTTGTAGCAGAAAGAACTGTGGATAAGGGAAAGGGACCTTTGCCTGCAAACTGCCTTTACAGTTCCATCCACTCTCTGGGATCGTGGGATGCTTTTCCAAGTGCAGGGAAGGTGTTTCCATCATTGTTGTGTTTGTACCAATTCCTTGTCAAGCTCTAAATGCAGCAGGATTTCTTTGGATCATCGGGCACCACATCCATATATTTTTGCTCTGGAAAATACAGTATATTGTTCCTTTTGAAGGGGAAAACGTGGCATTTTGATCATTATCTGAAGCAAAATGGGGGCAGCACAGTAAAGCAACAACATGAACAAGCTGCTGAGTTGTAGAGATGAATTTAAAAAAAAAAAAAAGCTTTTAAAAGCTATCAGTGTATTTAATTTCATCATTATCCAAATGCCCCACGCTGCCTTAGTACCAAAGATGCTTTGGGTTTGATGCCCCTGTGACAGGACAGTCCCTACAACGAGGACCAAGGACCCAGCCTGGGGGCTCTGGGGTCAACCCCAAGGTTCTTGCTCCTTACTTATTTAGTGTGATAGGAAAAAATCTCTTCAGAAGGGTTGTCCAGGGCAGTGGTGGCATCTCCATTCCTGGAGGGATGTGAGAAAAGTGTGGATGTGGCACTCGGACATGGGGCAGTGGTGGCCTTGGCAGTGCTGGGGCATTAAAACTGTGAGGGGCTTTTCCAGCCTTAATGATTCTGTGATCCACAGCCTGTGGAGCTCAGGAACTGTGGTTTATCCAGGGCCTGAAGTCAATGGGAGACTTTCCACGGATTTCATCAGGGGTTGGATCCATCCAGCAGCGAATTAAAACCAGAAGCCAAACCTCGTGCCTCCCAGGCGTTTGCAAACGCTGCCGGCAGGACTGGGGGTCACCTGAGCACCATCTCAGTGGACAGAGCACTTGGCCAGCTGGTTCCAGCACAGTTTTAATCCTCTTTCACTCGTGGGGTCAAGGGCTGTGAGCTTTGAGACCAACCCAGCTCCATCCCCTCTGCCCCATCCTCGGAGCGGAGCCGGGACAGGGATGCTCTGGGAGTGAGACCCAGCCCTGTGCAGCAAATCCGGGGTAGGAAACATTATATTGCTTTTGTCTGGCCCTAATGAAAATAAATGAGGGCTTCAATTTAAAGTAGTTACTAAAAATTTGTTCTTTCCTCTGCCCTAATTCCAAAAGTGACTCGCAGCTAATTAGACTGAGCTGAGCAGCCCTCGCAGGGCTGTGGGAGTGTAAACAGCTGCCATCTGAGTTTCATTACAATGAGGAAATAAAATAAACACAGGGCCAGCAAACAGTAGTTTGGGCATGGCTCATTACAGCACAATGCAGTTAAATCTGGGTGTACAGGCAGTGGGATTGGACAGGGTGCAAAGGGGACTCCCCAGGTTTCTCTCCTGAACTTTTCCTCCCCGGTGCATCCCCGGGGGAGAAGCAAAGCCCCAGCTGCTCATCCCAGGGCTGACAAACACACCTGAAGCCTCTGGAGGTGCTTCAGTGCAAAGGCTCCTTCATCCCCCTGTCCCTTGGGAGACCAGAGGGAGCCCAGGGAACGTGTGGCATTTGCAGGATGAGGCTCTCAGAGCATGTTACAAGCTTTTTTTCCTCTTCTTTTTTTTTTTTTCCTTTTAATAATAATCTTGCATTCAGTGAAGGGACCCTCCCCATGCCTCTCACATAAAACCCCTTGTGTGCAACAGCCATCATCTGAATTTTGACCCTCTGAGTCCCTGAGTGCAACAGGACAAGGAGGGTAGAACAAGGCAGCATCTTCTCCTGCTTCTGAAGTGCCCAAGGGCCAAAATTCCTGAGCTCCTGGAGACTTCAGGCTGTGGTCTGAGCTCTCAGCTCTTCCTTTCCATCAATGGCAGGGAAGAGGAGGGAAGTCTTACACCTTTTCCTCTAATAGATGGCTCCCATAGGCGTTTTCCTTGCAGAGGGGCTGGAAATCCTCCCTGCTCCTGTGCTGATGGAGAGCTGAGCTGGAAAGCCGGGAGCCAGAGAGCTCTCCCCATCCACCCTGTGATCCTCCCTCTCACACATGATCTGTAAGACACTCTCAGTCTCATCCGAGTCATGTTTCTAGAGCTCAGCCTGAGCTCATCTGTCCTCAAGCTCCATCGATCCGGCTTTTCCTGGATTAGCTCATCATTAAACACACGTCGGGAAGAGGCTGCTAAGGCAGATTTTCCAAGACAAAAGCAACTGCTGCCGTTGGGTGAATTAAATCCTCTCTTATCTGGCAGCAGGGCAGGAGTTGCTGCTCTCCCCTCCCCGTGCAGGTGCTCTGGCTCCTGGTTATCGCTGTCCATGGGTCTGGAACTCATTAGGAACTTCTCCTGCTGCCAAGGCTCTGGAATGGGAGAACCATTCTGCTCTGGGATACTTACAGCAGGGAAGTGAATCGCTTCAGCCAGGGGGAAGGACCTGCCATGGTAGATGCAGCCTCAGGAGGATGAGCCAAAAGGTTTTCCCTGTGGGTTTGGCTGATGTGAGTTTAGCAAAAGGCAAAGGAGGGGAGCAGGACTTTGTGGATGGAGCAGGACTCTTAAGGAGTGAGGCAGTGCTGAGACCATAAATGTTTTCTGTTCTCCACGTGGGGAGCCTCAAGAATTCAGAGATGTCTTCCAGTGCCGTGTCCTGAGCTCGTAGAGAGCCCAGGGGTGAATTCTCCCCTGGAAAATGGCCATACGGCTCCGCTGCCTGGGCTCTGGGAGTCCCAGGGAGACTCCAAGGAGAGGGTGTTCTCAACCTCCCACTTTCCATTTTCAGCACAATAGGCCATCCCCTTAAAAAGCAAGAGTTGGCCGGGACCAAGCCTGGTGCTCAGGGCTCACAACCCGCCCAAATTCAATCAAGCGCAACTGTTCTGTGGTCAGAACTTATCTCCTCCCGAAATAAAACACGCCGGTAGAAGAAGAAACAAATTGCTTGACACCTCATTAGCGATTGTAAGCAGACTCCGTTTTCACTCCAGGGTCTCGTTGGAGTGATTTGCGAGGCAGCTTTTTTCCCTCTCCCCTTAACGACCCGCCTTTGGAAGGAGTTGGAGGCGACACAAGAACAGCAGCGATTATTTGTGCTACTCGGGGACCCCCGTGCCCCCGGCTGCCCCTGTCCCTACCTGCTGCTTCTGGGACCCAAAGCCCCTTTTATGGGGCTTCTGTGCGTGTTTGGGGCTGGCTGAGAGGACACGCTTGGCCTGGAAGGAGATGACCCAGGCTCAGTGTCCCCTCAGAGCTCAAAGGTGGATTAAAGCGGCCCTGTTTGATGGAGAAGATGCACCACCACTGTGTGGTGCTGGGGGGATGTTTCTCCAGGGCCGAGATGTTGCTGGCCGTGTTCTCCTGCCACAGGGGAAAGAAAAGGAGTAAAATTCCCTCCCCTTATGATCAGTTTGTTCTTCCTTAATTAAATATCCAGCCTCATCACAGTTTAACCCCACCACTCTTCCTCCAGGGCTTTGCCTTCTCGTCTTGGCCTGAAAAGCAATTTAATTTCGATTTCAAGACCTTTCTGTTCTTGCCTTTTTTTTTTTTCCCCTTCCAAATCCAACCCTCCACCCAGCCCAGCAGGACACATCTCTCAGGAAGCCAGTTCCGTGCTCAGGAATGATTTTGGAATTGCGAGCACCTTGAAGAGCACCTTGACAGACACAGGAACACTTTCGAGGGAACCATTTCTTGTTGCATTGGGTTTTTTATTAATTCTCTGTGCCCTGTTCTCATGTCCACACACACAAGCAGAGAATTCAGGATCAGCTGCAAAAAGTCCCCAGAAATGGGCCCAAGGAGGTGGATTTGGAAGCCCAACCCCAGGGAACGTTCCTGCTACAAGGCAGCAATCCAGGGGAGAGATTCCAATTGTTTGTGGAATTTAGCATTGTTCTCAATTGCCAGGTATCTGTTCTGCCAGGGAAAGGAAATATGTGACTGTATTTTTGTCTTGATTTGTCTTAAAAGTGGAAGGGACTAAACCAGGACTAAAAAAAAAAAAAAAAAAGAGAAAAATCTCATTTATCTTCTAGTCTTGTCACTGTCTTTTATTGAAGTCTCATTTCCAATTCTCCATGACACCTTAGGAAAAAAAAAAAATCCTGTATTTCCTACTTCATGAAATAGAAGAGCTGTTTCTCTTATTAATGTAAATATCAATGGTCTGGCAGGTAAATGATACTTTAGTCCTTCAAACAAAGATATGATGTTTAAATGAGTATTCACAGTTAATGGATAATCATTCTCATGAAACCATCGGCTTGTAATGCTCAAACCAGGTTCCTGTTGTTCTCCAGCACCACCTTTAGTTGTTTAAAGGTTTATTATTCATCAGTGCGTACCAAGATTCTTCCCTGTAAATTTAATTTTTTTATTTTGTTATACTGGATTTAATTCCTTCAGTCATCAAAACATTCCAGTGTCGGGCAGTTTGACCTTGGGAATAGGAATGACTTAGGGAAAAAAAAAAATCTAGAAAACCCAGATAAACACCCATCTGTTTGAATTCCCTTTCCCTCATTCCTTCCCTGTAACAATATTTCATCTTGGCTGATTTCAGCTGTTTGGCACAGGCTGAAATTCCCCACTGACCACTGGGTTAAACTGGACTCCTAAGTTTTAGTGAGCTAAAAATAACCTTCATCCATCTCACCTGTGCAAGGCAGGCTGAAATTAAAATGAAATCTGGTGAAATTCTGTTTTGAGAGGGAGAAAATGTTGCTGTGAATCTTCTCTCAGCCTTTTTTTAGCGCAGTTGGTTCTGATAAAAGGGGTATTGTCGATGGGCAGTGAGGAGAAGCAGCTCCTCCAAGGCTGGGAGCCCAGCAACGCCCTGGATTCATGATCCAGGGATCCAGGGCTGTTGTGTTGGACACACGCTGCTGAAGGCAAATCCGTGGTGCTGAAATCCTGCGTGTTCATGGTGCGGCCAGAGCTGAGGACAGGTTGGGTTTGAGGGCCCTGGGTGGCGAGTGGAACGTTTCATTCCAGAAACGAAGCATCAGGAGCAACGACCCAAGTCCCCATCCCCAAAGGGCAGGAAAGCTCCCCAGCCAAAATCAAGCTGGATGTTTTTTCTTTCTATCAAGCCTCGCGAGATGGGTAGAAAGTTCAGAGGAATGGGTAGTACGGGTGGCTGGACCTTAAAAAGAGCCCAGAGTGAAAAGCACCCACAGCGTGGGCAGGTTTGGAAACAAGCTGGAGTGAGATGAGGGTGGGCATCTGCCTGGGTGAGGTTCTGCAAGTCCTCACTCTGGTTTAGGGGCAGAAATAGGTGTTTGGGGGAGTCTTTCTGCTGCTGGACATAAAGCAGTGGGATAAACTGGGTCCTTTGCAGGAGCTGAGGACCCCCAGCAGGATGGACCAAAGTGTCCTTTCTTGTCTGACCCAAACCTTGCGGTCTGGAGAGATCTCACAGCACCTTCCAGGACCTAAAGGGACCAACAGGATGGCTGGTGAGGGAATCTGCAAGGGCAAGCAGTGACAGGATGAGGGGAGATGGCTTTAAGCTGAAAGAGAGCAGCTTTAGATGGGATATTGGGAAGAAATTCCCCCCCTGAGAGGGGGCACAGGTTTTCCCAGGGAAACTGGAAAGCACAATGCAAAGTGCAGCTGGTTTGGGAGAGCTGACGTTCTTGGAAGCAGCTTTGTGCAGCTTGGGAATAAAGGGCTGTACTGTGTAATTTCCTAAATGTTTTTATTATTTGATAGTCCCTTTCTGGAGTAATTTCCTGGACGTGTCTTTATCTAGGAGGAAAAATAAAATCTCGGAGCAATTCAGGGGGTTTTCCTTTCAAGGAGCTGGTTTGTGAATGTGGTGTGCTACGGAGAGGGCTCCTTCAGAGAAATTCCTTCTTAATTCTCTTCTTAAAGGGCTGCTCTTACATTTGTTTTAAGACAGCAAACACCAAACCAGGCAGGGAATTTCCATATCTTAAGAGCTTCTTGTAACTTTTTAGGAAATCTTGTCAGATTAAATCCTGTTGTCGTTTCTCAGTAAAACGACTTGTCTCACACCACTTGTCCCATTTAATTTGTGACCTGGGATCCTTCCTGTGTCAAGATAAAGCAGCAGGAATGCGGTGGGAATAATGACAGTTTTTCCTATTTCTGCCTGCCATGCTTTTGCCAGATTTTGTCTTCTGCAAAATTAACACAAGGGGAAATCAATCTGTGATTACAGACGGGGGGAAAAAAAACCCTCCTGATCTGGTACTTTTGGGTTGTGGTTGAACGTCCTTTCAGTTGTCATATTCAGAGGGGTTTTAGTGGCTCCAGCTGCTTCCACCCCATCTCCCCTCACCTGATTGTCACATACCAACAATTACCTGGGAGCGAGGGTTCCCTCCCTCGCCCTCACACTGGAATAAGCTGGGCACATCCCAGGCCTTTCTGCTCACCCTTGAGAAAGGAGAATTTCTATTTGTTGTAAACTGGGTGTGTGCTGAGCAGTGGGGCTCTGCACAGTTGTGCTCTGTCTGTGTGTCCTGTCCTATCTATCCTGTGAATCCGTATCCTGTGGAAATGCTGGGATCAAGGGAAGGGGGAGGGAAGCCTGGAGTGCCCATAAAACCTGGGCTGACAGCAAAAAGCTGATAACTAATTTTAGAAGAAAAACATGACCTCAATATGTGACACATCCGTTCATGATGCAAGTTTTAGTGAAAAAATCAGTTTGGGGTTTGAAAACCCCCCCAGGTCTTGGTTCTGGGGTTTGAAACCCACCCCCAGCTCTTGGTTCTGGGGTTTGAAACCCACCCCCAGCTCTTGGTTCTGGGGTTTGAAACCCCCCCAGCTCTTGGTTCTGTGAGGTAAAAGTGATCTGAAGGCTCTGTGAGTCACTTATTAGGAGCCAATTAGCATTAATTTGATGTTGCTCAATAGTCCATCTCTTGGTGAGTGATTTTGGCACCGATTGACGGATTCCTCTGGAAAACTGATTCTCAGCAGTGCTGTCCTGCACCAGGAGAACATGCCCTGCAGTAGGGCTGTGCCCTGCTGGCAAACTGGGCTCTCACAAAGCCCCTCCAGCTCCAGGACGAGCCCGGGCAGGATCCTCAGCCCTGGCACCTCCACTCCTGGCCCTGCACCTGAACCCCCAGCGGCGCCGTGTTCAGGAAAGAGGCTGCGAAGGGTGAAGGGGGGAGAGGAATCTGAGCCCCCCCAGCTGGGTCCCCAGGTCACCTCACGGCTGTAAATCGAGGCTGGCTGACTTCAGGCATGGGCAGGTACGAGCAGAGAGCTCTTTGGATGGGAAAACCTGCTCATCCTGGGAATTCTTTGTGCTGCCAGCTCCTGGAGCTTCGTGTCTGTGCCAGCCGAGCGCCTGGGCTGAGGTGGCACTTTCTGAGCTGCTCCTTCAAATCAAACAGCACCAAAGGGGGGATCAAGAAGACAAACGAAGAAAGCAAGCAGAGCAGGGCAGTTTCTAAGAAACCCTGGAGATTTATGGCCTCTCCACCTGATTCCATGGCAAGTTTATTTGATCTTTATCTGAAGGGGAACATCCGGACAGGCCGTACTCCCACCTGACGTGTGCCCTGCTGGTTTTCCCCAAACACAGCTGAATCTGGGCAGCCCAGCAGGTCACACAGGAGCTGGTGCTGCCTGTCAACAAGCTGCTCCCCCCGGGATTCACTGGGCACGAGGCTTCACCCCGTGTCTGCTGGAGCAAAAGGCAAAACCAGTGCAATGTGTGACAGGACACGAACCCAGCCCTGCAGTGCCTCTGGGAAAGGTGGAGAGGATGGAGGGGCTGTCAGCCCTTACTTTCAGAAGTGAAGATCCCAGGCAAGCGGTTCGCTGGGGATGCAGCACTTCGGGAGTCACAAATTGCTGTGAGAATCAGACATTGCTTGGCTGAGCCGAGACAGACCTGGGTCACCTGGAGACAGCTCTGCCGCAGAGGCACGGGATGCAAAGAGCAGACCCAGGTGCTTCAAACTAAAGTACACCTTATCGTACAGTCCTGGAATAGTTGGGTTTGGAAGGGACCCTGAAGCTCATCTCGTTCCAGCCCCTGCCATGGGGGTGCAATTTCCACCAGACCAGGTTGCTCCGAGCCCTGTCCAACCTGGCTTTGAACACTGACAGGGATGGGGAGGTCAAAACCTCTCTGGGCAAAGAGGCAGCCTGGTTTTGTGCTGTTCCTGGCCTCTCAGGGGAAGCAGGCTGTGGGTGTGGTGCACACCTGGCAGGGAGCCCCCCTCTCTGGCTCCCCATGGGTGAAAAGCTGCGGTGGCCCCTGAGCTGGCCCGAGGTGCAGAGGCCACACAGCTCCTGCCCTCACTCCCTGTCTCACGTGCACAGATGCAGTTCCTCTGGCTCTCGTCCTTTCCTTGCTCTCCTGCTGTTCCACAGAGGCTGCCATCCCTCTGGGCTGGGACACTTTCCAGCCCCATTCCTCTCCTCTCTTCCCACCCCCTTGGCTCCTGGTAGCCCAGAGGCTGCTGCTGTCCTGCTTGTGCTCAGCTGGGCAGAGGTTTGGGGTTTGGGCTGGAAATGGCCCCTCGGGGTCAGTTCTGGGTGACCCTGGCAGCACGGACTGTGGCCAAAACCCTGGCAGAGGCAGCAGCCCTGGTGAACCAGTGGGAAAGGGTGGGGAATCAATGCAGACTGAAGCCCTTTTCAAACCAGCCCTCCTGACATATAGTGGGTGGAAATATCCCTTCATCTGACCCTCAAGGACCACCCAGGGGTTACTTAATCCTACAGTCCATCTTCTGAAAACCCGCTGTAACAAGGTGTGTTAAGCTCTGAGGCAGATTGGTGATTGTGGCCAGGGCTAATGACTGCAAACTCCTCTCCCCTGTGGCCTTCCTGCTCACACATGCAGGCTTTCATCAGGCTCCTAATATATATCTCCCAGTTAAATGTCACTGGCATGGAGAGGAGGGACACCACCTCTCCGAAACAAAATAAATAGATTGCATTGGCATTGCTCAGGTTTTTCCCTGGCCATTTTCAAATGAGATGTTTTTTTGGAAAGCCTCTACCAGGATAATTCATGTCTTCATCAACAGAGCAAATTTGTCTTTTAAGAAAGAGGGCACAGTGAGCAAGAAAAATATTGTGGTCCAGCAAATGGCATGGGGGTTTGGAGAGTAATTACAGCACCTCTGGTCCTTTGGCTATTTGGGAGGAAAGGGGGATGCTGGCTGGAGCTCAGCAGAGCTTAAGGTGGTTCCACTGAAATGTTGTCCATTGGGCTCCTTTCCTTGCTGGGGCTGTGCTGGAATTTGCCTTTTTAACTCCTCCCCTCCGCTCTCTTCAGCATCCTGAATATCTTATCTGATCTTCTCAAATTGTAGCATTAAGAGAGAACCAAAAACAGTTCCTGGCGGTGCATCAGAACCTCTTCCTGGCTGAATATCTCAACCACAGTTTTACCTGCATCTGACTGAGCTCAGAGGTATGTGGAAATCATTTGTCTGATATGAAATCAGACAGCTCTTGTCTCTCTGGACCAAAATTTCAGCACCTTGGATGAATATTTAGGACAGGGTAGGTTATGTCTGAAATGCTCTTGAACACTGCTCTCTAAACTCTCTGATCTTGCTGCTGGTTGCAGAGTTCTGCCCCATGTGAAAGAACACCCACTGCCCATAAAGTTCTCAGAGGTTTTTTTTCAAGGCCCGTATTATTTTATCTTTGCAATGTCTGAAATGTTCTTGTCCTCAAGCCTTTGGGCACACACACAAACATCACCTCAGGATCCGTGTGTTCAGCTGTGGTCGCTCAGCAGCCTCTCCAGGAACACGTTCCAGTAATTAAACCTCAGCAGGACCAATACCTGGAGGCAGGTGGAGTTGTCTTTCATGTTTCCATCCAAATTCCAAGGCCATGGAGGTGTCTCTGCCCTACAGGCACAGCTCAGGGGTGTCCCTGTGATGCAGAAACCAACTGAAAACATGTTTTTCCTTGGTCCAACATGCAACAAATACAAATGATGTCCCACCCCTTGAGGTGTCTCTTAGGTCAGTGGGACAGGTTTGCCCTGAGTACCTTAAAAACGAGGGAATTGGTAGAGAAAAGGCATCTGCCTCCCCCCTCAGCCAGTGGCTGGAGCTCAGTAAGACCCTAAATGTTTATGACCCTAATTAGCTCACATAAACCTCCCAAGGAGCAGGTTTGTTCCTGCAGCACACAGCCTGTTATTTTGGAGTTAAATCCTCTCACACAACCCGCATCTCCTCTGCTGGAGCCAATGCTGACCCTGCCCTGCTGCAGTGGAGGGGGTGACAACTGCACACTCCTCTTCCAAGGGAGGGAGGAATGCCCGGGAATGGTGGAAACAGCAAGGAGCAGAGCTGATCGCTCTTTCTTTCTCTTTATCTTCTTTTGACACATCACCACTCCCCATGAAATGACCTTCAGACACTCTCCTTGACCCCCAAAAACCTTGAGGCTGCCCCTCCACCCCCCAACCCACTGCAATCATCGCTGTCCTCAGTGGTCTCCAAGACACAGCCTTTCTCAGCTGCAAGTGCTTTGCCCAAGGTATCTGACAGAGGTTTGATGGCAGAGGTGGATTGTTGCCCTTCTCTTTACCAGGAGTTTTAGGTTTTTAGGATCTGACCTGCTGTCAAATCTCGTGGAAGGAATGCAGTGGAAGTAGAACACCAGGAATTGTGGAGTCATCTTCTACTTATGCACAGCATGTGTCCGAGCATGAAAGGCATTTCTGAGCCTGCTGCCAGCGGTGGCCCTTTGCTAAACATCCAACCACATTTATGACACCTCTGGCCTGTGGGAATTGCCTGTCTGAGACCTTGAAGTCAGTTTTCATCCAGCTATGATGCAAGTTTAGTGCCTGCCAGAGGAAGAAATAATATTTGGAAATTAAGGATCGAGGGAGAGAATCTTCAGCTGATACAAACCTCGGTGACTTCCAGGGAACCACGCTGCTCTGCAGCAGCTCTGCTGGTGGCCCCGGGTTCAAGTAAACTGCAAAGACAAGTTTAAATTCAGTTTTAAGGAGGAAAGGGCTTTTGGGAACGTTGTACTCTTATTTACAGTTTTACACTGCTTTGTGGGGGGTCTTTCCCATCCTTTTGCTCCACAAACTGAGGACCAACAATGTTGGATCTTGGGGAACAGCAATGTCACAGTGTTTCTGTGCAATCCAAAAAATGATGGTAATCCGCTGTCTGTCCAGTCCCACACCCGAGCAGAGTCATCCTGTTGTGGTTACCACCACCTCCCCTGAGCTTTAGTTCCTTTCTCTTGTGTAACATGAGGTTGGACCACGAGAAGTTGTCGTATTGGGAGACAGAACATCCAGAGAGAGGGGGGAGCTTCTCTGGACCGTGTGATGTGGCCGCGGCGTTTGCAGTGAACCATCACTTGTGGTGGCTCCTGCTGCTGAGTCAGCCCTTTGCAGAGGTTTGGGAGCAGTTTGAGAGATGTGGTGGGTCACCAGCACATGCCCTGGCTGATGAGTCTGTGGCAATGATGATGCTGCTGTGGAGTTGTCTGGTTTGCTCTCTGACTTTTACTGATGCTCAGGACCAGCAGATCCCACGGACTCCAACTCAGCAGCTGCTCTGGAAAGCAGAAAGCCAATACTGAGGTTCCACTTTGCTTGCTTTAACCTGCTTATTCCTGAAGTTTATGGCAAACCTTCCTGGAGACAAAAGGGAAAGGAAAATTTACACAAATCCCCCGCAAAGCGAGAGCACAGAGCTCCCCTGCAGTAGCTGCCTTCTCCCTTCCCCCAAAGACAAAGTGGTTTACTCTGGAGTACCAAAGGCCCAGCAAAACGCAGATGTCAAACCTCCTTAACTTTCACTGGCTCCAGAGAAGGGTTTAATCAGGGAAATAAAGTGAGGAGTTGTGAGTTCCTTGCAGTAAACAAGTTAAACGTTATTAAACACACACGTGTCTCTTTAAGGAGATGAATTGATTGTGTGTGTGTTTATTTTTACAGCATTATTTAACCAAGGAAGGAAAAAAAAAAAAAAAAAAAAAAAGACCCAGAGCTGATGCCAAGATGATATAGCTGAAACAAAGCCCAAGAAAAGATTTTTCCACTGTGCTCATTTTTTTCCCTAATAACTGTCTCCCATATCTGCCAATCTTAGGTCAACAAACACAGGTTGATTGACAAGTTAAAATGTTTAGCTTAGCCTGCAACTCATATAAACCAATTTGAAATTTCTCGTGCAGGAGGGAGATGTAAGAGAAACAAACAATATCCCTTCCTTCCTCGCCTCTCCCCGGGGCACAGCCCAGAGGTGGTTTGGTTGTGGGCACTGGTGGGTGACAGGGACATCCCCCTGTTCACAGCTCAGCAGGTGGCAGGGAGCTCCTCATCCCTCCTGGCTCCACGAGGAAAAATGGTGCGGGTCCTCCTGGAGCACAGGAGCTCAGGATGGAGCAGGGTGGTTGGAATATCACGGATTTCCATCCTCAGTAGTACTGCTCCCAAGGCCATTGTTTGCTGTCATGTGAGCAGATAACGATGGGCAGTCATGGCCTAAATAACAGAACTGGTTTGATTTGTGTTGATGATGCTCCTTCCCCCCAGTGGTCCTGCAGCACTTTCATCCCTCAGCAGCACTGAAGCAAAGAGTGTCCCAGACAAAAAAAATCTCTAAGAGCCTTGATGTGACCTGCAGTGGAAACAACCTCCAGGTCTGAGCTCCACCCCCAGATTCAAGAGGTAAATACCAGGAGTTCAGAGCTCTGATTTTTAGTGCGTAGCTGAAAGGTTTCTTGCTGCCTTGCAGTGGTCCCTGGAGCTGTCTGTGAATTCCCACTGCCACCTCCACGCCTCAGCCACCCCTGAGGAGCATTCTTGGCTTCGGCTTCTTTCCCTCTGACAGCAGTGCTTGAAAAGCAGATTTTAATCTTCGAATCAACTTAATTACCAGAGAATTTTTCTTCCACAATCTGAGCATCTCCCTGTTACAACACTGAAGGGTTCCAGCTTTTTTTTTTTGTACACTTCTGTATGGACCTGCAGGTTTCCTGTGCTCCAACACAGAGATGACAACCAACCCCACCTCCCTCAGGGCAGGGGTTGCCCAGCCTGTGCCTGGTTTATCTTCTGTAAATATTTAGCAGCAAAGTTGTGGGATTCTCAAGATGTTGAAGAGATAAATCTGTGTCAGAGTAGCCCTGTCTCACTACCACATTCACGTAAATTATAGAGTAAAACAAACAACCCTTCCAGCTTCGAGGGATGGCAAACAATTGCTGGCCTTTGATGGTGTGGGTACAAACGCCCCTGCAGTTGACACCTTTGGTGATTGATGTTTTTTGATGCTCTGGGTTTGTTTTGCTCCCTCCCTGTTTGTTTTCCCACTGGGCTGACTTGGACAGGGAATGCTGTTCCTCCACATGGAAGGGCATTTTTGGGCACCATGGACTTTGGGATCAAAGAGTGGAACATGCAAACACAGCAGCTCCTGTGAGAGGTCCAAGGGCCCAGAACAAGAGCTGGGGAAGGCAGATGGAGGTCTCTGCTCCTTGCAAATGGTGCTGAGCACGTCCCAGCACATGCATTTTGGATCAAAGGAGGACTCTGAGGAGAAAACAATTAGTTAAGTTGTCCCAGGTGTTTTCTTATTTGCTTTTTATCTATTAGTAACCCTCAGTGCTGCCTAATGACTGGCACAGTCAGAGCTGGCAATGTCAAGCCAGGGACACTTTTCCTCTTAGTCTTCCACGCTCCTCTTGCTTGAAAAATACAGATTGTGGGACTCTGTGTCCTCAATAACTGCCTGCTCTGGGAGGTCCTTGCAGTACCCCATTGCTAACCTCACGTTACCCGTCCTGCAGCTGCAGAACAGAGGTTTCTCGCCTTTGTGTGTTTGGGTCTTCAGATTCTTTAGCTAGGTTCTCCTCTGAACCTTTAGTTGTGGGTCTGGGTTTGGTGTGTGAGTGCTCGGGGCAGATGCTTTGCCTTGCTCCAGGCTGCCATCTGAATTCTGAGCTCCTCAGCTGTTCCGAGAGCCTGGATTTTGGATGGCTTTGAAGCAAGGGAATAGGGAACTACAGAGCTGGAATTAACCAGCTGATACTCAGCCAACCACCCAAGGAACGGCCCCATCTCTGGTGCTCCTGTCCGTGAAGTTTCCAGACCTGAGGTAGATTTTTCCTATCATTTTTTTTCCAGGAGGACACGGTTCACTGGCTCTGGAGGAGCCTGCCCTGCCACAGGGGCTCCTGAAAAAGGTCCAAATGGGGGGAAGCTCTGGGGGCTGACATGGGAAGAAGGATTTATACCGAGGTTTTCTGCCTCTCCCGTGGGCGTGTTGGGTAAGGTCTGTGGTTTCCTCAGCCAGGCCAATGCAAGCAAGGAGTGTCCATGGGTCACTTCATGGCATGCAATGAATCAGCCTTGCAGTGGACTGAGGAATGGCTTGGACGGGTCAGAGCCCCGTGTCCTGCCCGACCCCCTCAGAGCCTCCTCACGCCCACCCACCCACCCACACT
>VZRE01000630.1:17329-38767 GCA_013396775.1 Cephalopterus ornatus
CCACCCACCCACCCACGCTGCCCACCTCGTGTGCCCCCTCAGCCTGCTCAGGGGGTGCGGGTCACTGTTGGGGTGTCACAGGGACCTGCTCTGAGCTGAGCTGGAGCTGCAGCTGCGCTGAACAAAAGTGGCCTGTCTCCTTTCGGGGGGCATTTCCAGGGAAGGGCTTGCTTTTCATTTCCTCGGGATCCAAACTTTTCCTCAACAAAGACCGGCTTGAAAATAAAGATGTCTTGCCACAGGATGGATGTTAAACCAGGGATAAAAAATACTGAGGGTATTGACAGCTAGATTTTGGTGTTTTTATTAAGATCTGTCTCTGCAGTAAAACTGGTTGCTGTTGCTTTGTGCTGCAGTTGTAAAAAGCCTTTCAAGCACTGCCCCAGGTAGGCTTCTTTTATATGACTTTTGTGTGTCTATAAATCAAAGATATTATTTGACTAAGAGCTGCATAAAGCAGATCTGGCTGGTGAGGATGAAATGTCCTTGAGGAGGGGGGTGGATTTTTAGGAGGGGGGATGAAACGTGTTGCACAGTTTTTTGAGTTGTAGGCCACCGAAAAGGCGATGAATTAGCAGTCGAAGAGTTATAGGCTGATGTTCAGAGAGGTTTTAATACCCTTCAGAGTGCTGTTAAACTGTTTGGGCGTGCATGGCACTGCTGCTGAGCTGGAAAGCGGTGCTCTCCTTGCCTTTCCGTGCCCACCGGGAACGCCTCAGCCTGGCGCAGGAGGAGCAGTGCCGCTGCCGCTTAATTCGCTCGGTTTGAGGTTTGCATCCCACGTAACAAACATCTCGTTTGTGGCCTGACAACAAGGGCTGTTTAAAGCCGTTTCCCCGTGCCAGCTGCTCTGTGGGCAGCTGGAGGGCTCCGAGCCAGGCAGCCACCCTGTCACCAGATGCCCGCGGAGGAGATAGCGCGGGTCCCTTGGGCTGCCAGTGCTTTCAGGAAGAGAAAGCTCTTTGTTTAACAACTGTCCTGCTCCCTCATTCCAAGACAGCTCCACGGCTGTTCATTTCCTCTTCCTATTAAGTGCTTATCTGTGGCTAGACACGAGCAGCTGGATAGAGACTGAGGGCAAACGGGGAGAGCTGGAGGCGCTGCCCCTGTCCGAGGATGCTGCGGCCAAGAGCCCTTTGCCCGCAGGGCTGGGGGTGCCAGGGCTGCTCTGTGCAGGAGTGTGGTGCCCTCCTGGCACCTGGATGGGCAAACAGGCTGTTTGTGCCCTGGCACGGGGAGGGGACAGGCTTCTCTGGTGTTTAACATTGAGGCTCCTGCCTGGGGCTGCCAGGGGGACACCCCAGTTTTCCAGCGAGGACTGGCCGAGGGAACCACCTCGTTTTCCTAAGGTTCAGCATCAGCAGAAAAAATGAGGGGAGTCATCAGCCACTGATGGCTTTGCTTTGTTCTGTTCCAGGCTCTTTCACTGACCTGCGTGAAGGAAACACTTATTCTCTGCCCTAAACCACAAACCATCCAAGTGAGCAAGAGATAGGGAATAAGCCAAGGGCCGATATTTTGATTAGAGCAGCACAGGAGGTGATTTTCCTGACTCACACAAGGTGATTCATCTTTACCTTGAGTGTCTTGTCTAGGAACAAGAGTCTGCAAACTCACACTGTCATTCTCTTCATGATTCCCACTGATTTCCAGGTTTTTAGGCACCCACGAGGTGCATGAGGAGGGTTCAGCCATTTCCAGAGCTCACCCAGGAGTTCAAATTGGATTAATCCCCTTATCTGATCCTCACACTTTCTCCTGTGCTGGTAATGGAGCCACAGGGGCTCCCGGCTTTGGAGCTGCCAATCTTTTTTTATGAAATAAAAGTGTTATTTTTAATATTTTGTTACTTTTTAAGTAGGTTGAATGAGATTAAGCAAAATTAGCACCTTCCAGTCATGAACTCCAATTTCACTGCAATGATTGCTATTCCCCTTCAGGATTCATTCCTTTCCCAGGTCAAGAGTGCACAGTAGCACTCTGGAAGCAATGGATTAAAGTGCTGATAGGAGATAGTTCTCCTTTTATCTTCTCGAGAATCTGTCTGATGACTATTTTGGCCTGTTTAAATATTGGCTGCAGTTCCCTCAGCACAGGGATTGTCCTGAATTTTGCACATTTGTTCTGCTGAGTTTAATGTCATTAGTTGCTTGAGAAGTAGGAAATGCTTGCAAACGCTTTTAGCCATGTCTTTACTCCTCCTTATCTGCACTGAGGTGAATTTCTGAGAATGACAGTGCTGATTAGAAGTGATGCAATGGAAGTAATTTGAATTCCAGGTTTATGTGAATCAGGGTAAACAACCATCTCTGACACTTGCTGTGCAATACTGAAAGCACAAAGTGATTAAGCAGAGCTTGAACATCACCAAACCTCTTCCAGATAATTGCACGGGGGGGTTGGCAGTTCAGTTTCCAAACACAAAATAAAAGCAGAGCTTGGGAAAGCGTTGGGTGATTTCCTTTCCCTGCCACGACTGAGACTTAGATGAGGTACTTTGTTCCCGTTGGGACAGAAAATAATATTCACCGGTGGATTTGTTCAAAGAACTCCACTCTCAGCATTCCCAGAAACCAAATGTAATCCATCAGCTGGGAGGGGGACGGCGGCATCCTTGTGAATGTGCCATTATGGATCTGCACTGAAGGAAGTAGCCCCATGCTGTTCCCTGCTCCTGTTTCCTTTTGATTCAAGGAGCCTGTCTGTGGGTTGTGTTGGGTTGCATTTTTGGCTTGCCAAGGTACTACCATGGCTTCAGGAAGGTTTCCTTGTGAAAACTGCCCAGTTTCTATTCTTCAGGTTTGGTGCAAGGCCAGTGGTGCTCAGACATCTGCCTGCTTGGGGTCAGCGTAGCCCGGGGAGGTTTGAGGGGGCCCAAAGAGAGCTCCCCATCAGCTGGTGCTGTTTGTGTGGCTCCAGCAGCCTGCTCCAGGGAGTTTAATTATCACTCAAACTGGGGCAGCCACTGTGTGTAAATCACGGGAATTATTCTCCTTGCAAAGGCAGGGACAAAACACCGACAGCGTTATTTCATCTCCCGGGATCTGCCCCTCTCCTCCTTCCCCTGCCTGAAAAGAGAGATCCCTGCTCTCCCGTTATCCTGAGCAAGGATTGTGTCCCTGAACCGGGACACAATCGACCCCAGACCCTCTGCTAAAGGAGCAGCACAGAGCTGGGGAGTTTTAGCTTCACTCAGTCCATCACTGCAGAAAAACAAGCCACATACACTGAGGTTACTGTGCTGAACGTAAGGAGAGTCAAACTTTTTCCAGACACTGGAAAAGATTAAGCATATGTATGGTCCAGCATTTGTCACACAGCAGTCTGCATCAGAATATGATAGAATATTAGCCCTGTTACCAGGGCTGATCCACTGAACACAAGAAATAACCTGGAATAATCCAAATTTACAACCCAGCCCATTAAAAATTGGTCTTCAGAGACTGCAGTTTCTGGAAGACATTATCCATCAGTGATCAGAGCAGCACCTAAGCAACTCACGGCCTTCGCTCTTCAATCCCAGCTTTTGTTTAACCCACCAGGCATTTATGTGACTCTTCACAGTCACACCGCGCTGGAACCCACTGGAGCTGCCGGAGTAACTCGGGATTAGACCTTCCAGCTCAGACTTGAGCCCGAACACAGCTCAGTGCCCACCCCCAGCCTTTGCTCTCTGCTCCTCCCTTCCATCCCCACAGTGCAGGGCTTTCCATTCTCTTCCAGTTGGCTTCACAATCTGTCCTTTCACTGAATTATAACTGATTTACCCGGGAGTTTTCCCCACTGATCTCCCTCTTTCTGCTGCTTCGAACCCCACGACACAGAATTATTTAGTTTGAGTTGACGCTTTGGTTTTGGCACCAAGTGTCCAACTGGCACATTCAGCATCCAGGGAGGGAACTTGGGCAAGGAACTACCAACAGGCAGTGCAAAAATAACCAGAAAGGAAGAGAGTTTGATCTGTCACTACCAGAAGTACAACGTTCATGAGGCTGCACGATTCTCTGTCCGTCCACCTGGCGAGAAGCATTACAGTTTCCCTGCAGGGCTGGCAAGGGGCTCTTTTTCCATAGCCTGGTTTGACCATGGAGCAGTTGGCAGGGGGAATTTGAAGAGTGATGTGGCTGTGCCCTCTCCTTCGGGCAGTTAAACGTGTCTTCTCCGGAGGCAGCGAGTCCCTGAAGATGGGGAGCTCCAGGAGTGGCTCCCACGGTGCTAAATCTCAGGCTTCTCCAGGAAAACAACAAACTCAGGCAATTCCTGTTTAGGAATTCCAAATTAGTTCCTTTTTGATACGAATTTCAGTTTGCAAAGGGCAAGATCTTGCACGAAATCTCTGCACTGCCAGCTGATGGAACTGCAGAGAGCGGAGCAGCAAAGCTCCATGGGCTGGATGAGCTCCGTGCTGACCAGAGCACTGGGAATGCCCTGTGGAATCCCCTCCTGCTGGATCTCTGCAGTGAGGAATTCCTGTGCACACCCTGGGGGGAAATCATCTTGTTACCCCAAACTGCTCTTACTGTGAGCATCTGTTTTGTGATTCCTTGGCCTGACTCTCTTTTTCCCTCTTTCCTGTCTCACCGTCACCTCAGATGACAAACGATTTGCTGTCGCCATTCCCATCCTGTAATTTATTTATAGGATTTAATGCTGGATTTGTCAGCCATCTTCTCTTAAATGATGCAAAATTGCCGCCTCCAAAATCTTTATATCCTGACTGATGTTAAATAAGACTTCAGGAAGAGTTAAAAAAAAAAAATGTTATACTCAGGTGGCAAACCAGGTGTGACTTGGGCTCCTTCAAATGTAATTTAGTGACTGACGTGTCCAAGGCCAGGTTGGAGAGGTTTGGAGCAACCAAGTCTAGTGGGAGGTATCCCTGCCCATGGCAAGGGTGGAACTGGATGAACTTTAAGGTCCCTTCCAGCCCCAACCATTCCATCAGAATATGGAGAAGAGAACAGTCAATATGCTGACTAACACCACAGTTGCCTGTTACAAGTAGTTTTTAAACTTATTAAAATATTCTGAGATCCCAAAGTATGGGATTATTCAGATTCAGGAGTCAGATTTCTGTCATGCCCATTACCCAGCTGAAATCCACCCCGTGACTCACCATTCCCACTGATGTTTGCCAGTTGTACTGGGAAAACGGACATGGAGCAGCAGAATTCACTGTGTGGGGTTCCCACAAACCGATCAATGGAAAAGGCTGAGCCTAAAAGGCAAATTCAATTAGGCAAAGGGTGAAATGGCAAAGTTAAGGTGAGGTGACAACACACTGAGTAACCACAGTGTCTTATTTTCCTTTTCCTCCCCCTCATGGCCATTGTTTCCTCATTCCACTAAGAATTTCTGCCTTTATTGAGGTTTCGTTGCATATATGAAAACAATAATTACAAAAATTAGTTCCAAGAAAGATTAACCATCAAAGCAGGAGCTGAAATAGTGCCCTGGGAATCAGGTGATCTCCCACACAAGGATTGGGAAGCAGCAAATGGTCCAATCATAGATGGCGTGAGATGTTTCTTCCAGTTTCTCAGTTAAACATCTATTACAAAACGACTATTGCAACAAATAGTTGGTTATGAACAATTCACAGGCACTGAAATTAAAAAAAAAAAGAGCCAGAATCGTGAACAAATAAATCAACGAGCACCTAATCATTTATATCTTCTCACTGTAACAGCACATTAATCTGCCTGAAAGAGGCACGGATGAATCACAGAACATCCAACTTTCCAAGTGCACATTGGATTCTTTAGAGCTGGACCACAGATATGAAGGGAGGGGGGGAAAAAAGTGATTACTGGAAATGGTGAAATAAGTTGTCTCTTATGGTTTGTTTACTCGTAACATTTTCAATAACAGTGGGGCGAGGGAAGGGAGGGGGAGCTGCTCTTGTGTGAGCTGAGGAGCTGAGAGCAGTGCTGTGCTGGGACCACTTGGCTGCCCGGGGAGGAAGGTCAGCCCCTCTGGAGGGTCAGATAGGATTTTGGAGGCAGGAACTTCACTTCAGCCCAAGCACGGATGTGATTGTACCCCCCTTCCCTTCCGAGTGGCTTTGACATCTTTCAACCTCTGGACTTGGCGCTAGGAGGGTATTTTGGTTTGAACACAAGGCTCGTTCTGAAGGCTTCTGGCTCTGCCACTGACTCACTGGGGGCTTGGGGAAAGCGCTGCACTCCCAGTGCCTCCAGTCAGCCCCCAGCACACAAATCCTGCAGTGCTTCCAATCCCGGGCTGTGTCACCTTTGGGCACAAAGAAAACCCACCAGGAAGGGGCTGACCTCAGGGGAGCTGGCACCCAGCAGTGTCTGAACCCACCAGAAACAGCTGCTGTGAGTTTTGTTGAAGTTCAGCAGCAAGAACAGTTCTGATGTTTCCTCTCTTAGAAAGCAGGAGGCTGGTCCAGAGCCCTGCAAAAGGCAGGAAGCAACAGGAGATGAGGGGGAAATATAATGGCAAAACTTTTCTAATATGATCCAGCACTTCTCCAGATCCCTAAAGATGTGGTTCAGGCTTTAGGCAAACGTTGTGAGATGCTTTTATTTTCTTTGAAAGGGAGTTTGCCAGCCCTGTGCTCACGAGGAGAGGGTGACACACGAGGAGAAACCAGGAGCGTGAATGAATCCCTCCATGGCCCTTGTGCTTTCTCTTTCTCCCCCCTTTCCTCACCTGGGAGAGGTGAACACGTGCATTCCCAGCCATGCCAGGGTGTCCCCTCCTTCCCCAGCCTGCCCTCGGAAAGCACACGGAACACATCGGCCCTTGTTGCTTCCACGGGCTGAAAGGAGTTTGTGATTCCAAGTCTACTCCGCTCCCAGCACGACATGCCCTGGGTCAGCCCCAGCAATAATGTTTTTAAACAATATTAGGTTATTCTTGGCAATCAGTGGTGACATTTTCTACCAATCGGGATATGAGAAAAACTTCTAATAATAAGAAGTGATAGAAAAACAGAACTGGAGCCCAAAACGTTCTCCAGCGCAGGGGCTGGTGACGCTGTGGGGGCACAGGGAGGCTGGGACAAGTCCTGGCTATGATTTGTCTTTGGTTTAACCCAAACATGCTGTTAATTCCACACTTGGGGAGCCCAGCTCTAATTACTCTGTACTCCAGGTCCTCACAGCAGCAGGCAGAGCGAGTGCTGTGCTCGTATTTTTCCCTGCTCCTACGTGCGATCAAACGACCAGGTACTTAAACCTAGAAGCTGAAATCACTTGCAAATCTGACGCTTTAATAACTCACCGAACTCTGTGTCTGGGTTGCTTTTCTGCATCTCTGCCTCCACATGGACCAGCCTCACTTTTTCCCGGTGGGTCTGACTTAATTTCTGAAGTGTGTGCTAACACACCAGTTCAGTTTTCCCTCCTTCGTGCCCTGCTGGAGGTGCTTTGCGCAGTGCATGCAGCGACCCCGGTGGCAGTGGTGACCCTCTTCTGTGCACAGAGTGATAATAAATGCACGTCAAAAACTGGGGAGGGACTTAAAGGAGAGGGATTGGTGCTCCCTTGCAACGTGAGCACAACCCCAGGGGGTTCACCTGCTATCACAGGTAAAGCTTAAGTGAGGCCCCACTGCCTGTCCCTCTGCAAGCTCAGTGATGCTCCCACAGAAAGGCAAACACTTTGCTACCCGTTATTTTTCTCAGCTTGAAAGATGCACAAGAGGAGAAAGTGTAGGGAAGTGCAGGAGGCAGAAGCAATGGAAATCAGGGGGACCATTCCACCCTGGTGGGATCCCTCCTGGAGTCCCGCATCCAGCCCTGGGGCCCTCAGTGGAAGGACATGGAGCTGCTGGAGGGAGTCCCGAGCAGGGTGGCTTTGCCTCGCTCAGATGGAACAATAATAAGCTGCTCCTAAGGCCCATCTTCAAAGCACAATTTCAGCAGCTCCCAGACAAATAACAAGACAGGCTGGGACTGGGAAAAGGAACTATCTCAACATTTCCTGCTGTTCCTGCTCTACCCCCCTCTCATGGTTCAGTTCCACTCCAGGCCTTCCAGGGTTATTTTTTATGATGCAAACAGTACATGATCCTCCCAAAGAAAGCATGGCCTGGTCCTTCAGAACCATTTCCAAACGGGCTTGTTTTCCTGGAATTTCACTTGGTTTGGTGTTCATACATATTTCATATTCCATATCCCATCCAACTGAAATGTTAACTGAGTTCCAATCAACGGTCCTGAATGGATCTTTACTGCATGGGCTCTTACTCAGTGTTGTATTCAAGCCCTTCTTCACCCTGGTATGGAAGTGTCTGTGGGAATAAGAGCATCCTGCAGCAGGAGCATGTCACCAGAACCAGCTTTTGGGAAGGCAGTGAGCCCTGCCAGCCAGGTGGGCGGTCCCCAACCTCCACCTCTCGCCGTGGTTATGGGCACAACACACCACCATTCCCCAAACTCCTCTTTTTCCATCTCTCAGGTCCCTATATTTTTTTCCTCAGCCTTCTCCCCACCCCAGGGCCGTCTGATTGATGGGAGCAGTTGATCTCCCTGCTCTCCCTGCCCTCAGATGGGCGAGCAGCTGCCATTCCCAGAGCACGAGGGAATGAGCTCCTCCTTCCTTTTCCCTCCCCCTCCTTCAGCTTAGAGCGAGAGGAATCTCCCAGCTGGTTTGATTTATTTGGTTTAATGCTCCCCCATGACCCCTTGGCTTGGCCTGGCCTTTCATCCGAGCGCTGCAGGGGCCTAAGGCGACTCCACTTCCGTGATTAGATGAGTTCAGTGTATTCCGGCCTGGTTGGCCAAAATCCAGGCAGTTGCCTTAAACTACTGTCTCCAGTCTGAAGGGGTTGAACGGAGGCACAGGGAGAGACATCCCAAGAAATGCTGCATGGGGAGTTTGGTGGAATCACTTCATTCTTGATTTTGCAGAGACTTGGGCTGAGTTGCCCTTCATCCTCTCCCACACAGACAGAGCCCTTCGGCAGCGCCAACCAAGCTGGATGTGCCACTGTGGAGGAGCAGGGCAGGCAGGGCTCCTTCCTCCTCCACCTCTCGTGGCCTTTTCCTCACTGCAGTGGCTCTTGAATGTTTATTCGAAGAAAAACTATTCCCTGATGGCTGATGTGGTGGTTGACAAGCAGCATGGAAAAACTACCTCCAGAAACAACAAGAATTTTGTAAATTTTCAGATGAGTTGACCTTCTGGCCCCGTGACATCTTTCCCTTTCTATTCTCTTGAGCAGAGTCCTACACCACGAATTCATCAACCAGTAAAATGAGAGGGAGATGTTTTCACAGAATCCCAGGATCACTGAGGTTGGAAAAGACCTCCAAGTTCATCGAGTCCACCCTATGACTGACCCCCACCTTGTCCCCCAGCCCAGAGCACTGAGTGCCACGTCCCATCCTTCCTTGGACACCTCCAGGGGTGGGGACTCCACCACCTCCCTGGGCAGCCCATTCCACTCTCTGACATCCCTTTCCATGAAGAAAATTCTTCCTGAGATTCTTTCCTTCAGTGATGGGACTGCCCTGGCTCTGCCATGTTTCTGTCATGTCAGAAACATCTCTTGATCCGGGTGAACTGGCCACTTTTTTCTGCACTGTTCAGGATCTGACAAGGACTTGACTGAACCAAGTGTTTCAATTCGGGTACAGCAGTGGCCAGAAGTGGGAAATGAAGGTATTAGGAGGTGGCACGTGCAGCCCTGGCCTGCACACAGTCTCTTTTGTGCTGCTGTAATTATGTTGGCTGGGGCTGTGACATTTTACCCACAGTTACAGCAGCGGATCCTGCAGTGTGGGCAGCACAAGGGTGCCTTATACCACCACCTAAGCTCATTCCCTGTTCTTTACAGGAATAATCCCTGTGAATATAAGGGGTTTTATATTAGAAGAGCTTCACCCACATCAGGGAAATTACACAGCTTTAGCCATCCAAAGAAAAATAAACCTTTACATAGAAAAGCCTTAAAGAGGCAGGGAGTGATAACCAAAAAACCTCCCTGACTGCCCTGATACAGACAGGTGGAGCTTAATGACACTGGAGAAAGGGGTTCCCTAAAAAAAAAATCTAGAAATGACCTGTGTATTTGGCATCTCAAAACAGTCAAAGCTGCCCCTTTTATGTCTAGGACAATAAATCAACGCCCAGATTTGATACCTCAGGATTGCTACTATGGTTTCTGACTGTGCTGTTGAGTTTAAATCTGTCCAATGGTCCAAAAGAAGAATTATGAAAGCTTAAAAATACCTGGTATGGATAGCACCAGGAGCAACCATTTCCAGCCCCTAGCACGTGTGACAATAAAGCCACGTGTGACAGCTGTGGGTTTACAGGGATTTCAGGAGAGAAATGTTGGCTTGTTGTGCTCCTGAGGGACCGGGGCCATGGGAACAAGCACCTTGCTTCGAATACCTGCCCTGTATCTGCTCAAAGTAGAAGTCTGTGATGTCAGGCCACAGCTGGGAAGTGGTGAGTATTTCGGTTTGTTTCTGCTCTTTTACCCATCATAATAATTTCCCCTTAATAGGCTCTTTCCCACGTGGTCTTTGAGATCTCCTCTGCAAGGCTTTGAAAATGAAGTTACTCTCCTGTGAGGGCCGAAGCTGCTGCTTCTAAAATGTTTGTTTTCTTTCAGGTTTGTACTTTGACCAGCTTTAACTGGCTTTTCTTTCCCATTTTAACATCTGTGTGCTTTCTGAATGTAATCTCCAAAAGGTTTAATTCTGGCTCCTCACAGAGCTCTCCCCATCCCTGCCCCAGCTGGCTCCTGCCCTGTCCCAACTTTCGCGCAATTTGAGCCCAGTGGGTGCGATATCCCGATGCCTCCAGAGCTTCTGTGGTCTGGAAGAGATCCCTGGATCCCTCTGACAGGTGATCCATCTCTTTTCATGTTGAGTGCCTCTCTTCTCCCTTGTCTAGAGCTCTTAACTTGCATTTTTTCCCCTGCTGTTGAGCATGACTAGTGTTTCATCCCTGGAAAGCTTCTCGGGATGTTGAGCCAAGGTTTTTTTTAAGAGTGTGTGTGTGTGTGTGTGTACATGTGTGTGAGCCCCAGAACAGGTTTACATCTATCACTTCCAAAGGCAGTAAAAAGATCCTTGTCAGAGGAACTGATTTATTGCGCCGTTTAATGAGGTTCTTGTCAGAACCTGGTTTACTGGTGTAAATGCAAATGTCAGGTCGGAATAAATCACAGGGCTAAGGGACAGGGGAAGAAATATTCCCCTTCTCCCCAAGAGATAAACCAGCTCCTTGGGTAAAGTGGTCTCCTCCTTGATCTGCCAGGGGAGATAAGCTGATATCCAGCACTGCTAAGTGCCCTCTCAGCATTAATTGCCGATTAACAGGAGGGGCAGGGCCCCAGCTGTGCAGATGTGAGAGCTTCATTCCCCCAGGATGTGACAACTTCCACTCCCGGGACACTCACCCTGCTGTGAACTCCCTGTACTCCCACGGAGCCAATATCCCTGGTGTTCTCCTGCCTTTCCTGCAGCCTCGGGACTGGGGGTGTGAACACGTGGGGGTTTGCAGGAAGACACAAGCCCTGAGACAGATCACAGAATTCTATAATCCCAGAATGGTTCGGGCTGGAAGGGGCATTGAACTCATCTCATTCCGCCTTCCACCAGAGCAGGGTGCTCAGGTCCTCTTTGCCAGGACTTCTGGGCTCAGGGAGTGGGAAAAGTCCTCTCTGCAGCAGCTCAGTTCCTTGTGCCTTGTACGAGCTGGGGACATTCCCAGCAGGGCCAGGCTGTGGCTCAGGGCATTCCCCTGCTCCCGGGATGGAGTGTGGCACAGGGAAGGAGTGGGGACTGCCTGGGGACACGGTTGGGGACAGGAGTGGTTCATAGAATCTCCTGAGTTGGAAGGCACCCACAAGGACCACTGAGTCAAACTCCTGGCCCTGCACAGGACACCCCAAGAAGGGGCAGTTGTGAGTGTCAGAAGTATGTCCTGTTGTGCTTCCTTGGATTTTGCTCAGCTGGAATCAGCTTTCCCACTCCCTTCTTGCCTTATTCTCCAGAACTAACCCCTCACCTGCCTGGCCAGTGGAAAAAGAACCAAATCCCAGCAGTTGTTCCTCTTCCATTCCCTCCCTTCCGAAAGGGAGGTGCACACCAGCAGCAAATCCCTGCTCCAGGGCTGCTCCCCAGGAGGATCCTGCAGGATTGGAGCTTCTTGGAAGGGTCTTTGCCCAGAGGGGCTCAGCCCAGGCTGGTGTCCCCAAGCCCACCTTCCTGGGGCTGGCTGTCCTGAAAGCACATGGATTTATCCCTCTCCCAAACCTCGGGCTGCCCTGTCTGTGCCATTCAGTCCCTGTCTGCATCCTCTGCCACGTTCCTACTTGCTTTTCCCTTCCAGGAGAGGGTCAGGGAAGGCCTCTCTGCTTTTCCATCCAAAAACATGGAGGTTTTTTTCCAAAACCAGTAGCGTGGGCAGCAAGTAAAAGCCGCTAAAGATGCTGCTGGATGTAAAAGCCGGCTCCTTTTTGTCCGGAGTCATGAAAGCCCTTAAAGGGATCCAAACCGGAAAAGACAGGCACCTAATGGTGAAAACAAGGAAGGGGGAATAAAACTGGCACGAGGGTCCTGAATCTTTCCATGACTGATTCGAGCATTCCAAGGCACTGGCACGGAAAAGCAACACCCGCAGCAGCACAATAGCGATCCATAAAGGCCGGGGAGAGCCCGGGCTGTGCTGTGGTCCAGCCCCGGGATCGGGCATCCTGGCACAGCCTCTGTAGCAACCAGCACAACAATCGGGCTGGGACTGGGAACAGAGCAGGAGTTAATTAAGCCTGCAGCTTTTATTCGGCGGGGACGGTTCAGCCCGCTCTGAATGAGCCCCAGCGCCGGGACCTGGTGGGAATGTCTCTGCCGGCCCAGGAGAATCCAGGCTCCTGGGCTCGTTATTTGCATGACAATGTTGCCCAGGATGCCCTCGGCTGATGTAATGCCAGGGGTGAGCAGGGGAGAGGGGAGCTTTTCCATGCGGGACCTGGGAGCGTTTGCCGCTGACTGGGGCTGTGTCAGCGCATGAAATTTCCTTTCTTTCCCTCTCTTCCCTCCTTTATGGGACGTTTGCTAATTGAAGCAGATCTGGAAAACAATAACTGCTGGAGCCCCCTCCCCCACCTCGTCTTTTAAATCCACATTATTCTGACTTGCTGGCAGAGCAGGAGCCTGTTCTGCTCTTTGGAAAGCGGCCTTATTATTTGCATTTCCACGTGGGATCGAGGGAGAAGGGGAGCACAATTTTTGGGATGGGCAGGTGGGAGGAGAGGGCACTGCCTGTGTCTCCTGTAACAGATGCTTTTGACAGCCAAGGTATCTGCACGGGGAACCAAAACCTCTCACTTTCCAATTTCTCCCTGTTTCCCAGGTGGAAGGAAGCATTTGCTCTGGGACTGTTCTGCCTCAGTGCTGTCTTCTCCAGCACTGGGCACCCAATTTCTTTTTGGTCTGGGGAAATCTGAGTGCCTGGTGACTTCTATGAGACCAAAGCAAGGATTTCTCTTGCCTTGCATGTAAATAATACCAAAAAGATGCCGTTTTAGTGGGGGTTTGCATATATTGTCCCTGCAGATGCTGTTCCAGGTACCTGTGGTCATGAGCCGTGCAGGAACGGGGCACTGCTGGCTCATGTTGGCATCGGTGTGGAACTGGAGGTACAGAGTTCTGTGTATTGAAGGGTTTATTTTGGGTACAAGCATTCAAAAGCACCTCTCCATGGTTTTTTCCCCCTGGATAAGCCGTGTGTGGTAGCGAAGCAACGAGCTTCAAGCAGCCTCTCGCTGCCAGTGCAGCCTGTCCCAGCCGCGCCACGCCGCCTGCCCTGGCTATTTGGGGTGGTTCCAGGACAGGAGTGTCTGTGCCTGTGCTGGCCTGGTTCTTGTAGCTTCTGGACACTAGGGGCCTCTCCACACTCTGCTATGATTAATGTCTGTGGGGACGGTGCTGGGTGGTTACAAAACGCAGCACAACTGGGGCCTTTCCAATGACATTTGGGGGTTTTTCGCCTCCCTCTTTCCTAAAGTTGTCCCTGACAGTCAGCACAGTTTCTAAGCAGGTACCTGGTGAGCAGCAGGTGACAGTAGAACACGGGCTGGGGGAAGCTGCATCAGCAAAGATCAGGATCAATCACCTGAAGAGCATCCCTTGGACCTGGTGAGCACCAGGCAGGGGGTGAAGCCAAGGTGAGAGGGGACAGGCAGCACAAAGCCCTCCTGTGCCAGCCCCGATGGAACCACATGGCTGTGCCTTTGGGGAGGGGCTGTAAAACGCCGTTGCAGATAATCACTGCAATTAGTGCCCAACCTGCTCCTGCTGAAGGGCTGTTTCCAGTTGTTCCAGCACATCCTGGGGAGCAGTTTGGCTCCTGCCACCCCAAGGAGGATGAGCTGCAGCACCAAAGCCCTGAGCTGCTCCTAAAGACACGGCCCTGCTCCTTTAAGCGGTAGCCAGAAGCTTGCTAAATATTATCATCTTACCAAAAGAAGAGGAGGAGGGGGAAAAAAAAAAAGTGTTTTGGCATGAGAACAATTTCTCCATTACCTCAATTAGTTCAAATGATCTGGAAAGGTTCTCTCTGGAGAAATCAAGCTCAGTCTCAGCCAGGGAAGGGGCTGGTGGCTGGTTGGTTGCTGGAGGTGTTGATATGAGCATTAGTCAGCACTGGAGATTGCAGTGAAGTCAGGCAGTATTGCTGTCACTGCTGTCTGGCTGCAGCCATAAATTAATTAATTATATCACTGCAGTAATTGAAGGCCTTATTCTCTCTAAGGATCCTGACTCTGGCAACTCCCTGCCTGTTGCTGAGCCTGTCCATCAATTCAGTGAGGTCTGGCTTGTGCTGAGATCACTATTTCCTGCAATACTGTAAAATCTCTTCATAAAAATGGAAGTTTCTCTCTTTTCTTTAACCCATCTTCACCCTTTTCTCAGAGGAGGGAGAGCAGCAAGTCAGGAAAGATGGAGAAGAGCAAGGTGGGGTTTCCTAATTCCAGCGTTTTGGGGTTGTCCCTTTGCAAATTGGGATGGAAAGTACCCTCAGAGTCCCTGGAATGGTGATAAGGTCCCATGGAGAGACAGATTAGCTCCTGTCAGTGCTCCAAATCATCTCTGCTCCTGCAGTGGGGCTGAAAAGAAGCCCAGACACAATGATGGACTAATGCTGGGAGAACCCAAGAGGCTGAGCAAAGCCAGGGACTGGCTCCTGCGTGGGTGTAAATCGGTGTCCCCGTGCTGGTGGAGCAGTGCCAAATTCCACCAGCTGAGGGTCTGGATTGCATATTCTACCTATAAAAATGGTGTTTAGGATATCTTGGCAGAAGCAGGTATTTTTGCAACCCACTCCTAAGTGGGCAGTGCTGTGGAGGGATGAAATCCAGTCACACACTGGTGAAAAAAACACCAATCAGGCTAAAAAAAGTTACACTGGGAGCCTGTGGAGCCTTTTTTTTTTTTTTATAAGACAGTTTTGTTCCAAGGAACCTGCTAAAAGCTGTTGGACACACAGGGATTCATGTTCCTGCTGAAGAAGAGGGAGGAGCACCCTTATTCCCAGCACTTGTTATTGATCCTGAGCTTCCCAGCATGGGATGTTATCATTGGAAGTCCCTGCTCCGAAGGTAAGCAAGAGTGGAAAAATTTTTGGCTTTCCCCGTAAAAATAAGACTTATTTCTGGTCTTCATGATTATTCATAATGGCCCAAAAATCTGAATTCCAGGTCCAAGGCTCACAGAGGTGCAGACTGCTGAGGACCACGGAATCCTGGAATGGTTTGGCTTGGAAGGGACCTTAAAGCTCATCCAGTTCCACCTGGCCCAGGGCTGATGTTCCCAGTGAATGCAGCTGGTCATTTTTGATTTTAAAACCAAAAATAAGGCAAGCCAGCCTGGGAAATCACTGGTCACGTGTGGAGGAGTGTGCCACATGCACGGGGATGTTGAAGGGAGCCTCATTTGGGGATGCTGGGGACAGAGTTGAGCACGTTTAGGGCTGGAAGTGAAGGGTTTCATCACGTCTGGTGGACAAGTACAAACATTTGCTGGATCCTCTCAAGGCAAAGCTCCACTTTGGTCATGGCTGAGCTCATGTGGGAGAAGATCCCTGTCCCTCTCCTTCCCCACTCCCCATTTTGGAGGGAGCCATGACATGATTCCATGTTTGCAGAAAATATACCTTCCAGGGGTTCAACGCTCTAGGAAACGTCAGGAGCTATGAAACGTTTTTTGTGCACCTACAAACCTCCCAGCTAGTGCTGTAAAGGAGGGAAATGATATTTTTTTTGACATTTTGGACAATGCCCAAGGTGTAATGTGCCACCACAGCAAGAAACGTGTTTAGCATTTGATGATTTAGGAGGCAAAGGAAGGGAAGGTCCACGGGTTTTGTACCTGAACTGCAGGAAATTATAACCAGCCATTCCTGTAAGATTTCCTGCAGAAAGGAGACGAGATGTTTGGGGGTTTTTTTTCCATAGGATTCAGCAAAACCTCACCAAACACTTGAGGATATCAAGTGTTTTATTGACCTGCAGAGAAAGGAGAGGGAGGACCAAGAGAAGTTTCACGGGGTGATTTGGAAGCTCTGTTTTAGGAGTGGTGTAGATGTGGGAGCCGGTCCCTCCAGACCTTAAACGGGGACTTTGGGAATGTCACCCTCCCAGCTCCTTGCTGCACATCCAGCATCACTGCCCTGGGTGTGCTTTGGGGACAGAGGGCTTTGGGACCCCTCTGGACCCTGTCAGGCATCGTGGCTCCAGCATGGATGGATCTGTGCTGGGGGGATCAGTGGCTTCATTAGTGTTATTAATCAACCCTGGGTAATTGGCTCAGGCTTTCTGGCTGTGCCCAGCCTGTGGTTTCAGGCACAGGGAGGAAGCAAAGGGAGCATCCCACTGACACCAGCCTTTTGAAGTCCCTCTCCCTCCGCTGGGATCCCTCTTCCTCTGCCTGGCTGTGGCCTGAGGACTTTCCCCCAGCTGTCTTTCAGCTCATTTGAAGTGCTGGGTGAAGCAGGAGGGAGCAGGGATGACTCCAGGGCATAAGGCACATTCCTCCAGGTTTCCAGGCCTTTCAGTGAAAAGCCTCAATTAAGCAATAATCAGCCAAGCATGGCCAGCCCAGGAGCAATAAGTGCTGCTTCTGGCTCCGGGGCCAAAGGCTAAAATCCATGCAAGGAGCTAAATTAGTAATCTAATTGGGATTTCTGTCCATCCTTGTCCTGCTCTGGGTCCTCACAAGAATGAGATCAGTGACGAATTCCCAGTTCTTGCCCCCCACCATCACCTTTCCTTAACATCCCTGCCTAATTAGTGCTGGGTGCAAGATTGGAGTCCAGGCTTGAGCTGTCTTCTCATCCCAACTGCTGCATTCCCAAGGATTTGACCAAATTGCACTGATTTACCCAGGGTGAAAGTTGTTCTCTTCCCCTCCTGCTCCAGGTGGGACACACTGAGGGCTGCCCACCACAAATCCCCCCAGCTCATGGAAAGGGAGGGTGTTTGGAGGGGCTGGGGGAGGTTGCTCTGGAAGGTGTCTCATTGCAGAGTTTGTGGGACCAGGGGAAGAGGGAGAGCCAGGAGTGCCCACAGGAGAAATCCCTGGGCGTGGAGCAAACATCTGCTTGACACATGGGAAAGCTTTCCATAACCTCTGTGGTCCTGCTTGTCCTCAGCCCACCTCTCACTGCTCCACAGAAACTGAGGAGCTGCTTTCCTTGGGGGTACTTCCCACCTCTGAATAGAAACCAGGTAATTCTGCCCAGGTGGGAGAGCAGATGGAGCAGGTAAATCCATGCTGGAAGATGGGATGTCTCATTCCAGACTCAGAGATGTTCTGTGTGTGTGTCTTTGGCTCTCACAAGCCAAAGGAGAAGGGGTTTCCCTGCCCTTGGAGCAGGAAAAGTAATTTTAATATTTCTTTTGGGTTTTCGGTCAATATTTGTTGTCCAAAAGCTGACAGGTCTGAAGAAACTGGAAGGAAAAAATACAGCCTATTTTCTAGGAAAGGAAAGATGTAATAAAAGCATTATAGTGATCAAACCCCTAAGTTTTTGTTTAAATTTAACTAATGACTCAGATTGGAAACAGTAATTCCCTACTTGCTAGGCAAGAATACATAGCACATGCTTGCACTCTGAAATCCTTTACAGTTCCATGTTTAAACATTAAAATTCTATATTTAAACATATGGAAGCAGAAGGAAATCTAAACCAGGCAAAGGCAGAGTTGTGGGGAGCAGGGGAAGCACAATTCCTTTCCTTTAGGGACTTTAATAATTCTGGGAACAAACTCCCAGCCAGACACTGGGATGGGGGACTTGGGCACACTTCGTGCTCTGGCCACTGGAGAAACGTTCCCAGTTCCCTGTGGATGTGGGAGCTCGGCACAAGGAGCAGGGCAGGAGGGGCATCGTGTCCTGCTGGGGCCCTGGGGCCCAGGGACCACGTCCTCCCCATGGATCTGGGTTAATGCTATTGTAATAAGCTATTATATATAAAAAACTACTATAATAAGCTCTTCCCTGGGTTTGGGGCTCTGTCCCCGTGGCTGGCAGCGGGAGGGAGCACAGAGCCCACCTGGCCCTGCAGATGTCGGCTTCGAGCGAAGGATCTGAAACATCGCTGTCGAGGTAAAGGCCGTAATTGTAACAGAAATCAATAGCTCAATGTGCACTTAATGAAATGTGGATTAAATTAATTATACATATTAAATCCTAGCAGGGCAGAGGGGATGAGGCAGCCCCGAGGTTCCGGCGAGGTGGATTGCCCGGGATGCTCCAAGGAGAAGCTGAAGCTGTCCCCGATGGCAGCAGCATCGTCTCTCCAGCTGAGCTCGTCCCGAGCAGTTTCCTCACCCTCTGCAATCAGCTGCTTTGCTGGAAGTCCTTCTCCAGGTGAGGTCCCTTCCCACATCCCCAGCTGGCTCCCCCTGGTCCCCTCTCCCCATCCCGGGACAGAGCAGCAGCGTCCCCGTGGCGGCAGCTCCCGCCCGGCTTCTGAAGGGGGGCTTTCTTAGTATTATTATTTTGTGGTCAAAAGGTTGCACACACGATTTTTTTTTTTTTTATTCTGATGCAGAGGCTTAGAAAGAGTGGAAAGCAAAATATTTTGATAATTATTCAGGCCAGCGGGTTACATAAAAGGTTCCATAGCCCTCTGCATCAAACCTTAACAGTTCAAACCACAAATTCTGTTTTTGCAGCCATAAAACATTCAGGGGGAAAAAAAAAAAAAAAAAGAGGGGAAAAAAAAAAAAAAAAAATTAAAAAAAAAAAAAAAAAAAAAAAAAACCATTTTCCATTCGCTTGAAACTTGTAAAATTTTATGTGGTGAAAAATGACAGTTTACTCCCAGAAGGAAAGTGCCCAGAGAGGTTGGTTTCATTGGCATGGTGGGATCAAGGAATAGGCCTGGACTTGTGTCTTCAGTGAGTGAAGGTTGGAAGATGTCACAGAGCAGCAGGACAAAGCTGCAGCAGCCTGGGCTGGCCCAGTGCTGCTGGGAAGGAGCTGGAGGGGGCAATGGAAGTGTTGATGTCCCAGGGCTGGCGTGGTGCTCTCAGTTTGGATAGGATTATCCAGGGATCTGAAAGCAAGGGATGAAATCCTGTTGGAGGCTCAGGACCTGCAGCTCCTTCAGCCCCTCTGATCCCCCTGGCTGTGATTCGGCACCTCCCAGGCTGGGGATGCTCAGGGAGATGAGCCCTGGCAACAAGGGCAATGCCATCAGCATCCAGGGCTGTGCTGATCCAGGCAGGACCAGCAGCAGCCCTCGGGAAGAGCATCTCTGGCTCCCGGGGCTGCCTCTGGCTCCCATCACTGCACGGGTTCATTGTCCTCTCACAGCAAAAACCTCAGGGCAGTCATTGAGCTTTCCTGGGGGAAGAATAAGCAGAATCAGCCCCAAAACCTCAGCTCGGGGTGAGACACGGCAGTGTGGGTGGAAAGCACTGGCACAGCAGCTCAGGAGCTCTAGGAATTCAGTGGGAATTCCTGGTTGCACGAAGTCAGACCCGTGTGGTCTGGGAGTGGAGCTGCCAAAGCAGAGAGCGGAGCTCGCTCTGCCCCCACAGCTCCACGGCTCCGAGCAGCAGCACCCCGGGCAGGAGCTGATGGGCTCCTTCCCTGGGGTCACAGCTACAGCTGGAATGGCTGGATGGCATTCCTGGACAGTGTTCCTGGACAGCATTCCTGTATGGCACAGCAGGGCTCCACATGCCCCGAGAGGAGCAGCCGGGTTGTTACGGTGCCCACAGGATGCTCCCGGTGTCCGTCCTTGGCATGTGCCCCCATTCCAGAGGGAAGTGCCCCTTCCACAGCACCTTCACCCAGGAGAAGCTGCCCCAAGGCTCTGCCCTGAGCTATTCCCAATTCCCTGGTTGTTTTCCAGCTCCGTAGGAAGGTGCAGGGACCAATAGGGGAAAGTTCAGCTGAGCAATGTTGAGACCTCCCCAAGCTCCAGCAAAGCCAAGGCTCTTCCTAGAAGACCCAAAACTGCAAATCCTCTGAAAATCCCAGGAATAGCAGGTGCAGGGGATGGAACAGGGTCAGGGTCAGGCTGCCAGGGGGATGCTCTTGCCCCTCACACACCTTTAAGTCCCAGGCACAGATAAGACACCATGAAAGTCCCAAGCAAAGTGTGAAAGTAGTTGAATTCGCTACAGAAATGTGTATTTTCAGTTTTTTGGTTATTAAATGAAGGTGATTTTTCCCATCCCTGGAAGTGTCCAAGGCTGGGTTGGATGGAGCTTGGAGGAACCTGGGCTAGTGGAAGGTGTCCCTGCCCATGGCAGGGGATAGAAAAAGATGATCTTTAAGGTCCCTCCCAACCTAAACCATTCCATAATCCTAGAGAAATATATACAAAATGTCACAGTTACATAACTACTTTTGCTTTCTAAGTAAAAGATGTCCTCAGAATTATTGCGAAGAAGATGCACTTTCTTTATGGGTTTTCTACCCTGGAACATTAAAAAGTCATCTCATCTCCTGCAAATACAGGATGAAGAAATATGTTAAAAATTTCCCAATAGCCAGCCACAAAAACACAGACTATTAGCAGCTAAAAAACAACATTATTCCCCCTGCGTGTTAGAATTTGACACTTCTGGGTACTGGCAACATTTTTCAAAAGAAAATTAAAAAATAGCTGGGTCTGAGTGAAAAAAAAAAAAGGGGGAGTCTCTTTGCTTTTCCTTTTCCGTTTGCAAAGGGAAAAAACAAAAAACTCATTTTATATTCTTTTTTTCTACATGGGAAATGTTAAAAAGTCATCTAATCTCCTGAAACTAGCACTAATTAATGAGCAAACACGAGAGCTGGGAAGAGAAATAAAACCATACCCTGGACTTTCTGTAGCTCAATTCAAAGTCGTGACACGTTTAAGGCCATAAATGCATTTTCTTGGTTCTGGGGAGTTCGTAATTAGCGACTTGAGAGGAAATTTGTGCAGCAGTTGAACACGGGCTGCCTTT
>VZRE01000630.1:38806-99001 GCA_013396775.1 Cephalopterus ornatus
TTTTTTTTTTGTGAAATGCTCGAGCATTAGTGGTTTTCTTGGGGATGGGGATGTGTTAAACTGCAGCTGGAGCCCCCAGCCCACCGCGTGCAGCCGCGCCACAATCTGCCTCTGTGGTCTGCCTGAAATACCCACTCCCTCCTCCACCAAAGCTTCTCGCCCTTCTCTTTTTTTTTTTTTTTTTTATTTTTTTTTGGCATTTTGCAGCCTGGTGATCCTCTGAATGCCAACTTTGTACCTGGGAGATTAACTCTTGGCAGGACAACACGCTCCCCTCAGACAAGCGGCCCTCAGTGAAGGGCAGTCTGGGGCTCTTCTCGCGGCCACACACCAGAAACCTACCTGAGGCTGACACCCTGAGGGCCATCACCTGGCTTTATATTTAGCCCTGCTCTGCACTTGGTCACCTGTGTGGCCTGGAGTGTGTGCTGAGCTTCGTGGCAGCCTGGTTCTCCTGCCCCTGCCCGAGCGGGACGTGCGTGGAGCAACAGCTCGTTCAGCGCTGCAAGGTGCTGCAGGCGCCCCTGTGCCATGAAAGGCTGTGCAAACCAGGGCCAGTGTCCTCAAAGAGCCTCAGCAACTCGTGGGGAAGTCACAGAAGCCGCGTGGTGCCTCCCAAACCCCCGCGCTGCTGGAAAGAGGCAGGTTCTGCCCCAGCTGGAGCTCTGAGCGCGCCCGCGGCACCGGCCCCGGGGATGCTCGTCGCTGTGGTCTCCCCAGAGCGGGTTATAAAGCGGGGAATTGCGCCCAGGTCGCTGTCTGCCAGGATGGGAAGGGGCGTCCCAGCCGGGCAGAGACAGGAGAAGTTGTTCCCAGAGGCGTCCAGTGAAAGTTGGGAGGCAGAAGGAGCCCGGGAGAACGTCCGCGCCACGGACTGAACTGGCCGACTGTGGTTGAGAAGGCTCAGCTCCAGGGGTTATTATTTTCCTGTCTGGTAATAAATAGAATAATAGACAAAAAGCCTAATTCCTGCAAGGAGTCTGAGCAAATGACCTGGTGCCATGGTTCACTGCAGGATTTGTGGTTTGGGACCTTCTTCCAAGCTGTGAATCAACTCACCAAACAGACTCTGGGCCACTGGTGTGGCTCTGAGGACTCCTGGGTGTCCCTGGTTTCTCTCTGGTACAAAATACCCTTTTCTCTCCCATATATATATATTTACGTATTATATTATATTATACTATATTACATTACATTACATTATATCATATCATATCATATCATATCATTTGTTGCCCAGAGTAGTTGTGGAGTCCCCATCCCTGGAAGTGTCCAAGGCCCCGTTGGACAGGGCTTGGAGCAACCTGGGCTAGTGGGAGGTGTCCCTGCCCATGGCAGGGGACGGAACAAGATCTTCAAGGTCCCTTCCAACCCAAACCATTCCCATGGTTCTATTATAATATTAAAATATTAATATAATTATAACATTTTTCATCAGAGGTTACAAGGGCTTTAAAACCATCTGCTTCGTTGTTGATGAGAAAATTGAATTATTTTAATCCACGTAATATTTTTAATCTATTATTTTAAGGTTTTGACAAGCAGTTAAACCACCGCACTAAGCCCTAATCCCTGGATAATCACCACCAATTTGATCTCAGAGAATTACAGGAGGAAACAGGAATAAAGCAGATTCTGCACATCAGAGGATGATGACGATGATGACAATGGTGAGTATTATTACTGTTGATATTACTATTATTATTATTATTATTATTATTTAAAGTACCTCTCAGGAACACCTCACAAAATCCTCTTCCCCATCTGCTCTGCGCAGGAAGTGTCAGGAAAGAGGCAAAGTCAATCCCCCAGAGCAGAACAGTGTCCAGGGCGATTTTAATAAAATTAAAATAATTCTGCCTTTAAAAAAAATCCCCTCGTTTGCCACACATTTTAAAGCACAGAAAGTATTGCGTAATTCCAACCACCAGGAGAGCCTGGAATACTGTGTCCCTTTATTCTCCCAGTTAATAGTTATAATTAGAACCTTTCCTATACTGTTCCTATATCTACGTGTAATTCTCAAAAAATCCCTCTTGTCTTGCCCAATAAACTGATTCATTGTTACCCAGGCTGCAGTCAAACAATTCAAGTGAGAAGTGCAGACGGTGGGTTGGGAAGAAGGGTTTTGTGCTTTTTTTGGTTGGTTGGTTGTTTTTTTTCGAGGCAGAAAAATTCTCCAACGTGAAATGTTCTCTCTTAGCATCGATTTTTTCGCTGCGGTGTTGCTGTTCGCACCGGGGAAAATTGTCACGTGCGGTGGAAAAAGGGGCAGAGAAATGGCTCAGTATGGGCTGGTTTGGGGGAAAAAAAGAAATTCCAATTAGCAGGAAAAAAATAGAGTTTAGCACCAATCCAGACAAATGCAGGAGGTTTGAGTTGTTAAATAAGTGAAGGGTGGCAAAGTCTGTCACCACGACAAGAGCAAAGCTCTTGCCTCACTGAGGTAAGACCAGGTTGGGTCCAGTTCTGCACTGTGCAATAATCTAAGAAAAAAACACATTTGGCTGTGATTTAGAGACAATTTTTCAAAATCCATTGCTTTTTTTTTTTTTTCCCTTTATTTCTCCCCCTCTTTTCCTTCCCCCCATCAAACCCCACCACGCTCCTCACCCTGGATTTATGGGTCAGAAACCCTCAAGCTTGTCCTGATGGATTAAGCAGAGACAAGTTGTATCGAGTAAATTAAAAATGAAATAGTTACAGCTGTTGGAATGGACTCAGGGCCAGAGGAGGGAAAAGACTTTCTACCCCCGAGGGGCCTGGAAATAATCTGGGAATCACCAAGTGCATAAATAAAGGCAGCCTGAGTGTCCTGGAGGGTGGAGGGAGAATCCAACGCCTTTGGCTTAGTGTGGGGCTGTGTCTCTCATTCCTGGAGTGTCCAAGGCCAGGTTGGACGGGGCTTGGAGCAGCCTGCTCCAGCGGAAGGTGTCCGTGCCCATGGCACGGGGTCCAATGAGATGAACTTTCAGGTCCCTCCAGCCCAAACCATTCCATGATTCCCTGCTGGGGCTGACTCTGGTGAAGACCCAAATTCTCTCTTGTCCTCAGCCACATCTCCCTCTCCCTTGGCAAATTGCTTTTTGTCCTTTCCCTCCGCAGCTCCCTGCTGGTCATATTCTGTTTGTAAGCTGGCTGTGCTGTCTCGCTCTGGCTTTTGTGGGTTTGGGGGTTTTTTTTAGGGAATTCAATGAGCCAGGGGCTGCAGCAGTAACACGAGTCCCCGGTGCTGAGCACCCAGCCCAGGGAAGGCAGTGTCTCATCCCAGGGCCCGCTCCTCTGTGCGTCAGCTCCCCGCGAAAGCACAGTCTCTCCCTATCGATAATAAATCAAACACAGACCAACACATTCGTAATTCCCCTTTTGTGAATTCCAAAGTTGTACAAAATGACCCTTTTTAGTCAAATAAAAGCACTCCAGAGCGCTTCGCTGCTCTGGGGGGCTGGAGAGCCTTCCTAGGGAGGATGTTTGGGCCAGTCCCAGAGTCAGTGGAGCAGAAAAGACAGGGATGGCTGGGAATAACGCCAGGAGGAATTTTTCATCCCAGCTCATCCTCTTCAAACGGTGCCCATGAGGTGTCTGTGCCGTGCACACAGCGAGGAACCACCCCTCTGCTCCCAGCACCAAGTTGTGCCTCTGGATTATTGCCTCCAAGCCATTTTTGGGGTGGGATTTGCCCCTCAGCCCGGGGGCATCTGGGGAGGAAGAGGAGGAGGAGGACACACTCCCGGCAGCAGAACCCGTGCAGCTCCACATTTCTCAGCTATAAACCTTTCAAGAGCTGGAAGTAAATCCTTCAGCCTCCTCCTGGAGCTCAGCTCCGCAGCTGTGGATGTGTTGGGCCGGCAGAGAACCAGCCCAGAGGAGGGAACCTGAGCGACGGGGCTGACAGTGTTGGAGTAGTGCAGCGGCTCCCACACGGCTGCAGCATTTCAGGAAAGCAGGAATATTCTATATTTTACACTTCCATGGTGTGAGCTGAGGTGGAGGGAGGTTCATTGTCTTGTTTTGTAAAAGCCCGGCTTTTGGAGTTGTGTGAATCTCAAATTTCACTTAAACCTGAGCTGCTTCTACTGCTCTGGTTACACAGATACCAGGAACTATGATGAAACATCCTTGAACATTCTCAAAACCAAGCATGAAGGCTCCTCATTTTCAAGCAAACCTTTGTTGTTTTCACTCATTTAGCCAGCGTCTTCTTCTGAAGAAGAAACAATTCCTGGAACTACTGATAAATACTGACGGTGCTGGACTGGTCCTGGACCCAGAGGAACACAAGAGCTTTTGTAGGGACTGGCTGTTCCCTCCCAGAGCAGCCTCAGCTCAGCTCCAGGGCCGTGTTGTGCTGCCACTGCCCCTGTGATTCACTGAGTTCCGCGCTGTGTTCACACCTCACAGCCGCCCAGCCGAAAATCAATATATTCTGATAGCCCAGCGATGAGGAGTGGAGGCCAGCATTTGTCCTGGTGTTATTGCTGTTGTTCTTACAGCTCCTATTGCATTAACACCTCGGTCCCCTGTCATGGAATGAGAGCATCCTACAGCTCCTACAGCTGGAAATCAAACGGTGGGGACTGGCCCAAAACATCAACAGGCTGACAGAGACCTCTCCTCTCCCTTACGAAAGGATGTTGCTCAATACTTTAGGAATCTCATGGGAGGTTTTTAGATCCTTTTATTTTGCGCAGGGACCTCGTGGGCTTGTTGGGGAACGGTTGGGTTTGGTTTGGCTTTGCTGTGATTTTGTAATTTGAAGTCATTACTTGGCACTGTGTGGTAAAGGGGTTCCGTCACGTTGCAGGGGCATTGAGAACACCGCGGGAAAGGGAGAGGGAAAGGGGAAGGGGAAAACAAAGGAAGGGGAAAAGCAAAATGAAAAGGAAAAGGACACTCCGTTTGTCTGGGGTCTTTCCCGCTGATTTTCAAGGTGACAAACCCACCTCGGATCCAGAAATAGCTCCAACATGGATCACTTTTCCAGCAAAAGAACAGGACGGTGGCACCTCTTCTGAATGCTGGGACACGGACGTTGCTGGGCTTCAACTCCAGCTGGTGTGGGCCTGCCCTTTCCAGGGATGACACTGTGGGACATGAGCTCTGCACTCGAGCTGCCCACGGTCTGCAGCAGGGTTCTCACCCCAGCCCCCCGAGGTCCTCACCAGGGATGGTTTGGGGGGGTCCCTGGGCACAGCACGAGCTGTCCCTGTCCCAGCACTCCCCAGGCTGCAGGGGCAGCATAGCAAGTGTTTGGAGCAGGACACAGAGGTGCCCCAGACTCACCCACAGCTGCACCCTGGAGCCCAGACGAGAACATTCATCTCACACCACAAACGGAGTTTTTCCCCTCCTCCGACTCTTTCTTTTATCGGGTTTCAATATAATAAACAGAAGGGTTGATATTATTGCCCTGGCAAAGGCTCCAAGCAACGCACAAACAGTTCTCAATACTGGCACACAGGGGGATTTTGCACCGTACACTGGCCAGGCAGATCCAGATCAGCCCTAATGGCCCAGGGAAATGGAAATTCAGACCTTTCACCCTGAAGAAAAGCTGCAATTCTTGCACTGCTCCTGCTCCCCCCAGCCCTCGTTTTTTTTTTTTTTATTTGCAAAATGAATCATCTTGGTGGTATCAAAGGAGACTTTTCCAAGCTGTTGTACAGCAGTGGGACTTTTTCAGGGAGGAAATCCTTCCCTGTGAGGGTGGGGAGGCCCTGACACAGGTTGCCCAGAGAAGCTGTGGCCGCCCCATCCCTGAGAGTGTCCAAGGCCAGGTTGGAGCAACCTGGGCTAGTGGAAGGTGTGCCTGCCCATGGCAGGGGTTTGGAACTGGATGACCTTTAAGGTCCCTCCCAACCCAAACCATTCTGGGATTTTTATGATTCTGTAATTTCATATAACTCAGCACTGAATCATTTCAGAGTGTGGCACTGGGCTTTGTGCACACACTTTGGTTTTCCTAATAACTTTGGGCAAGGCACTTCACTCCAGCAAGGCTCCTGCTGCACCTTTAAACATCCCATCTGGATATAAATTCTTCCATCTGAAAGTCATGAATTTAGGTCCCATTTTTGGCTTGTGCCAAAGCCTTCCCCAACAGAGTACAGCTTAATTGGTACCTAATTGATTGGGACACAGGATCAGAGCAGCCAAGTCCAGCTCCATCACTCTTTCTGCCCTATCAGATTTTCCTACAGGTGCTCTTAACCCTGCTGGCCCCTGGGCTCCAACAAACCTCTGATTAATGACAAATACAGCCATATTTCATATTTCTGATAAGTTTATTAAATTTCTCTAGCTAGTGCTAATGTAATGATGGAGCATCGTAGAACCTCAGAATCATTAAGGTTGGAAAAGACCTCTAAGATCATTGAGTCCAGTCATGCCAGGTCCCCCAGCAGCCCACGTCCCTCAGCACCACAAAGCAGACAAGCAGTTTATTTTTATTTTTTCACCATTAGCTTTTGTGTGTTCCTGCAAAGATCCCGGAGTTAAAGAGAGTTACAGAGAGTCTCTGCACAAGTGTTTTACAGAAGTGGAGGTCTGCAGGCAACCCCAAGGCAGGAAATCCAGGAGTCCCTGCCAGTTTTCATGGCTATGACAAACTGGAGTCCCCGTCCCACCAGTGCACCCACTGGGTATCACTGGGAGAGCACACTCAGGGAGGGAGGAGCATATAACCAAAAAAACCACCGGATAAAGAGCAAACTCGACACAAAACTCGTCTGGGGTCACTCTGCCAGGCAAATCTCTCCACCTAGAACAAGCCAAGATTAACTCCTGGCCAAAATCCCTGCACGAGCACTAACCACCGCTTGATGAAGTGATTTTTCCTGACATCATGATGCAAGTCATTGTCGGAGGAAGGGCTGCAGCAGTGCCTGGGGAGGCTCCAGCCGCTCCAAGAGCCAACCCACCGCACACGCCGGCAGGGCCGGTACCTGCCCTCAGCTCCCCGCTGGAAAAACACGCAATTTTCCAAAGGTAGGGGAGGCTTGGGTTACTAGGAACACAAATCATTACGAGTAAAACTGCATTCCCCTTTTATTGTATTTGTTTTATTTATAATTTTATTACTTATTCCACATTTTCCATATTTTCCATGTGTTTCGCGTCATTCTCGTCCGTTCGGGCCCTTAGGTGGAAACTTGGGCTCCTCTCCACGGCCCAGCGTGTTGAAGGCTTTACAAACAGCCTTGTTTCGTTTTTTGCTTGGCATGTTCCAGCCCAAGAGTGTTTGCCTGCTGAAGTCTGAGAGTTCTCTCACCTGGGAACAGGACGAGGCGAGGAGGGAAGAAAAGCAACCCTCAGTGTGATAAGTTGTTGAAAATAAAACCCATCAAATTGTTCAGCTGGAGTCTCTTAACAAAGAACAGTTTGAGACTCCTCCAGTCTGGGTTGTGGTTTTGATCATGTCAAGGGTTTAAGTTGTCAAAGGCGGGGATTTTTCCAGGCACTGCAGTCGATGTGTTGCACGTGCACACCCAGATTTCCCACCGACCCAAAACCAGAGTTTACTGAGTGCAAAGAAAATGCTCCCGGTGCTGCCAGGTTCTTTCCCCACTCCACACTTCTGGGAGGTGATATCCTGCATGTGAATACACAGTGAATTCACCATTTTCCCCCCTCCTGCACGCACAGACATCTCATACACGAGCGTTTTCCTCCTCGCTCACATCTGACCCCAATCTGTGAGCGAATCGGGTTCAGCTTTTAGGGTTTGTGTCAGCAGGAACATTGGGTCAGCTTGCAAACAGCCTGGGAAAATCTGGTGCAGCATCTCTAATGCTCTTGACAGGCCCTGCCTGAGCTGGGCATCGCCGGGGTAACAGTTGTCACTCAGCTCGTGGGCACAGCGACACCAGCTCGGCTATTCCCCGTCAGTCTTGCACCCTCTGTGACACCCTCCTCGCTTCCCGAGCGTGTTCATTCTCATTCAGTGCAATCCCACCACCGTGAACCTGAACAATCTCTCAAAAAGGATGCTCAATTCCTGCAAAAAAAAAAAAAAAAAAGCAATCCTCAACAAGTTCACTCTCGGTTAAAAAGCAACTTTTTAATCCCAGACAATGCCAGTGTTTGCTGGCAGTGGAGGGGCGAGGAGATTGGATTAAAACATCTGGCGAGGTAATCAGATTCACTAAAAAGTTTACACTCCAAACTGCCCCCACATAATTGATGGGACTATTGTGATGTGTCACTTCCAGTTACTGGGCTCCGCAGCCGCTCTCGCCTCGCTGTGCCCTGGGCTCACCTTCAGGCCTGACCTGCCATGGTCCCCCATTAAACCTGCAATTACGGGGTGACTCTTAATAGCGAGGTCTTGCCTGAGAGTGGGGAAAAATGTTTCTGTAGCTCACATGCGACAATTAAAGATAATTTAAAATGTAAGTAATTGCACGGGGTTTCTGGAAACTACTGTAGGGGTCTTGTCCCTGGCAGCTGACAGGGGTTTGTGTGGGGGGGGTATTTTGACAAGTTTTGTGCAGATTTCCATTAAATGCCAACGAGCAGTTCTATTTTCTTTGGAGTCATTGGTCAGGAAACGGAGATTGTGAAAGGTCAGGCCTGGAAGATTCGGGCAGGGATGGAGGTGTTATTTGAGTTCTGATCCATGGGGATCTAGTTCCAGGATAAATCCTTCAGTTAGTTGATTGATTCTGGCTTTCTGCAGTCTCTGAGCAGGAGAAAGGTAAGGGCTGATCCGCAGGGAAGAGCTTCTGCTGAGTTCCTTTCACTGCTGCAGAGATGCCAGGCAAGGTGAGACTCACAAAATCTTAGAATCTTAGAATATGCTGAGCTGCAAGGGACCCACAAGGATCGTCCAGTCCAACCCCTGGCCCTGCACAGACACCCCAACAATCCCACCCTCTCCCTCTGAGCATTGTCCAAACCCTCCTGGAGCTCTGGCAGCCTTGGGGCTGTGCCCACTGCCCTGGGGAGCCTGGTCAGTGCCAACCACCCTCTGGGGGAAGAACCTTTCCCTGAGATCCAACCTGACTCAGCCTCTTGCCATCAAATCACAAAATATCCTGAGCTGGAAGGGACCCATGAGGATCATTGAGCCCAGCTGTCCATCTGCTCTCTGGAACCATCGAGAAACCTGGAGAGTGGGAGTTGAGAGACCTGGAGACACCAAAACGGTGGGTTGGATCTCCAGCCCACCCCGAGCACCGCGCGGAAACCTCTCAGTCTGCAAACCCAGACTTGAAACCGCAGCTCCCCCGAGGCTTCTGCGGGGTCAGCGAGGTGTGAACGCGGCGCAGAACGCACCCAGATCCTTTCAGAGGTTCAGCAGGCCCGGGGAGAGCTCTGTCTCAGGAAAACAGACTGCAGGGTGGGTTTGGATGGCGCCTCGTGGGCCTGGCGATAATGAGCCATCTGTGAGCGCCGTGGCACACGCGGCCTTCCCTCTCCCCCCTTTGGTCTCCACCGCTTTTCTCCCGAGTCCTCTCCACTTTGACCTACATTTGAGCAACCCCCCAAACCCCAGCAGGGCACAGGGCAGAGCTAAATGTGCAATCAGTGACCCCATGCTAACGAAGATCGAGCCCGTCGACATCAGGGGGAAACCAGCCACATGAGGACGGGGTGATCCACAAGGTGGGAAAGGACCCATAAGGAATATAACCACCTTCTGCCACATTTGGCTGATTTAGGCTCCCCTCTCAGTGGGACTTTCACTCCTAAATCATTCGGGGTTGGGTTTCAAAAGATGTTTGTTATCACAATATACAGAGAGAAAACTGTACAACACACAGAAATTTCACTTTTATTCCCTTTTCCATCGTTGGATTTTTAAATGACATTCAAAAGTCATATATGTTCTGTATACTATATACTTCTGCACTATAGCTGCATTCAGCTTGTGCTGCTTCATCATAAAATTAAACATATTTATAAGCAGCTGCAGGATCAGGAGATCTGAGAGATTTCCCCTTTGTATAACTTTATATAGGGCGAAATACATACAGGAAATAAGAGCTGGGGCAGACTTGCCCTCATTGTTGCTTTCAAGTGGCTGCCTTCCTGCCTGCAATGGTTCAGATGCGTTGGTAACACCATGGCAGCTCACCACAAAAACAACATTGTGGGGCTGCATCAAAACCAAAAATGAAATTAAATATTTAAAAAAAAAAAAAAAACCAGGGAAAAAAAAAAGTTAAACATGTCTCCGAAGTAAATTCAGTGAAATGCAAACTTTAAGTGCACGACCACAGGAAGAACTGTATCAAAGTTTTAAATCATTTTTCTTCCCTTCCAGAATGAAATGATCCCAAATAAGAATGTGCTTGAGACTTTAGTCGTTGTATTTATTCCAAAGTGGTGCTTTCAATGAGGGATTCCAAGAGAAAATACCCTTAAAGATGTAAAGATTGCCGCAGATTTTATTCTACCATGACTCCAGCATCACCAGGGCCGGACGCCCACGGATGAGCCGGAATGACAGGAACCGCTTTGGGGGGTTGGTTTTTGGAACCCAGAATCGTTCGGTTGGGTTTGTTTTTTTTTTTTTTTAATGTATGAAAAGTCAGGGATGTGCCCAGACACAAGAGGACACATGTTCTGGTGACCCAGCCAGCGGGCCCAGGGGCGGAGTGGCACCGAGCGGAGCCAGGCACTGCGGGAAACACTCCGGAGATTTCCTGGTGCCTCTCCAAGCTGCCAGAGGAGGTTTATATTAACATCACATGGCTGTCTCCAGCTGCATTTGTCAGCACAGCCCATTTGGAGGCCTTGCCATGTTGGGCTGCACAAGGAGCAGGAGGGGGCAGGGGGGAATAAAAAGAGCCACAAAAAAAAAAAAACCCACCAAACTCAAACAATAAATATCCAGGTTTTATCACGGGCGTCCTCATCGGTGACACTCTCAAAGCCAGGCTCCTCCACCCTTGTCCGTGCAAAACCTTTGTAGCACCCGCGTGGGGCAGCTTTTTAAGTGTTTTTTAACACATAGGAAAATAGCACACTATAGAAAGTTGGCAATGAGTTTGGCTCGAGGAGCCAAGCTGGGCATGGAAAAAAAATAAAAAAAAAAAAAGACAATAAAAGGTCATTTCTTGCCAAGTTTTAAGTGAGTATACAACATATACCTTTTTTTTTCCTGCTCCTTGCCTTAGTTCTGGGCCAACTTGGCTAGGAGCTTATGGAAAACACTGAGGTGGATTTATTATAATTGGGGGGGTTTTCTCTTTATTTGACAAAGCAGAAGTTCGTATAAACAGTAATTGAATTGTGGCGAAAGAGTAACACAGACATGGTTCTTAAGGATGCACCATCAAAAAGAAAACCCTCTTTTCTACACCATCCTTTAAACCAGGTGAGTTTGTGAGCACCAGTGATCTAATACCGCTGCTATTTCTGATTTCTCCAATTCTTTATTATAACGTCTGCCGTAAAGTGGAAAATTCCCGGTGCCCATCACGTTTCCAAGCAGGTTAATTTAGCAGCGAGCACCGTAAGTCAATTAGGATAATAAACCTGCTGGGGTGGGGGGCGTGTGGGGGGTGTGTGTGGTGGGGGGCGGATTTCTTGGAATGAACATTTTCATCCTGCTCCTGGTGGGAGGGGACCAAACAGGAGACCTTTGAGTGGCTCCAAAGCCACTTTCCCGGCTCCCAGGTTGGGTGGCAGCTCCTCTCTCTCCGGGATGGCTCCGCTCTGTCCCAACACGTTCCCGGAGCCTCCTTCCTTGCCTCCAGGTATTCCAGGTGGAGGGCTGATTAAGAGCAAGCTCCTTGCTGACGTAGGTTGCCTGTTTTACATCCTGCTCTGTTTCACACCGACCTGCACCTCGGGTTTGATTTTACTTTTTTTCGGAAAGGCGGAGTTTCAAAAAATTAAAAAAATCAATTAAAAGGAAATACGGGACTCTTTTTCACCTCTGAGACCTCAACTGGAGAGCAATTCCTCACTTTCTAAATGCTGTGAGTGTTTTGTCTGTAGGATCAGAGACCTTCCACGATATTTGCCCTGCAAACATGCGTAATTCCAGGTAATATCCTGGGATATTTTGGTGCAACAACACAGACTCTGGATGCAAGGTGACGCAAGTTTTGAAAAGCTGACCACCTACCTGAGACAGAAAAGGATTTGGGCATGACAATAAAAGGGGGAAAAAAAGTAACCCAAACAGATTTGAAATGAAAAGTGAAAAGGAGCAGGAACCACCAGCCTGAGACGAACAAAAAGTTTATAAGCTGCAGGTTTGGGCTGTGTTTAAATAAAAGCAACAGTTTCCCCTCTGCATCTTGTCAATTAGAGGCAATTCCTTTTCAAATGGAGCAGATAATAAATCTTCCCATACACTCTTGGAAGCATCCTTCCAAGTTGAATGATTTTTTTTTTTTAAAGTGAAAATGTTGCCAGATGCATTCAACTCTCTGCAATTTTCTTTTGTCACTTCACAAAATAAAAATGTAAAGTTTCAAGAAAAAAAATAATCCATTTCTATTTATGCTCCTGGAAGCTGCAGCAATGGGAAAAAAAAAGCAAAATTTATTCTGTTTGGAGAAACTAGGGGTTTTTAACAAAAAATATTCACGGCCAAAGGAATTACGCAAAGGGTGTTTCACCCCAGAGATGTTCCAGAGTCTCCTCCAAGCACATATTGGTCAGAATGGGAACGGGTTGGGAGTGGAGAACCTGCTGTCAGGACTGTGATGTGGGAAGCCAGGGGCTGCCAGGCAACTCCAGCCCGTGGATTTGGCTCCTCACGGATGGAAGCTCCAGCCCTCTGGGCAGCTCCACGGCGAGCTGCTCACTCGTGCTCCTGCGGGGTTCTCAGCCCGGGGCAGCCTTGCCGAGCTCGGCGGGTGTGGCCACCTCTAATGACCCCCTTGGGAAATACGGACATGGCCTGGCACAGCAGGCACCCCACGGGCCCCTTCCCCGCCGCTGGGATGGTGTTTGGCAGCTGGCACGGCGGGTCCCGCTCCGCGGGAGGGTTGGATGGAAAGTAAACACGGTGAGTAACGCCCCAGCCACGCTGCAGGAGGCTTGCAGGGACTTGATTTGTGACACACGCAGCGGAGAAGGGGCTGATGCCACCAGCTGCCTCCTCAAGGGATTGTCTCTGGTGATGCACTGACGACGAGTTCACGTGGAGAAACGTCTACGCAGGTGAGAGCATGGGAACACCATCCGAAAATCCAGTTATCACTGGGGCTTTGTCATCCTCATGCCCTGAAAAACAATCCCAGAGAGCTGTTATGGTGCCCGCAGTGTTTCACAGGGCACCACTAAACAGGCTGCCAAAGCTGGGCACAAAACTGCCCTAAAAAGCAGGATATTCGGGCCTCGCTCATGCTCTTACCCGGTTGTTGCATGTTATGTTGAGATTTTAATTGATGTGCATTAGAGGGTTTCAGTAGGTTCTAAAACATTTAATGGTTGGAAAAACATTTGACAGTTGGAATTGACGATCTTAAAGGTCTTTTCCGACCTTAACAATTCCATGATTCCATAAGACCACCTTCCACAGTGGATGGACCTTCTTGAAGAGAGTCCACCCACTCACTCCTTCTTCAGGCTGATGGGACTCAAAATCTCACCCGAGTGTGAGATCCTCAAAGCATCAGTGGGACATGCCTCCTGGCCAAAGAATCTGGAGGTTTCCAGCTTTTATGAGTCATTGTCACCACAAAAGCAACATTAGAAGGCTTTAGGGCACTGCCATTCCTGTTTGAAGGTACTTGTTTACAGTGCGGTGACTGTGCCATTTTTATGAACTCAGGCTGGATTAAATCTGAAGGCAAGATCACCAGCTTTAGCACTTGCAAATTGGCCCAACTGAGCTGAAAAAAATGAAGATCTGATCAACACCAGGAACTGGCAGGTGCTTGAAGGTTGCTGCACATCTTTGTGCCCAGTCTCGGCCAGTGACAAATGCAAAAGGATGGACCCAGCTTAGCTGAGGACAAAATGTAATTAAACATCTACATACCGAAGTAATTACAAAGAGGTGGGTGACTAAATCCCATTACTGATCTGGAGCTAAACCTGTTAGCAGGATACAATGGATTGCAAATAGATACACACACCTTTGCCAGGGAGTTACACAACCTCACCCTCCTCCAGCTCCCCAGAACGTGCACCTTTCCAGGTCTGGCTGCTGCTCACATGGTCTGATGGCATCAGCAGGAAGGTGCTCATTTGTTCCAGACAGTGAAAGTAGCACAGCCTGGAAGTTTCCCATGCAGGAATGAGACTGATCCGTGTGTCATCCCAAAGTTCTCCTCCGCACACGTCGTGGCAAGACGTGTCACTAAATGTAGCCCTCAAAAATGAGCCTGCAAGCAGACAGCACAGCTTTTACTGAAAACTGGGTGTTCCTGAGGAGGGATGTTCATTGCTGGGCCACTTTCTCCCAGCCTTTCCTCCTTGGGGTGAAGTTTCCACCTTCTTCACCCCAGAGATGAGCTTGGATGTGGTGTGAGGAAGGCAAGATGAAGTGAGAAGGGAGGGTTTTTTTTCCTTTTTCCTTTGTCTTCCGCCACCATCAGTGACTTACAAGCTTCATGTCAAGCATTAGATGCCAACATGACCTTCTGCAACAGCAGGTTTGCCCTGGATGCCGAAGTCCTCTGGGATACATGAAAATGGAGTCTGTGATCTGAGTGACTGGTGCTGGGTCAGCTTCATGCGGGGATAACCACTGTAAGCATTTGATGACCCCAGATTCCAGCATCCCAAGGCACATGGTGGCAAGGTCCATGGAGAGCCTAAAGCCTGGATGGAGGAGAGAGGCAAAGGGACAGGCAGACAGGTAGAGTTACCATAATGAAAGTCTGCTTAGGATCAAGCCATGAAAGCCAGGACACTTCAGAAGCCATGAGAACATGCCCAGTGCAGGTAGAGGTGAGGTGACAGCACAGGGCTCACTCCAAGGGTGTTCCCATTCCCTGCCTTGTGGCAGCCCCACCACCCCAGGCTACTGACTCACTGGGACAGCTCCAGATGAGTAACCTCAGCACCCTCTTAGCAGAACCCTGTTCCTGTCTCCCAAACAAACACAGGAGCTTTGGGGAGGCAAAATGAAACACTGCTGCATGAGTTCGCTAAAGGGAGCAAACGCAAGGAGGTGATGGTCCACCCTCTCTCGCCATCTGATGGGGATAAACCCAATTTATCCCAAACCTATTGACAAATAGTGCTCCAGCCACAGGATAACTCACTCAGAAAGGCTGGCTGAGATCCCTGCGCAGCTGAAAGCAACCTGAGACCTGGCCAGGGCGAGCAGAGCATTTTGTTGTTGTTTTCTAAAATGATATCCATTAGGACCAGGAGATGGGCAAAGTTCCCCTCTTCACCTCGGGCCAATGTGCTCCTCTGCAATTCCTAGTACTGGAAAGGAGACAGGGGAACAAGAAACCTCAGAAAATAAAACTTACTTGGCACTGCTGATTAAAACCAGTTTGTGCTTCATTGTGAAAATCTGGGTTTGCTCAAGGTTTGTGCAGTTCTGGTCTCTTCCATCCACATAAGGTTTCTTTTAATGACCATGGAGTTATATGAATCTATTAATTTTTTTTCCTGAAGGTTTCATAATAACAATGCCTGTTTTTTTCATGCAGCACTTTCCAGCCACGTGTCTGGAAATGCATTGCAAATGGGCAATTAGTGTCAGCCCTGTGCTGGAGATGGAGAAACTCAGGAGGGATCCAGGCAAGATAATTCCTAAATAGTAATGCCAAAATCAGGCAGTTTAGTTTGATCTTCAAACAACTGGAGCTGGAGCCTGAAAAAACTCTCAAAGACAACTCAGCCAGGACAAACACAAAGCATTTCATTGAGTGGAAGGGGAAGGGCTGGCATGGGAATGACCAGCGCTGGACTTGATCACCGGGTGAGCCTGGCACGGCTCGTCCTGTGGTCAAGAAGTCCCTGGTCATCTGCCCTCGCAGGGATGCCTGGATGGTGCTCCTGAGCCACTGCTGATGGATGGACCACTCAAAAGGAGCACCCAGGAGCCGTGGAGAAGCCCTGGAGGTGCTGCCGGGCGCGTGGGCTGGGTGATGGGAGCCAGGCGGGAGGAGCTGCCAGCAGGTCCAGGACAAGGGAGTGGGGGAAGCTCCGAGCCAGCCCCAGAGCCAAGGTGGTATTTCACTGCTCTGCTGAGCCCCAGAAACCTGCCCAGAGCTCAGCCTGCAGGAGCAACACGTGGATCCAATTCTCTAATGCCAGGCCTCGCTGCGCCGGTATCCACATAAATCCCAGAGCCCTGACACCAACCTTTTCATCAGTGAGCTGGAGTGGGGAGCGAAGAGGGAGGGGAGGGAGGGTGGGCTGGGAGGAGATGGGTCTCGGCAGCAGGCACAGCTCCTCTTTCCTGCCCAATAATCCTCTCTCTATTTCATCCATCAGCTGATAACATGTGGGTCCCATTTCCCCCCACCCTCCCCACATGTGAGCGAGATGGCAGATAAAGCCATCCTGCCATCTGAGCCGTGTTTGCAACTGCTCCTGATTAAAGAAATAAAAACCCTCTTGATGTGAGGCTTGAAAGGCTCGGGGGGACTCCCCACACCAGCCCAAAGTGCGCTGGTGATGCTGGATTGGGGCTCTGTGGTGAACGTCCCTGAGCTGGTCCTCTCCTGCCTTTGAGGTTCCAGGACAGTTTCTCTCCTGGGGTTCACTGGCACAGGGAAATTCCTGCCTTTTTATTATTCTCCCAGTTCACTTTATCCACTTTAATAAATATTAAATATATTAAGTCATTTCAATGGCATTAGGAACAAATTCATGCCTCTTGAGATTTTTGGAGTGGGAGAGAGTATTTCATCCAAAATACCTTTCTGTGTGAAAAACCAGGAGTTTTGTTGGAATTTTTTTGTTTGTTTGTTTAAAAGAACAGAAACTAAAGCCAGAAAATCTGCAATTTGAAAATCAGAAGGGAGGGACTAATGAAGCAAAAATTCTCCCGCTTCCTTTCGGGGTGGGAAATAATAGGTGTTATTTGGGGCCTGATCAAGTGAAGTAATGGTCGAAGTATCAACAGAACTGGGAGCATTTCCAGCATCAGATATTTCAGCCTGATATTTTTGACACAAAAATGTAAAAAGCCCAAAACAGACCCGTAAGAAGATTTGTATTTCCTCAGAATTTCCATCCTACCTGTGTCGATGTTGCTGCAGGGAGTCTCATCCTCCAGGCTCACACCAGCGAAAGTGCTGAAATCACATCACTGGAAATCAGTTGGAATTTCGAGAAGCGAGGGCAAAAGCAGGAGAGGCTCTTGGTCCTTGTGAGTCTTTGAAGTTCCTCCTTCCTAAACAAACAGAGAAAGACAATTAATTCAGGGCAGAGCTCAGGACCAGTTTTTACCCCAAATCCCCTCCCTGCACCATCAATAACCTTTTCCTTCACACACCCCTTTACCTACCAATTCACTTGAGAGGATGACAGCCTAAACTTCCAGCCTTTCTCTTCCATGGCCTCCCATCAGGTCCTCCCGAGGTTTTTTCGTGGTTCAAGCTGCTTTGCTGCCCTTCCAGCAGTGGGATTAGCTGAAGGGAGGGTATTGCCTCCCATCCTCCTGCCAGGGCTCTGGGGCTCAGCCTGCACCTTGGGTAGGTGCCTCTGTTCCACCTGGAGGAGCAGCCCTTTCCAAACCCTATGGTTTGGGATGATCCTGCACCAAAGCTGAGTTAATTAAATTAGAGAGCAGGTCCTTTGAAGCTGCCACTGATCAGGGCTTATGAGAAGTGAGGAGCAAAGAAAAATTTAGAAGAGAAGTACAAAGCAGAAAAGATATCGAGAGGGAAAGAGATGGTGAATGGCAAGAAGGGAGTTAATGAGAGCCAGAAACGCTAGTTGGAGAAATGTTGATTTTATTTAGCATTAATTGCAGGAAAGAGCCTATAAAGTGTGGTAAAAAATTATTAAGTACCACTATGCAATGCCAGCTTTGTGCCAGCCATCCCCACCAAACAGGTGTATTATTCCTAGTTCCCAAGGTATAAATAAATAATTGCTTTTCCACATCTTTTTTTTTTATGATGGCATTTCATTATTTTTTACTGCCATATTGTCACAGCTCCAATTCCTCCAGAGCAGGTTTGGAGATCGGCGGGTGAGGGAACACGTTGTGGCTGTGCGGGGATGTGTTTGCTGGCTGGCACGAGGGAGCCAGGGGTGAGGTGTCTCAGCTGAAGCCAACTGGTGATGCAGGTTACCTTTCCTGAGGGAGAGACTGCCCTGGGACAGGATGTTTTGGGGGATATCACCCCGCTCCCAGCACTGCTATCATCTCAGCCCGGTCAGGGACACAGAGCTGGGGGTTTCTATGACTCCTGTTTGCATGTCTTGAGGTCAGAAAAGCAAAATAAAACCTGTATTCCGCCCCACTTTTCGTTTTCTCCTCATGATGTGCCCATATGCCCTTCCCAGCACTGTTACATCTGACACTGTCCGAGTTAAGAACGAGGACAGATCCCGTTTTTCCTGAGCAATGTTGATATCAGCATTTTTGGGCTTGTTTTTCTCGAGTCTCTCACTGCTCAGGAGGAGGCTCGGCGGGGAGATAAGCACTGGATGCATTTTCCAAGCAACCTCTTGCTTCAGATGAGGCCACCAAAGACGCCGGGGGAAGCAATGACTCCTGGTAACGCCTCAGTCCAAGCCGTGACCTGGAACCGTGGGCTCTGCAAATATGCATAAATCTTCAGCTCCCATCCAGATCACTGCAAGGTTCAGTGAAAACAGCAGAACTGCCAGTGAATCCAAGCTAAGCTTTAATCCAGCTCCGGTGTGATTTATGAGCTCAGGTGGAAACCAGGAAGCACGACTTGGGGCTTCGGCCCCAAACTGTGCCTGTTGGCTGCCCCAGCCCAGGGGTGGCTGCTTCGGTGCTGGAAAACTGGGACAACCAGGACACAGACGGAATCAAACAGCACAAAACCACCCCAACAACAACGTCTGCAAACCCTGCTCACCTATCAAAATATTAGCACAGACAGTAGGAAACACAATTATTTATTCCTACCAAAAAAAGAAAAGAGGAAAGAGAGAACAGTTCCAGCATCCCAATTTTGTAGGGAAGAATGGGTGTCATATCAGCAGGGAAAGATGCTTCTGTTGTTGGCAAAGCTCCCCCCAGCCAGAAGCAGGGATCATTATCTCTACAGAGCATTAACACGACCATTTTCTCTGCCCCTCATTATCCATCTATACTTTAGCTTGGAAAAAAATTAACCACAATAACAATTAGCATAAGATTCCAGGTGCCGTGACCAAGGAGACTTTTGACCAGCCTAGGTACCACCTCTGCATGTCCCCAGGAACCTCCAAATAACCATTCTCACTGAGGCTGGGAATTTTGAGCCTCTTTAATGAGTTTAGCTGAGACGTTGGCTGGTGAGGGAGGGGATTTCTGCACCATGGCTCGACCGTAGAGCCAGGCAGAGCTGCTCAGCTCCGAGCCTGTTCCCAGCCCCGGGCTCACAGCTGCAACATCTGTATCCCATCCCGGTGCCAAGTTCCTCCTTTTTCCAATACTCCCGCTCCACGTGCATGTAAATCTCCGAAGGGAAACTCTGCCTCACGGGTCTGACCGCGAAGGCAACGCCGGGCAGAGCGTTACAGCAACACCTGCGACTCGGCGGCTGGGCCAGCCCAGACCCTCCGGGGCACTGGGATCCCACCACCCCGGGTCCCCAGTCAGCCCTGAGCTAATAAACCCCAGCGCAGACAGTTTACAACACCCCACAGGGTTTTGGGTCACGAGGCAGTGAGAAATGGGTCACTAGGCCGGTGATTTTGGGGGTTGAGGAGGGCGACGCTGGCTGTGCCCAGGTTGGCTCAGCATGGGCAGGGGCTGGTGCAAAGGGCTTGTGCTGAGTCAGGGGAGAGAGACTCAGAGAAATGGGGGTGCCAGGGATGGGACAAACTGAATTTCTCCTTCCTGGCTGAACAGCACCAGAATCACAAACTCTCCTTGCTACTCCCAAGTGTTCCAGCTACAGTTTTCTCCCCTTTCCTTGTGCTGAAGGTGCACGGCCACTGTCACAACAGCAAAGCTGGAACCCCAAATCATTTCAGTCGCAAAAACCTTTAAGATCAAGTCCAACCATCGACCCAGCACTGCCAGGGCCACCACTAAACCATATCTCCAGGTGCCACATCTACATATCTCTTAAATCCCTCCAGGGATGTCGATTCCACCACTGCCCTGGGCAGCCTGTTCCAGTCCCTGAATCTTGTACCTGGCACTGGGCTACTAGAGCTAATTTTGCAGCATTTTACACAGGTTTAGAGTGTATCACCACGGAAGGATGTAGGCAGATATCACCTAAAGCTGAAGGCAGGCTTCTCCTAACTCTCCCATCCCTGCTGGGCACTGTGCCTGCCTTCAGGTGGGCAAGCTGGAGGTGCTCAGGAAAACATCTGCAATGCTGAATGGGTTTAATTCACCACAAAAGTAAGAAATTAATCACTTGAAACATACCACATCAGTTTCTGGAGGCAGACAGGACCAAAGGCAGTCTCCTGATTTTTCATGGCTATTTCTCATCCCTGACAGGGCAAGTGTGACAGGGACACAGAAGTCACAAAAAAGCCGCCTGATCCCAGATCTCTCTGTTAAAGCCTAACACGTCTGTCCCAGTCCAATCAAGCTTTTTCTTCATTTGAATATTGTCAAAAAAATAATCCAGAGGGTTTGTTCTTCCCTCTCTATCAGAGCAAACACAGAGACATTCCCAGCTCTCCTCACAGGAAAAAGCAAACCTGCACTGAAAGGGTTTCTGCAGGACCTGCCTTGTAAAAGGAACAAGATTAGTAACAAGGTTTTTGCCTCTTTTTTTTTTTAATTTCAAGTGAAAGAAAGAGTGTGACAAGGAACTAGGAGTCTGTCTGCTATGGAATATTCCTGCAGTACTTGGGGCTGTGGTTTATTTTACTAGTGGTGACTAGTTCAAGCTACATTTAGTCAATAAATATGAGATATGAGGTCACCCCGCCATCGAGCTGTTACCCTGTCTACATATTTCACAGCTGGGCAGTAACCTTTTAACTGGCGTCTACCTTGGTGGGGAGTCTCCATAAAAAAAGAGCCAGGATCCATTGGTCGTGGTGGGGGATCAGGGCCATTCCTGAGCAGCCTGAGTGGGAGAAAGGGAGAGCTCAGAGCTTTGCTTTTCCCTTCCTCTCCCTGGTTTCCAGTGGCACAGCATCCAGCCGGAGCTGGAGACTCCGAGCTGCCCCTCAGATAAAACAGGCAATGAGGCAGCACATCCCACATCCCAAGGTTTTACAGTAAGTTTCCCCATCTTTTCTACAGAATTGGGTCAAAAGACAAATTTCCTTCAGTTTTCAGCTTGACAGAACAAAACCCATCGAGTCAAACATTTCCTAGGGGTTAGTGCCTCCTTTTATACATAAACTTCTTTAAAAAGTTAATCCTCCTTTTTCCAAGTCTGTATCTTCTCCTCACTGCCTTTGCTTTGGCATGAGGAGGACACTCCCCTAGTTTCTGAGCTGGTAACCAAGTCTGGTTAAGATGGAGCATCCCTGAGTCCAACATCAAACCTTTCACCCCAGCAAACTGCTGGTGATGGTCCCAAGTATAACTGGGAATAGATGGTGCAGCCCCAGCCCTGCCCCTGCCTTGATTTGTAATCTCCAAGGTTTCAAAGCAAGTAGATCTCGAGGTGTTTTTCCTGCAGCCCTACCCTACAGTCCCTCCAAGGCCTCCAGAGATGGTGGCAGCCATCCACGAGCAAGTGCTGAACATGAGAAGGGACCTGGGCCAAGTCGCCTGGCCTGGCTCCAGAGAGGTGTTCAGGTCCCAAACAGCACTGGAATGAATGAGTGGATATGGTGAGAAGTGTCAGGGAAGAGAAAGCAAACCCAGGAGTGAGAGGCCACGGCAGGGAACCAGCTGTGGACCAGACTGTGCTCTGCTGCTTTCTGTCAGCTTTACACCAGCTCTGCCCACCGTGCTGGTGTGCCAGGAGCTCAGCTGGCCTCATCCTTCCCTGCCAACTCCTGGACCTGCAGCCCTCAGCAGCAAAGCCAGGGCAGGGGGAGCTGAAGGGGAGCTGAAGGGGAGCTGTGCCCGCCCTGCAGAGCGACGTGCTCACAGTCCCTTCCACGCACTGCACCGTGCCCAAGGGCAGAGCCAGGGGAGCAGCAGCCCAGAGCTGCTGGCAGGGCCGTGGTGAGTGCCTGGCTCCTGCCCTCTGGCACACCAGGAATCCCAGCCTGGCTCTCCCATCCCAACGTCACGGCTCAGCACCAGCAGACGCGGCTCCGGCGCCGGGAGACGGTGCTGACTCCTCCCAGCTCAGCTGGAGCCTCCAAAATCAGAACCTCTGCTGTCAGCTGCCTTTTATAGGGCTATAAAACCACGAGTTCATGTATGAGTCTGTCAGACCTTGGCCGGTATCGGCCCCTGCCACCTCCATCCCACCTCCCCGGCTCCCACACATGTGTGGTGCCTGCTCCCTCCGTCTCCAGAACCATCACCTGAGGACCAGGACCACTCAGAGGGACATGGAAAGATGGAATTGCAGCAATGCCAGCTCAGATGGGCACACCTGAGCAAAACAGGTACCAGCAAGGCAATAAAATGCCCCTCATTTGGAGCCCCCCATCCCAACGATGCCCCGTGGCAGAAAAACCACCCCTGCACCATCAGCACAGGGCTGCAGCTGGACACCCATCCACCAAAGCCTCCCCAGCACCCACCTCCACCCCTCCAGCCCCTCGTGGCAGGATGGGACCAGGGGGTTGTGCCACACACCACTATCAGACACCACCAATATCAGGGACACTTGTAATGCTGGGCCTGGCGACAAGAACAACACGAAACAACTCTGCACCCACCCACTGAGAGCAAGGAGTGTGTCACACTCCTCTGTGTCACGTGTGTAAAAATATCCATCCTGACAGCCTTCTTTTTCGTTTTTGGGGGGTTTTTTTCCCCTTTTCTCTTCGTATTTATTTATATTTTCAAATGCCCAACTTGGCCAGGTGGAAAAAGCTTGCATCAGAGCCAGAGCTGAGGACGGTGACGAGTGTCTGCTTGTTTTACACTAAATGGGAGGAAAAGTGGAGGGAAAAAAAATAAAAAATAAAAAAGCAAGTTTGCAATTACATGTTCTCTGCTGAGAGGTGTGGCACTGGCACAGCCTGGGCTCAGCCCAAACCACACAGACAGATGCTCAGGGAGGGGGTTCCGTGGCCGCTGGAAATGCACAAACAGGGGCAGCTGCAGCTGAGATTTTATGGGAGCAAAGGGATTAGAAGCTCATTGACGGGCTAAAGAAGAATTTGGTCCTCCTGAGGGCTTCCCCTTCACGTCAGTCAGTGTGCCCAGAGCTGTGGGAGAAGTTGGCAGCCCCAGGCGGGGCAGAGCCTGGTCCCTGTCTGGATCCATGGGCACCTGCTCCGGGAGCCCTGGGTCCCACTGCAGAGGGGCTGGCACTGGGGACCATCCTCACCAGCAGGTCCCCACCAGAGGCTAAAGCTGCATCAGCCTCAACTGGGCCGCACCAAGGCCCATCCCCTGCACAAACACTTTTCCTACCCTTGCACCGCCTGCAAGGCTTTTTCCTTTCAAGAAATAGCAGTGTTGAGGTTCTACTTAAATCATCAGAGTTACCTTCCGAACTAAGGCATCCCCGGGCAAGGCAGCTGGGAGAGAGGCTTATTTGCAGAACAGCCAAGAGCAAACAAGTCAAATAATGGGTCAAATCACAGGCATAAGGGGAATTTTGCCACTGGAGAATCAGGGCTGAAGGAATCAGCGGGCTGGGAAAAAATTGAAGTGCAGGAGAGAGAAGCAAAATTTCCTGGAGAAATAAAGGATTAATCCCTCTGCATTTGCCTTGTTTTATCTACCAAAAAATCACTTTAAACTTACAAATTAAAAGGACAGTTGCATTTTAACAGGACCCTCTTCACTCTGGAGACAGGATGAGTCGGAGCACAGCAATGGAGGCTTGTGCAGCTGGGGGGGGCTTCATACCTATTCCCTAAAAATTCCTTGTCCTTCTGGGGCAAATTGTTCCTTCCTAAACAAGCACAGAGTGGCTTTTTAGAGTGTTTTTAGATGTTGGATTTAATTGTCTTCCATAAACCTTCCCAGAATTACTCACCCATTTTTTTGCCTTTTCCTCTTGCACAAGCTTCTAGATTCCCAGAAAATTTGGACTTCCTCCCTTCCTTCATCTCATTCCTCAGCCATTTGGGCTTCACACCATCACACCATCGTTCCCACAAGCACGGGTGGCGCAGGTACAAGAATGTCCTTTCCTCTGCTGATGTAGAAAACACACTTGAAATTAATGGCTGAAACAGTCCCAGCTCAAATTATCATATTTTGCTGTGTTGGGTTTTGAGGTTTGCTTGGGTTTCTTTAATCAGACAAAGGCAGAGCCACACAACAACCACCTAAAAGCACTTCAGCGATGTTGGAGCACTCGTGTCACTGCGTGGGATGTGCCAAGCCACAGGAGGTGTGATATGGCCACAGCTCCACTCCCTGTGGAAACCCATCCCTGAACCCTCCAGAGCTGTGGCTGGAGCCCAGCCCCACCAGAACACTTCAATTCTCAAAGTCAACACGACTTTTCTCTTGCCCAACGAGGCGTAAAACATCATGAGCTGGACAGTTTTGTCTCTGCCATCACTTCAGTCTAATTTAATCCTGCAGAAAAGTGGGTTTGGAGCTATTTTTGATTCTTTTTCCAGGATGGGAAAAGGATAATAACAATGCAAAGGGAGGCCCTGAGCTTAAAACCTCTCCCTTAATTTTTTTCCCTCCTTGCTTTCCTCCACAACATCAGGCTGAGACACCAAATCCAGCTGCTGGCCCAACGCTCTGCTGCTGCAGGGTAGGAAAAAGCCAATGTGGTGCCTCCAATTGCCATGTTGTGGCTTCTGGGAGGCTCAGCAGCAGAGCTAATTTGGTGCAGTTTCCTGTTTTTCTGTGGAGATAGAAGGAGAGAGGGAGATGCAGCTGATCTGAGCGGCCTGAGCTTGCAGCTCCCGTGCTCCTCAAAGGCTCAGTGGAACACGCCCAGAGCCCCGGCTCAAGCCCAGGGTTAATACCAAGCCCAAAGCAGTTTGTCTGCTGTTAACAGCTGCACTTGGTGATTTTAGAGGTCTTTTCCAAACCTTAACGATCCTGTGATTCTACTCTGAGGCAACAGATGCCCAAACCACCAACTGGAAGCCAAGGGATGGGGTTTGATGTGATTGATTGGCAGCAATTCGGTTTTGCAGCACCAACCACGTGTGATCGGCCAGCTCAGAGCTTCAGGAGCCTCTTCACTGCTCAGGGGTCATCGGTGATGTCCCTCAGCTCAGAGACCACTGACCCTGCAAGGCCTGAGCCTGATCCATGAGCATTAACTTCATCATTATTCTCCAAGTACAATGATGACATACCTACCTAAATTCCTCAAAGTCTCTGCCAAACACACGCAAACCCAAGTGTGTGTATGAATAGAAATAGAAATAGAAATATATGTGTACACACACACACACACTAGATACTTACATTCAAGTTAAAAATATATAGAACACACACATTTGCTGAATGCACTGAAAGGAGAGCAATTTCCAGGGCACTACCATGTTTTAAGGAGACAACTAATTGTCAGCGCCACTCGCTTGGCCCTGTGCTGAGCCACAGAGCCGTGCCCAGCTCCTCAGGCTGCCACCACAAAAACCATGCCAGAGTCAGCAACAGCAATTCTCCAGCCCCCAAGATCCCGGAATCGAGGAAAAGCCACTTATAAACAAGCACCTTTGGGGGATTTTGCCTAAAGGGGCCTCTCTGAAATAGCCGCCCCCCTTCCTTCACCCAGAGCATCTGTGCAAACAAACCCGAGCCCCTTCCAGCGCAGGGGACGTGCCTGAGCCCGAGCAGGGCAGGCTGGGCACACCCCAGCCCTGCTCTGAACATCTGCCATCCCTCACAGGAACAGCCCAGCCCAGCACGAGCCGGTTCCTGACGGGGATGGCGATGGATGGATCCCAAAAACGCAATTCATCGTCCGCGCGGGGAAGAGTTTCACCACGGCCGGTTGGTCCCATCACCAGCACAACACCCACCCTCTCAGATGATGTGATGCTGCAGCCAGGCACTTCAAAAAAGGACGGGATTATGGTCTAATTGGATTTCTGGTCTCAATTAGGGCAGAAGGGAAACCAATCGCGAGGCTGACAGGGAAAGCTCCAAGCATCTGGAACAACAAGTGGGTCATTTATAATGTACCCACCCAGGAGGGAGCAAGGAGGATGCAAACTTTCCCCTCGAGGTGAGCAGGACTCACCTGCTCCTAAATGAGCCCAGGGATACCTCAGATCAACAAGGATGGAATATAACCCAATGTCACCTCGCTTTCCCACAGCATCACGGGAGGGGGACAGGCACAGTACCTGGGGGAGCGGGTTCAGCAGGTGACCTCTGCCTCCTTCCTCCTCCTGAACACGGGCTGGGCTGTGGGACGCAGGCAGCATGGAAGGGGCAGCACCCCTGCAGTCACGGGAGAAACCTCAGGAAACTCAAATGGGTTTCACCTTGAAATCAAACAGAGATTAGGGCCTAACAAGCAGCTAAAGCAGAGTAATGGCCTGGGCCACATGTTGCAGATCAGATGCCATGTGAGGCTAATTACTGCAGCCCAAAGGTTAGAATGGCTGCTCAAGCATTTCCACATGGGCTCCAGGACCTGGCCCTGGAATCACCAAAACATAAAGGAATGAGGCAGCAACTTCCCCCCCCCCAAAAAAAGTCCTGTTTCTGGCTGAGCCACTCCCCAGCATCCTCAGAGTCCCCGGGCTGTGGCTGAGGGGCCATGAGCACATAGGGGTACCCAGGCTCTGTGTGGCAGCAGCAGGAGCAGCCCAGCCATGGCACATTGAGCAACCACCTCTTCTTCACGCCACAGCCACCGAGGAACTCCCGGCAATTCCCGCCCTCGGCAGACACAGGGTTTCAGCACCGGCTATTTTTGCCGCCCACAAGTATTTTCATTCAGCTGGGTCAAGCTCAGGGCTCTGTAAAAGCAGCAGCTGGAGGCTGAGTGGGTGCAAGCAGCTCCTGCTCCATCCCAGTCCGAGGGGCACTGTCACTGCTGTTCTCCCCCACACGCCGTGAGATTATTGCCTGGCCCCTTTCTGCTGAGCAATCTGGAATTTGACTTTCCTCTGCTGTGTGTCCCCCTCGGCCATGGACGTGGGGTTGAGGGTCCAGCATGTTTTCAGTGCTGCTGCTCGAGAAGGGCCGGAAGGAAGTCTTGGGATTTGGAGCCCACCAGGAGTAGGATCGGGAAATGAACCCTTGGGGGTCACCAGCACTCTCTTCTATATTGAGGCCAAAAAATTAAAGGAAATCTCAACAGAGATGGCACAAATAACAAACAGAGTGGAAAGAACAAATGCTTGGGGGAAAAAATAGACCAAACCACAAGAGCTGCGAGCAAAGTGGTTACAGAAAATGGATGCAGTTTGAGCGTGTGATTCAGAGTCTCGTCTGAGTGTCAGAGGTTCAATGCTATTGCCTCCAATTTAAATCATTTTTAAAAGAAGTGCAAGAGAGAGGTGATGAAAGGGCCCCAACGTTGTTCCCTGGTCGGAAAAACACAGCCCACTTGTGCACTGTGGTGGAGTTTTGCATTTTGGCGAGACATCGCGCGCGGGGCCGCGCTGGAGCCTGCGCTGGTCACAGTCACTGGTGAGCTGGGGAGGGGGAAAATGCTTCTGCCTTTGAGGAGGGGATGCTGTAGGAACATCATCCGGAGGAAGGGAGCACAGCTGCTCCTGGGGGAGGCCGAGGGGACCATCACACCTATGAGTACCTGGTCCGACAACGCGGGGTGGGGAACCAGACCTTTGTTGTCACCTCCTGCTGCTCACGGGCCAGGGCCTGCCATGGGATGGTTGGGGTTGGAAGGAACCATCAAAAGTCATCTGATCCAGCCCACCCTGGGCAGGGACAGCTTCCACTATCCCAGGTTTCTCCGAGCTACATCCAACGTGGCCTTGGATGCTTCCAGGGACAAGGCAGCCACAGCTTCTCTGGGCAACCTGTGCCAGTGTCTGCCACCCTCCTCATAAAACATCTCTTCCCATCCAAATCAAATCATAACCACCCTCCTCTCCCCACTGCCACTTCGGAGAGGTGCTCAAGGACATAGGAAATGCTCACAAGTGGAGAGATACAGGCAGGGAGCTCCCACTCCAGCAGAGAGCTGCAGCTGTGGGGACCAGAGCACACCCTGGGTGGGGATGGGGCAGGCACAGGCACCCACACACAATTCCAGGGGCTGGGAACAGCCACTGCACTGCTGGAAAGGGCTTTGCAGCCCTCATTTAAAAAAAAAAAAAAAGAGGAGAGAACAAACAAATAAACATAATTTTTCCTGCATTATTCATGCACCAAGCTGAGCTTGATAACCTCACCTGAGCTCAGATCACCTTGCCTCTGCACTGGATCATAGATTTTAAGCTCAGCATGAGCTATTACTACCATCCATCTCCTCTACAACACAGGCCAGAGACTTTCACTGCTGGATCAAAACAAAAACTTGTCATTCAGCCTGCCAAAAACTCCTACATGGATGTTCTCCCTGTATTTTAAAGGCAAGAAATGCACAATGAACACCCTGTCGTTACAGCAGCCTCGTGCATTTGGGGTGTCCGTGTGTGTGCTGGGCTTGTACTGAAAGATAAGTTTAACAATTGTGTGATTTCTTCTTCTATTTTTTTTTTTTTTAACTCCCCTCCTGCTTATGCAGTGAGTTACTAATATCCTGATTGGAACCAGATTTGCATGAATTAGAAGTCGAAATTGGAGCAGCGACTGCTGTGCAGAGGATGTAAAGGGAATAAAATGAATGGGGTATTAACCTTCAACCACTGAATATTAATCAGTGTTTCACAAAAAAGAAAATACAGAGGCTGCCACACTAAATATTTTTAGCATTTATTGACGGGCTTGATTTCCTCTCTCTTTTAGACCTTTTGCTTCCAATCACGGACCATAAAAAATCACAGGGAAGATGGGGAGGGCTAAAGAGGGGGAGGGGGAGAAGAAAAACCCAAAGATCATCCATTTTCTTGAATGCTGGATGATATTTGTGAGTTATGCAACACAGAAACCCAGCTAACAAACAGAGTTCCTAATCCCACAAGCGCTCGGCTCAAAGGCTCAGCTCTGCCGGTCCCAAAGCAAACAGAAATCGACCCTGGAGAACAGCAGAGCCCTCGGAAATGAATGCACCAGAAAGAAATAAACTTCCCCAAAGCCAAACTTCCCGTGTGCTGAAAGGTAAAATGCAGCTGAAAATCAGCCCAACAAAAGAATCGGCTCGTTAAGGGAATGTTTGAATTTCTTTTTTGCCCACTCTGTGCTCCGGCGCAGTTCATAAAACAACGCCGTGGAAAATGAACTAGGAAAGCTTGGACAAGCGTCCCTGGAAGTGGTGACATCTCCACCGCACTGGAGACACTTTGCTCTGGGAGAAGCAGCCAGAGGAGGGTTGGTGTTGCCATCCCCAGCTCCTGGGGGGACTCAGCTCACCAGTGCCCACAGAACAATGGTTAAACTGGGATTCCCATTGGGATAGCCACGGGCACGGCTCTCCCTGGGATATCAGGGGGTGCTGGGGGATGTTGGGCTGGGGGAAGGTAGGCAGCTGGGTGAGATGGGTGTTCAGAGCCCCACGGGAGGTCAGGGCTCATCAGGAGCCCCCCAGCCCCAGCCCCACCAGCCGGCACTGAAACCCCATGGAACGGTGTTGGCCCAGCCGTGTCACACCCCGGGGTTTTCTCACAAACAATGTCTAAAGTAACAAAAAAAACCACCACACAAGTGGAAAACTACAGAACCTCTTCCTTTGCCATTTCTCCCCTGCAAAATTTGGCACGGGGGGGATTTTCGAGCCAGCTGTCCTCTGCAACCTCCTTTGGGCAGAGACAATTCCCTCCTTCCCTCCCAAGCACTGCTGCCCTTCTCCCCAGTACACCTTTGCAAAACAGAATTCATTTGTTTTCATTAACTTCTTATCAAGTTACCTAGATTCATTTCAATACTCAGAATGTATTAGAGAGGGGGAAAAAGAGAGAGAGAGAGAGAGAGAGAAAACAGTGGTAGGTTTTCAGGAAATAGCAAGTTCTTTTTCACTGAGATAGAAATCATTTGGCAAGCCACAGTGAAATACTTCTGGGTTCCAGAAGAAAGCAAGGGGGGAAAAAGCAAGCAAGGAAAGGGAAGATGCTAATGAACTGCAGAGGAGAGAAAAATAAAGCTTGAAAGAAAATGAAAACAAACGAATGAAAATGAAACTCGATGTTGGTCAGACATCCGCATCCAGCTGATCCGTGGAGTCTGAGTCACCAGATAAGGACCCTCCTTTCCTGGGGAATGGTTAAGGGTAGGTGGCGTTAAAGGCCCAGAAATAACAGCATTTAGACCATTTTTTGCAAAAAAAGGAAAAAGCCCCATAGGTACCAGGTCAGCAAAAATTTTAGGGAAGACAAGAGCCCGGCAGGTACCTGTGTCACTGTGAGCAGCAATAAATGTGCCCAGTTCAGGGAATCGTGGAATATCCCGGGCTGGAAGGGACACACAAGGCTCGTGGAAATCCAGCTCCTGGCCCTGCACACAAAGTGCTTCCCTTTTCAGTGGCCCTGGTGAGCTGGGCCAGGCTCCTTCCTTCGGTGCCCTAAAACCTCCCACCAAACCCCGCCGGGTTTGCTCTGGCCCCTGTCCCTGCTCTGCAGAGCAGCACAACGAGGGACTGGGTCTGACTCCAGCGGGGATCTGCTGCCACCAGCCCCACCTGGAACAGGGTAAATCCTGAAGGGTTTTCCAGAGAGGGTCAGGCCAGCCCAGTGCCTCCACAGCCACCTCCCAGTGCTCCCAGTAAAGCCCTACGGAGCAGCCCTGCAGGAGCACACCTTGGCTGATGGGCATTTTCCAGCCCTAAGGAGCAAAGCTGAGTTATTCCACACTCTCAGGCCTTTGGGGCTCTTCAGCTTCTTTCCTGGGGAGAAAAGGGGGATTCTTTGGCTGTTTCTTTCTTTGCATTTTCTTGGACTGGAGGCTGCATTCTAATTACTCTGCATTTACAGGCTGCAGGGTGGAAACCGATCCCTCCTCTAACCTTTATCATCTGTTTCTTATCTTCAGAGCTGCTCAGTCCCCTTAACTCTTAGCGCACAGGGAGACACTTGGAAGCTCTTCTGCTCTGAGCAGAGCCACAGTGGATGGGGAGGAGGACGAGGCAGCAGCCCCAGCGCACATGTGCACCATGGGGAGAGTGGGGACAAGGCACTTTTCTCCCACCCCCATTCCTGCTTGGACACTGTCCCCAGGAGATGGACAGGAGGATGCTGGATGGGGCCCTGAGCGACCTGGTCTAGTTGAAGAGGTCCCTGCTCATTGCAGGAGGGTTGAACTGTAGGGACTGTATGACTCCTCCAACCCAAACTGTGACCCCACACGGGCTGCTGCATCCACCACCAAAGGTGTAACAGCACCTCAGCCTTAGGGGGAATTGCTTCCTGCTGCCAGAGGGCAGGGTTAGATGGGATATTAGGAAGAAATTCTCCGCTCTGAGGGTGGGGAGGCCCTGGCACAGGTTGCCCCAGAGAAGCTGTGGCTGCCCCATCCCTGGAAGTGTCCAAGGCCAGGTTGGACGGGGCTTGGAGCAACCTGGGCTAGTGGAAGGTGTCCCTGCCCACGGCAGGGGGTGGAACTGGGTGATCTTTAGGGTCCCTTCCAACCCAACCCACTCTCTAATTCTGATTTATCCTCTCGCAGCATCTCAATACAAAGCAGGCAGCAGTGGGACAGTGCCATGGTCCTCAGAAGCCCCAGAAATGTCCCTGGATGGCGGAGGACGAACACGGTGGTTGTTGACAACATCTGTCAGACAGGCTCTGAATTAAACTCTGCCCTGCCCAGACTTTGCACCAGAAGCTACAGCAGCACACGAAGAACAAGCACAAAGCCTGTGGAGGGGCTTGGCCAACTCACCCTGAGCTGCTGACACTGCTCTGGCCACAGCCAGTGGTGGCACTTCCAGGGCAGTTTGGCAACTGGTGAGTGTCCCTGCAGAGCTAGAATTCTAACCACGTGTTTAGATCTTAAATAAGCCTGAAAGACGTGCCTGAAAGCCCATCTCTGTGCAGCAAGTGTCCCGGGCAGGCTGTTGGTGTGTGCAGCCCCTCGGAGCCGCAGGGTAATTGTAGGTTGCTATAAAAACGCTTTTTCCCCTTGCACATTTTAAATCTGTCAGGGTTGATTTCCATCACAGGCTCCTAATGCAAAACGTCCTGGGGACTCTCTGGGCGAGGAGCAGGGCTCATCCCGAGCTGCTCCTGCTGCAGTGGGAGGGGAGGGACCTCCTTTGAAGTGCTCCCGGTGATTCATGTCCGAGTCCTTGCCATCCCCTCCCCGGGAGAGCTTTCCCTGGGCCGAGTGACCTCTGCTCCTCTGCAGTGCCCTGGCAGAGCCAGGGGACATGGAGTGACCTTCCCAAACCCCAGGGTGAGGAGGAAAACCTTCTTGCCCTGCCCAGCCTGTGGCAGCGAGGGGGACCCAGTCCTTCCAGTCTGGCACCAGAACTGGCTTGGATTTGAACTAATGGGAACACCACCAGCCTCAGCCTTACAAATACTCTGGGTTTTTTTCATCTGGTGGGATCTATAGGATCTTTTTCATCGCTAAGTTCAAGGAGTTTCATCAGTGATTATGATGAAATGATCTCCGTGCTGCATCTCTGAGACTAGAAAAGTGCCAGCTGGATATTTTTAAAATTATTTCAGTTTCTCTTTCTTCTTCTTTTTTTCTTTTTTTTTTTTTTTAGCTGCCTGTATTGCTTTTTAACCATTATCCCATGCACGTGGTTCAGCCTTCCACAAAAACAAAACAAAACAAAAAATGCCTAGGTGTGAGAAGATTAAAGATTTTGAGATCTGGACATTTTCAAATCAGAACCACATGTTGGAAATAAATGGGGCTGGCAGACAGCCACCACTCGGAAAAGCCAAGAGCTTTTGCATTAAAAGGATCCCCCGAAAGCCTGAGGAGAACAAGAGCATCAGCAGTTCTCTTCACCTCACTCAGGGACAGGACCAGGACAATTCCAAGGGGTTTATCATTCACCACCATGGCCTGTGCTGTCTCCTTCCCACAGGAATGTCATAACCATTTTTGAGCCAGCCCTTGGATCTCTGGGTGCACACACTCTCCATCCATCCCCAATATTTCAGTGTGCTCAGTCTCCCCTGAGAATATCTCAAAGCCCGACCTTCCTCCTGCATGGATCAACTCAGCTCCCACCAGGATCTCCAGGGGAAACTGCAAGGACAAAAGCTACAAAAGCCCCAATCTGACCTGAATTCCTCAGAGAAACAAGACACCACCTGGAAAGGACAAGGGAATGGCCAGAGCCTTCCTTGCTCCCACGAACAGCAAACAGGGACTCAGGAAGAAGAAGCAGCCGAAGCCAAGGAGCAGCATTTCCAGATCCAAGTCTCCTGGCTCGCCCAGGGAGCTGCAAACTGTCAGGAGGAGATGGCTACAAGCTGCTGCTGCTCCCCCTTCCAAGCTTCCTTGTGCCTGTGATATCACCATCCTCAGGGAATCGCCACAGAACGGTTTGGGTTGGAAGGGACCTCCCAGACCATCTCACTCCCAGGAGTTCACCAAGGCTCAGCCCAGCTCATCTCCCAGCCCAGCCCCCGACCATGAAGCCTTTTGTGACCAAAGCAGACCTCGAGCCCAGTCCTTGATTTAGGACAGACGTGCATCATCCCACCAGCACAACTCCTGCACAGTACCGGGGACCCAGAGCTGTCCCGAATTTTGCTGGCTGAGTGCTGAGCAGATCCCAGAACAAGGGAAATGCCCCCCCAGGAGGGTCCATCGCAGCTGGGATGGAGCTGCAGACTGCAAGAACACCCAAACTAACCAAGCTTCCTCCTGCAGGACAAGGTAGATGCATTTCCATCCCCAAAAAGAGAACCAGGCACCCCACCACTCAATTTTCTTACCCCTGGCATTTTCCTGGTTATTAGCAGGAGAACCACCTTGGACTTTGGGGTTTGGGGGCCTAACTGGTGAGGAGAAAAAAAGAATCAACATAATTACCTGTCCAGGACAGTCAGAACCTGCTTTACATGGAATAATGTTCTTCATCCTACGATTGTTTATAGGGTCTTTAACTCTTCCCTTTTTATGGGGGGGTCCTGAAATCTATTTTATTAGGGGAAAAAGATTGGAGTGTATTAGGCAAAGTGCCAGTAGCCATGGCAACCTCGGATTTTTCCATCTTCATTACAAGTTCAAGTAAAACCTTCATATAAAATCTAAATGAAAGGGTACATTATAAGTCCATTCTGAAATGTTTGCCTGGAAGTAAAACTTTGGACTGCATCCTTTTTTCTCCGCTGAACATTCTGGTTCTACGCGGAACACATTTTTCAAGTCAGATTTTTGTTTTCTTTCAAATTTTATTCCGTTTGCTCATACAGGGTGGGTCGTCTGGTGGTTAGAGCAAGGCATCAAGGCAACTGGTTTCCAGTCTCAGTCTGTTCCTGAGCGCTCGGGGAGTGTTCCCAATTTTATCCAGGTGATTGGGGCAGCTCTAAAAATCATTTGGGCTTTTTTTTCCCTTCCTTACCAATACAACAGTAATGGTAATTACTGCCTGAGGTTGCACCAGGATCAGCATTGATGAAGAAGCAACTCCTCAGGGGAGCAGCTCATCTCTTCCACTGCGTTTCCTCCTGGATCTGGAAGCCAGGCTGAAAGGTTAAGGAGAGGTAGCACTTGGAGAATGGCATGAATTGTCTGTTTTCTTTCCAAAGACTTGATTAGGAAACCTGAAATTACACTGCCTGGTGTAAACACTGACACAGTGTTGTTCCAGGAGGTAACTCAACGTGCTTAGACAATCCTTTAGTGACACCTGAGTGGATTAATTCTTGCACTGTGTCATCTTAAAGTGCTCTGGTTTCATCCAGTCTTGGGAGGAGGCAAATTCTGAAGCTGCCTTTCATTTCTGGGCACCATCTCACCCGGGGCCAGAAGGCCACGGCTGCAGCAATGACTTCCTTCCCAGACAGTCCCCTCCTGCACACAGAGCTGAGCAGCTCCCCTCAGGCTCCATCAGGAGAAATCTGCTCTCCAGCCTCTGCCCTGTCCATGCCACCCAGACCCTGTGGAGCACCTGGTACTGGGCTATTCCCTGGGAAACATCCTGGGACCTTGTCCATGGCCTGGTCTCCAGGTTTTACAGGAACACACAGGCTGACGGGCTGCAGGGAAGGACAATTTGTACAAAAGCTCTGTCCCAATCCCCTCGTATTTCAGCCCATGGCTGGGGGTCTCTAATGGCCAGGGCTGGTTTGGGGTGAACCCCTGTGCTGTGCCTGCAAGTGAACTGTCTGTGCTTGGGCTGAGGGCGAGTCAAACTGGCATTTCAGGGCTTTGTCCTGGCTCTGGGCAAGCTGCAAACCTGCTCCTGCTCTGAACAGCACCCACCTCCTCCAAGGGGGTTTATCAGAGCAGCCCCTGGGTTGTGCAGTACATGGGGAGCAGCATCTGCCCGTGGTGGGGCAACTTTGGCCCTCAGGGATGCCAGGGGGCTGCAGCAGTGATGCCACAGTGCAGGTGAGGGGAGCAGGAGCCTGCCTTGCTTCCTGAGCTGGCACACCCATCCTGGCAGGGCAGGGACGGGGCACAGCCCAGCCTTCAGAGCATTTCATCCTTCCTAATGATGCTGGAAAACCCCTTCCACATCTGCCATTTGACTGAAAGGAGACCCTGCTCCTGTTGGCTCTGATTTCCCTTCTGCTCCGTTACAGTTCCAACCCCAACCTGCTGCCTCCTGGCCGGGCACGTTCGGGGAGGGCAGAGGGGGCTGCAAGCAGCGAGGGGACTCTTTCTTTTTTTGATCCATCCTTCCTTCCGCTCCTCACAATCAATTAGTGGGCAAAGACTTCCGAAAAGCTCCTTCCTCCCTAACCTTTCGCAGCCTGTTGCGATAATGACTCTGGAGAGCTCGACCCAGGCCTTGGCGAGGGGTTCGTTCCCTTCCCGGGGCAGCGGAAGGTGACCTTCATCCCTCCCTCCTCTTCCTTCCCTACCCCTGCAGCTCGCAGGGTCTCCGGGAGGAGGAGGAGGGCTTGGAGCTGCCTCACTCCCAGCAGATAGAGTTTCTCTCCAGTGTCATTTTTGTAATCAAAAGCCAGAGGGTGGCTCCAGAGATAACAGAGACCCTGGGAGGTGGAGGGGGGCTGCCCTTGCAAGTAATGATTATGGTTATGGATACCTTGAATCAAGACATCAAGAGTTGGAGGGGGAAAAGGGCTTTCTGGTTTTAATTTGTAATTTCTTGCTGGCGCTCTCTCAGAAACCAAACTCCAAGCTGCTGCAGCTTCCCCCCAAAAACACAACTTACAACTGAAGCAACTTATTTTGCCAGAGACAGTGGGGCTTTTGGGTCCCCCCGTGACGCAAACACGCGGGTAGGATGGACCAGCAGCACTTCTCCCTGGCACCTGCAGCTGCTTTCACACACCTGGGGATGTGCACTGCAAGCTTTTCAAGAAACACACATACAAGATCATCCCTGCTCCCAAGAGCAAGGAGAAAGGAGAGGAAGGACCACGGATACATCCTGGGACAAACACATCCCACTCAGCATTTCCACGAGATCTTCCCCCCAGCCCTGCAACACTCCCCAAATCCGACAAGCGCCTCTCCCGGTGCTGCACCAGCAGCACCTCCCTCACCCTCCAGAAGGCCACCGGTGACACTGCGGCGGTCACTGACTCACACCCCTGTCCCCAGAGAGGAAGTTTTCCAGCCGATTCTTCCCCCTGTCACCAGCAGGATAAATGAGGGAGCCGCCCCCGGAGCGCTGCCCACAGAGCACCTGCACGAGGGGAGAGGCAGCAAACGCAGACAAGCAGCTGCTAAACCCCACGAGTGGGACCGTGCAGCCCCCAAACACCCCAGTGCAGCCACATGGACCTGCTGCGGTCCAGCTGCAGCCACCAAGTTCCTTCTCCAAGCGCCAAGTGACTCCTCGGGGAACAGAAAAAGGGCGTTTTTTTTAAAGTTCATTGCCAAACTCAGATCACACGGGAGAGGTTTCTCTCCCCAGCCCCGGCTGTGCCAGGGGGTGTGAGCAGCCACGTGTGCCTCACCTACTCCATGGCTCAGCATCCCCCTGTTTGCCCCCACAGCTCCCCAAACCCGCTCAGTGCCCACCACAACGACCGTGACCAGCTCTCAGCCCCTCACAGCGTAATCAAAACCATCCCAGCCCATCCCGGGGAGCGACTGGAACCACTTTGAGGCGAGAAGCCCATTACTGACTTATAAACCTCTCCCATCCTCCACGGGAGCCATTCACAGGGCCAGCCAGAAGAATAATAACTCCAACCCATGTGGTGAGGAGGGAGAGAATACGGTGTCTCCAGGTAACAAATATTTGCTTCTCTCGCCCTTGTTCCAGCCATAAAATGGATTTATTAAAAAAAAAAATCCAGAATTCGATTTAGTTTGAATTAAATGTGAGTGTGCCCCCCCTGCTCCCTGCTGAGCTTTGTTTAATATGTTTTAAGCTGAGTGTGTAGGATGCAGAAGGCAAGGCTTGAATAGCCCAGCTCCGTTGGCATCAATGGATTAGCACTGATTTAAATTAAATAAAAACTGGGGATGTGATGGGTAAAGTGCAGGCAGAGAGTCAGCACGAGCAGGGTTTGGTGTGGGCAGATGTCCTCATCCTCTGTCCACCAAAACTCAGAGCTCCCAGTGCCCCTCAGTGCACTCACCTCAGCTCTGCCCAGTAAGGATAAGAGAAATAACTAAACTTTTGAGCCACTACAATGAAGTAGATTTTTCCTCATCATCTCTAGGTTGTTTTTTTTTTTAAAAAAAGGACCAATTCTTGTTCTTAGAGCTTTTCTCCCTTGGTGTAGAGGCACTGGGGGAAGCTCTCACCTGCCCTCTGGAAGTAGGAGCTGAGCAGAGCCATGCCTGGGACAGGTTGGAGATGCCACACTCCAGGTGGAGGCTGCCTGCCCTCCTTGGATTCCCAGAAAACCCTTGCAATTTGCAAAATTCCACATTTTGCTTCCCCATTTACTCTGCTTGAACTGGCCTCACCAGCCTCTCACCCCTTTTCCTCCTTTGGAGGGACGGGATTCCCTTTGGAGGGACGGGATTCCCTTTGGAGGGACGGGATTCCCTTTCACGTAATCAAATGGATTAAAGATCAGAATTTTTAACGACAGCCAGTCATTAACTAACCCATAATGGATCCATGCAGGGTCATGGATGTGCCTGAGACTGATATAACAGCAACTGCTCAGGAAAACTCCATCAATTAGGACAAAAAATCCATCACTACTCGGTCCTTTAGGACCATCTCTTTCCTGCTGCCTCTGCCGTGAAATCTCATCTCTGGCCACTAGAAGCAGAAGAGAAAGCCAAGAGACAAGCAGAGGACACGGTTCCTCCTGCTCTGCCCCCTCCTTCGCCCAAAATCTAATAAAGATGATTAAATTACATGTCTTTTCCTCCTGTTGCAATCCCTGCACACCGCCGGAGCATTAGAGCTCAGGAAATCAGGCACGACAACTTCCCTCGTGAAACCTAAGAAGGCAGAGCAGGGGTCTGGAGAGACAGGCCCGCACCACTGGGCTGCTCTAATTAAGAAATCACCCCGCTGAGCAGAACCTAATCTAAATAAAATAGAAAAAGGAACTCAGTTCAAAAGCGCTGCCTCGCGCTCGCCCCCCGGCCCCGCTGCCCCCGGCGCAGCCCGTCCAAGACACTGCGAGTTCTCCTCTGCTCCCTCTTGGAGGCTGAGGGAGGCTCACACAGAGCCCTGTGTGTGCTTGGGGTGGCCAACTTCCAAAGGAAAAACACACCAGCCATGTATGGCAAAAAAGGCTGCTCCGGTTTTTGGTTTTTTGGTTTTTTTTTTAATTGGTGATTTTAATTTTTTTTTTTTTAAATGATACTTGGCCTGCTCTTTGCTAAGGAGGGGGAAAACCAAACCCCCCGTGATGGTTTGGGATGGCTGGTCCAAACTGGTTTGGGAGAGAAAACTGGAGGTTGGGTTACACTTCCCACTCACCTAGAAAAGTTTCTGTCTTTCACAGAAAAGTGTTGAAAAAATCAATATTAAAACTAAGAAAACCCCACATCTTTTAGTTTTAGAATTTTTAAAAAAAATATTTAAGCCCAAAATCTCAGCTGATTTGCTCGTTCACATCTCTTCTTAGAGAATTTCCTTATGTTCCCATTCAGATTCTCCATCAACCACTATCCCCACCTTCCAGCACCATCCCACCAGTCTCCCAGTCTGGACCAGAGACCCAACCATCACCTGCTGCCTGTCCAGGTCTCCTTCAGCCCCACTCTTCTCCCCATCACCCCATTCCCCATGTGCCCATGGTCCTCTCCCCTTCCCAGTTCCGAGTATGTGCCCCACCAGCGTCTCCAGCTCCTCACAGCCACGGATTTCACGAGCGTGGAGTTACCAAGTGAGTGGCTCGTTAAGAGCTCAGAAGATTTACAGCCACACACAGAGGAGCACAGACGCTCCCGGGTATGTTTTAAAAAAGCACTTACCTGCTTAAAAGGGAAAGTGCTGCTACTTGAAGGTTTCCTGGCCAGACCTGGGGAGCAAATCAAACAAACACTATTTGCATTTATTCCTAATTCCCAGCAGGTTGTTGTTCTAGGAGCTTTTGGCTCCAGGGGAGTTAATCTGACTCGTGCCAGCAGAGGACCAGGCTGGCTGTAGGTGTTCTCCTAAGACAACAGAATTCCAGGATCATTCAGGTTGGAAAAGCCCTCCCAGCCCATGGATCCCCCCTGTGCCCAATGCCCACCTTGTCCCCAGCCCAGAGCACTGAGTGCCACATTCAGGCCTTCCTTGGACACCTCCAGGGCTGGGGACTCCAAACCTCCCTGGGCAGCCCCTGCCAAGGCCTGACCACCCTTTCCAGGGAGAAATTCCGTCTGATGTCCCAATCCCAACCTGAACCTCCCCTGGCACAGCTTGAGGCCATTCCCTCTTGTTCTGTTGCCTAGGAGAAGAGGCTGATCCTCAGCTTGCTCCAGTGGGGTGGAACGAGATGGGATTTAAGGTCCCTTCCAACCCAAACCATTCTGTGTTTCTACGAAATTGCTTTCACCACCAGGGCCATCAGACACTGGGACAGGGACCCAGAGGGGATCTCCATCCTTGGAGATACTCAGACCTGCACTGGACGTGCCCCAGGTAACCCAGCGTGGGTGTCCCTGTCCTAGCAGGGCCGGACTGGAGCCCTGCAGGGTCTGCTCCAGCTGCAGTGATCTGCAGTCCTGTGGCTCTCTACCCACCCCCCGCCCCNCCCCCCGCCCAGTGCTCCCATTTCCTTCCAGCCTGCACTTGCTCCCGAGCCTCTGGAGGGGCTCCCAGACCCTCCCAGACATATAACTGCTGCAGTTCCTTTTGCAACAGTAAAACCATTTCTCCATAACTCAGCTAAAGCGTTAACACTCCCGTTTCAGCTCCTTTTATGACAGCCCCGGGCTGCTGCCAGCCAGGCTCCCCTCGCCACCCAACCCTCCGCTCAGCAACGCCCCCGACTCCCTCACAGCCCTGCCTGTCTGCGACTGGGGAAAAAAAGGCAAATAAACGCACTACAGAAGAAGAACATTGGAGTTAGAGGCCAACAGAGAGTGGCAAGGAGCCAGCAGGAGTGCTCAGGGCTGCACTGAGCCCACCCCACACGCCAGACGGGGTCCAACCTGCCTCAGGGGCAGCAGGGCTGGGCTGAATGAGAGCTCTGGGCTGGTTATCCAAGGGGTTTGTGCCCGTTCCTCATCCCTCAGGCAATACAGGGGGGAAATTGGGGCTGCAGTGCAGCCCAGTGGCGTTTTCTCCCTCCTGTGCTCTCTCTCCTTTTCCACAGGGCTTTGCTCAAGCCCCACAGCAGCTCCCCTGACTCCATCTCAGGAAAAGGTTGTTTCATCTTTGTGAGAATGAAACCCACTCACAGATCATCAGGTGAGGGGAGCTCAGTGCAGCACACAGGGAAAATGAGCCCCCGCAGCACCTGCTCCCCGTGGGGAAGTGCTGTCACCCCTCCCTGGAGGCCGCACTATCCAGTGACACTGCCCCGAGGGGGCACTGGGATTTGGTGATGCCTTGCCCTCGGGAAGTGGCACCACGCACAGAACACATTCCTGCCCCGCAGAGCTTCTGGCCTGGGGGGGTTTGAAGCCTGGAGTGTGATGACAGACGATTTCACAGCTCCGAGCTGCGCGGGGTGTTTTATCACATATGGTGTCAGAGGTGTCCTCTGCATCTGCTACTTCCTCTCTTTTTTAAATCAAACCAACAGGAGACTTTCCCTTAACAACAACCAATGAAAAGCTCTGATTCATTCCCTACTAATTCCTGTTCACTGCAATGCTCAGAGCAGATCCTTGGGACTCAGCACAGTGCAGATCCAGTGGAATTCCCTGAATACTGGAGTAACTCCAGTTTCATTCTTACCAGTGAAGTGGCCACATTAATGCTTAATGTACAGAGCCTGCCCCCCCTCCCCATCTCACACCACTGGGAGAGAGTCCAGAATTCACATAATTCTTGTCCAACAGATGGAAACTGAGGCACACAGACTTGTCAAGCAATTTGCCCTAGGCAAGAGGCATAAGCAGAAATGGGAAATACTTCTTTTAAACCCAAGCCTGTGTTTAACCCCCAGGCCAGGCATTCCCAGGTGCCCACAGTCATCCCTCCATTCCCCCACTGAGGACACACATCTCTAACACCTTCAATCTCCCTCTGTTTTGCAGAAATAATGACAAAAAGTGCAGCCCTGAGAGGCAGCATGGCAGGGTAAACACCACACATGCCAGAAGAAAATATATTCCAAATCTACACAGAGATATTTAAACGTACCTTTTGTCCTAAACGTTCATTGCAACTCGAGTCCTTCTTGGCCGAAGCCATATGCACAGCCCAAAACTACGATCCCCATCAGTTTCATGCTGATATTAGATAAGAGCTCTGCACCTGCACAGTGCATGGTACACTCTGCTGGGACCTGGGCATGGACAGCCCAGATCCCTAGTTCATGTTATTCATACAGTGATTGTTTTACTCCAATCCTTTGTAAATTCCTGCTAAACTTCAAGCAACGAGTTAAACCCTTTAATAAACCAGAGCATGCCAGAGGGGGAAGCTCAGCAGAGATGGGAAGGTGCCAGGTGCCATTCAGCCACCCCATTCCTCCCCCTGGACCACTGCAGCTGCATTCCCCAGCCCTGCTCCAAGAGAAGACACATTCACAGAGAGACTCCTACAGAAATGTTGCTAAGATCCTATATAGCTATAAATTTTTCTGATCCTTGAACAAGCTCGACTCTCAGCAGCAAAAAAAAAACTTGATTTATTTCCCATTTCAGGTTTGGAAAAGAAGGTGTGAAGAGTCTTAGCACGGGCTGAACGTGGCCCAGGCAGGCCAGGAGCAGAGGGAAGGCACATGTGCTGTACTTACACACACACACACAGAGCACAGACATACCTGCACATCCGAGGGGGGGTGTGAAGCCATTCCAAACTCGGGCTCTTCATCTTTGGTGGGGATCCCAGGGCTCCTCTGGAGAATGGACATCCAGCCTCCTGGAACGACACGGTGTCATGGCACAGACCACATCCCTGGTGCTGCAGAGGGAATTCCCAGCCCGGAGCTGCAGTGAGCTGGACAATCCCACCCGGCAGGTGAATGGCCAACACCCCCACACTCCTGGGCCAGCAAACCCCTGAGCTGCTCACGGCGAGCACGTGGCCCCACTCAAAGGACAAGCTACCCCAAAAGCCCTGCTCAGAACTCAGAACCAGCTGCCCCTGCCCTGCCTCGATCCTTGACTTCGCTCTCAGCAACTCCAGAGCTTCCCAGAGAGAGCACGGACCCCCCAGGCCCCACTCTGCCAAGCTGGAGATGGATGAGCAGCGAGCCAGCCGATGCCCCAGCAGGGACTGAGGCTGGAGCGTGCTCCGATCCCATCTTTTATGCCCTTGGTTTATCCGTTGCCGGCCCGTTTTGGGAGGCAGCGGCGGCGAGTGGCACAGGCAGGGGATGGAGAAGATGATGGGCTTTTTAGCAACAGTCCAAGGACACCCTTTCTTAGGCTCCATTCATAGCGCCAGGCACGGTACAACAGCCCAGCAATTGTTCTCCCAAACATCACCTTCCCGTGGAGGCCGCTGCCAGAGCCCTCCCCTCCGGGCACGCGGGGCAGGCAGGGCTCCACCACTTCCTTGGGCATTATTCCTTTAATTAACCACGCTGCCCTGCAGATATCTCCAGAGAAATTCCACCACGTGCAGACAGGGATTGTTTTTTTCTCTCTCCTTCCTTCTCTCCATCGCTTTTCCTTTCTCTCCTTCTCCCCTCTCTCTTCCCACCCACTCTGGCTCTGCTCACCTGCACTCCTGCGGGCTCCCTCCCTGGGCTGCCTGTGCCGGGCTCTCTCCTGGCACAGGGATGCACAAGATCTGCATCCAGGCAGGGGAGGGCAGGGAAGCCACGCTAACGCACGGGGGGGGAGGGATTGTTGTGCCACCAACCTCACACCTGCACCGGGAAAACAAAGGCGCTTTAGAGGAGCCACTGGGATGCCGTGAGCCTTCCCCCAGCGCGGAGGAACCCAAGAGACAACACGGGCTGAGAGAGAAGGCACAAACATAATTAAAGCTGCCCAAGCCATATCTGGAGGTATCACAGATGGTGATGGCCCAGAGGATAAGGGTATTCCCGGCATGCCAGGGACGAGCGGGTTGCTCGCTTTTTTTAAGCTCTCCAATGTAATTGGTTTTATTCCCAATGTGAGACACCCTGTGATTCTGGTTTTGGGGGTTCCCATCAGCACTGCTGATGCTCCACCTCACTTGGAGTCTGGATTCATTGGCCCCACGGTGCAGAGCAGCAGGATGGGGATCCCAGGTGGAAGAAGCACCAGGGAGATCATAGGGAAAGGGCTCCCCAGGAGCCAAAGGAGCTGTCTCACCGGCGTGGCTCGAAGCCAAACCACCACAACAGGTCAAGGTGAGGAAACAGTGTCAGGAGCGTCACAAGTGGAATTTTCCTGAGAGATCACCAGGATGTTTGCAAAGAGTTTTTCACCCAAGGCCTGTTGCTAGATAGAGCCAAATTCCATCCTATTCCCACTGCATAATATAATTAATAGTAATACCAGCTCTGTCGTTATGCAAGAAAACTTTCTGTTCCAGTTTCATCTCACCTCAATCACCAATCCTTGCAGCGGTGTTAACACTGCTTCCTCACCCTGCACTCCGTGTAACCTCATTAAGCCAAAGCCTAAAGTCTATGTAATTTATTTATTCCACATGATAAAACCAGGATATTACTCATTGTGATAACATGGGTTAATTTTCAGTGAAGCCTCTCTTGGCAAACTTTTAATACAATGAATAACACCCCTATCAGATCCCAGATAAAAGCTGTCATACTGTAACCTCAGCTCAGGCTCTGGCCCAGGGACTTCAAGGTGCAGTAATTACGTTCTGCTGGGGGGTTTTTTTCTTAATTGTTACTCATAAAAATCAAGGCATGAAATTAAATTAGTTCAGTGTTATTTAGCACGAGCTTTATTCAAGCCCAGCGCCCGTGTCAGGCTGGGAATGGCGTGTTAAATCCCATTTCCAGTGCACCTCTCTGGTGGGCCTGGAGTGGGAAATTCGGTGGACAGCAGTTGGGGTAAATGGGGTAAATACTGTCCCCATGCCCTCCTCCTGCCGGCATGGGAGGGTGCAACCAGAGCTGGGGGCAGCCCTTGGCCACCTGAGCCCCCAAAACTGCACCCAGAGCAGGTTCCTCCATCCTTCCACGGGTGGGAGAAATGTGGGGGAACAAACCTGACAGGGTCGTTTTGAGCAACTTCTATTAAAAGCAAAAGAGGACGAATTGGGTGAAAAAAAAAAAAAATAAGACGGCCCCCAGTTCGAGTTCCCATTTTGACCCAACCCAGTGGGGTGTCACCGCACACCAGACCCAAAACCAGGTCTGTCCTCGCACACGAGACAGTTTCAGTCCCAGCAGGGCCCAAAGCTGCTCCTGGGACAACCTGGAGCAATATGGGCAATGCAGTGAACGGTTTCTGCAGGGCTGGGAGGGCCTCGCTGACCTGAGATCACTCCAGGATTTATATTCCAGCAGCGTAAGCGAGCGGAGAAACGGCCGCAGGACCGAGGGCAGTGGGGTTACTTTAAAATTAGAAGAGGTGTCGAATAAGCTTTTCCATGAATTTGGTTTGCAGGTTTACTTTTTTCTTTGAATTTCTGCGAGCCTGTGGCACAGCCACGCAGCAGAGCTCCGTGTGAGGGATGGCATGAAGCGTGTAATTAAAGCGGGGAAGCCTCCGCGAGGTGTCAGAGCCACGATAAGTCCTGTTTAAACTTTACCCAGAGCTAAACACCAAGTGTCAACATGCACTGCTGCCCAAGCTCTCTGATCAGGCCAGGCAAACATCCAATCAGAAGTATAAATCAAAGCCCAGACACATCCAAGTGAGACTGGAGTGTTTAACTCTACAACTCCCATCTGACCAGGCCTTTCCCAGCAGGTTGCCCACAGCCAGGTCTCTCCCCAGACATTTGTTTATGTAAGAAACCCGTCTGTGTGCATTATTCCTGTATTTATTTCCCCCGGTAGGCACAGGCACAAGGAAAGGCTCCGCAGGGTACACGATGTCCCAGCCCTGCAGCAGCCGGGGGATGTTCTGTTTGCTTTTCCTCCCACCCCATCTCCCCTGGAGGCCAACCCTGGGCAGCCCAAAATTCCAAATAACGGGAGGGCAAAGCCACGATTCTGATCTCACCAAGCGGCATAGGACAGGGAATGTCATCCACCAGCCTGGGGATCATCGGGCTCCTCCTTGCCTTCCTCCCCCTACACCAGGAGTTATATTCCCCATGGGAAGGGGCACAGCAGGGAGGTCTCTCCTTTCGGGAACTCTTAAAAAAAAACCCAAAAGCCACTTTTTTAAACCTCCACCACAGCCCAAGGCTCCCTAGAAGACCAGACAGCCACTGCCAAGGGCGACGCGACATTTTGGGTGCCTTTGGGAGCTGTTGGCCACAGCAGTTGCCAACCATTTGCTTCCAGAAGCGGACTCTGCAGTTTTCCCTGCTCATCCCAGCGCCTGGAGGAGAAGGGGGACCCACCACCCACAGTGTCACCCCACAGCCCCCGTCCCCTCTGCGTGTCCCTGTGTCAGCACCATCCACCTCGACACACGAACACATTTCGGGCTGGTTGAGCTCACTAAGCTTTGGATTAGACCCCCAAGTGATGTAACTCATAATTAGAAACCCATGCCAATATTCTGAGAAAAATCTTTTTTTTTTTTTTTTCCCCCCAGATGGGGCAAAAGAAAGGTTAAAAAACACCATCTGTCATGGTGATTTTTTTTCACATTTCTCTGTCCTTTCCCTCGTCGAAGGGAAGTGGGGAGGGGAGAATGTTCATTTGAAGCTTGCAACATGTTTTATTAATTGATGGCAAATAATCCTAAGATAAAGTGCACAATAAATTTTTTAATGAGAACATATGGTGGGGAAAATTGATAGGACTGAGCCTTTGAAGATTCCCTTGTGAGCACAGTTACAAGGGGAGCGGGACAGGGAAGCCCAAATATTCCTCAAAGGGAAAACAAGGCAAAGGGCAGGTGGGGAATTGCTGCTGTCACCAGGTACCAAGTGCTCCAGCTGGACATGGCCCCCGAAGTGATGCCCAAAAAGCAGTTCAGGGCCAGTCTAAAGAGTGTTAAAGCTCCAAATTCACCTGTGACTCTGACCTGTGCCGGGTTCTGGTGCCACTGGCCCTGGGGATCCTCCCTGGTATCAGCTGGTTAGGAAGGGACTTAAGCTGAACTGAAATAAGCTGCTCGTAAAGAGCAAGTGGCTCAGGAATTTATTCCTGTTTGGCCACCTCAGTCATGGAATGGTTTGGGTTGGAAGGGACCCTAAAGCTCATCTCATTCCAAGCCCCTGCTATGGGCAGGGACACCTCCCACTAGCCCAGGGCGCTCAACACCACCGTGATTAAACCAGAGTGGGTTTACAGAACCACAGAAGGAAGATTCAGGAAGAATTTCTTCATGGAAAGGGCTGTCAGGCCCTGGCAGGGGCTGCCCAGGGAGGTTTGGAGTCCCCAGCCCTGGAGGTGCCCAAGCAATGCCTGGCTGTGGCACTCAGTGCTCTGGGCTGGGGACAAGGTGGGGATCAGGCACAGGGGAGCACTCCATGGTTTTGGAGTCTTTTCCAACCTCAATGAAACGATTCTCTGCAAAGCCGTGGACAGGATGCCACAAGGACATGGGGACACCTGACTCCTGCCCTGTGCCCCCACGTCCTGCACATCCCCTGTCCCTCCTCCTCCTCCCCTCGCTGTGACTGTGCCACCAGACATCAGCCACTCTGGGCTCCTTCCCACGACAGGCAGTCAAGCCCAAGCCAAAGGGAAACAAATGCCCAAAAGCACATCAGCAGCTGCCTGCCACGAAGTGCTTTTTCTCAATAATATAATTCCTTTATTTTAGATTTGTCAGCAGTGCCCGACTGTGCCGCAGACACATTCACGAAAATGGGGGTGGGGGGGACAGCATTTAAAGCAACATCTCTGGCAAAAATAAAGAAATAAAAAACGCCTCCCAAGGGCAACCTGATCCCCGAGCAGCCACATCCACATTAAATATGGGACTCTTCCAGGGACAAAGTGACTAAAGAGCACGGCCTCCCTGCTGATTTTTAGAGGATTTGTGCTCACCTTGGCACCTCCAAATATCCCATTCTAATACACGGCCATAAACAGCAGCACCCTTCAAACCAAATACACCCTGGCCCTCGATCCACCCCTCCCAGTGCAGCCTGAGGGAACAGCCGAGCCTTGCAGGGTTTGAGGAGGATAAGCCCATGTGCCCAAGGGCTCCCCACCACCCACCAGCACATTTCAGTGCTCCAGAACTGTTTCTACCTCATCCAAGCCCGATCTCTGCCCCAGCAGCAGCCGGGGAAACACCTTCACAGGACAAGGGATTCACTGCACATGGGTTTGGAGAGGGAATTTTGCCTTGGATCTCACAGCTCTGGGCAATTCAAGACATTCAGCATCCCCTTGAGCTCCATCACGGGGTGTGGATGCACCCCAGGGGGCTGGGCTCATGCAAAGCAGGTGCTGCAAGCAAGAAGTGTCCCCAAAAGTCATCAAATAGTCACTTTAAAATACAGTTAAAACCCTCATTGAGTGGAAGTAAAGAAATAAAGGCTTGAAAGGGGCATCTGGCTTTCACACCATCGAACTTCACTCAGAGGAGTGGCTCTACTCCACCAAAATTCAGCTTTCAGGTAGGAAAAGTCAGGATTCAGGCGATTCCAGGAGCTGGAGCTTTAAGGAAAACCTCCCTGAGAGAGGAGAGCCCAGTGCTTTTCCAGCCTGTCAATATTTCTTGGCCCTGATTGATTCAGTCACGAGACCAGGCCAGGGCACCCCAGGGCAGGAGCTGCAAGTGCCAACTTGCATCAGTCACCCATTAACCACGGGCAGACGCGGATACTGAAAGGACTTTGGTTTAAAACCATGTCACCTCAGAACAAGACGCCCTGCACCTGGACTACCCAGCCCTTTGCCTTTCATTTGGGACTCCTGACAAACAGTTTTTAAGACCCTGATGAGGTGGACAAATAGTTCCTGACCGGGACCATGCTGGAGGAGCGTAAAATATAAAATACAGACGTTTTTCAGCAGCGCATGCCATAGGGTGCTCCCATTTTCAAACAACCAGCCCTGCAGCTCTTCAGGGGAGTGGGAAAACCCTGAAGATATGATCCCAAAATTGCCATCATCCTGCACCTGCACTGGGTGTTGCTGCCCTGGGCAGCGCGGAGGACTCCCCAAAATCCCAACCCTTCCCGAGCCAGCAGGATTCCTCTCATTCTTCTCGTGGACTTTCACCACCCAAATCAAACACAGGGGCCGTGGGGCAGCGCAGGCAGCGCCCAGGGGAGGTCAGGCAGGCTCAGCCAGCCCTGCCAGCATTCCCACGCTTCCCATGATCCCTTTTTATCAGCGTGGTGACAGGACATGTCAAGGACTTTCGTCCTTTCACAAGTCAAAACTCCAGGCAGCGGCAGGAGGATGGTGAAGGTTAAAGGGGAGGCACTCCTGGGGGGAATAGTGGGGTTTCCTTGGACAGTGATGTGCCCACTGCCGCCCTTCTTCCCTGCCAGCTCCCCCCATGTGCCAACAGGCACAGACTGCCTCGGATCCGGACAATATTCCCTGTTTTTCACACACCTCCTTCCAATAGCCTGCTCTTTATCCCTGCCAGGTGAAGTCCTGGGACGCAGACAGGATAAGGAGGAGAGAAAGAAAGGTTTTTTTCCTATTGCAACCCCTAAAATAAAGATCTACAGAAAATAAAGGCAAAAGAAAAAAAGGTAAGAAACTGCACCAAAATATTTGCAATATTCATCCTAAAGCACTACTGGAGCAAAAGGCATCGGCAGGGAGCTTGAGGCTCTTGAAAACTGGCCAGTTCCATATATATATATGTATATATATATACATATAATTTTTCCCACAGAACTTCAGATTAAGGGGAAAGTTGGGCCAGGAATCCTATGAGAAGAGGACAGGATTTCCCAGGAGATTTCCATCACTTCCTCCCCACACTCAGGCCGGAAAGCTGCTGCTGTGAGAATTGTCCCTCTCCGGGTGTTTCGGCCCATCCTCTTCCAGTGCTGAACAACCCAAACCGACGGGAAACATCCCAGTATCTCTGATTTTTTTAATTTAAAACAAAACTGATGCAAATATTGTTGAGGATTTGGATAAAAGTTCTGAGTTGAGGAGGCATTCTCAAACTGGGAAATAGGACGGGTTTAATTTTTTGCAGACCTGCAATAACGAGCCACTTTCTCTTCACAGGCACAGAGAGGAACCTGCAGAAAATGCTTTGCCCATCTGCTCCTTCCCCACGGAGCAGTGCAGGATCTGTAATCCTATTTTTCTGCCTCGGAACAAGATGGCAGGTCCTTGGGAATCTCATGGCATCCCTATGTGTGAAGCAGTACAGGCAACAGCACCGAACAATTCCAGTTCCTGAAGAGTCAGGAAATAAGGATGAGGAAGCAGCAAACTGAAAACAAAATGTCTGGGTGTCCCTCACCTCCAAACTCCAGCACCAGAACAGCAATAAACCCCATCAAAATCATCCAACTCTGCATCATGGACGAGGTTTCCCCAGATTTGGTGCCTCCACCACCGGTTTTGCTCTGGTTGTCACCAAATGCCAGCCTCATTTCTCTGCAGGAGGTGGTTTGGACCTCCCTGTTCCCAACAGACACCAAAGTCAGCCCGAGAGCCCCTTCAGCACCCAGCGTCCATCAAGGGGTTTTCTCTGCACAAGACCTTCCAACTGAGAAAGTACAAATCTGGGGGGGAAATACAAATCTGGGGAGGAAAAGCTAAGGAAGGATCAGGGGAAAAGCCAAGCAAGGATCTCAAGGACTGGACAGGGGCTTTTTCCAGCTTCCAAACCCGGAGATCTCCCCTCTGTGAGGAAGGAGCAGAGCCCACCCCCAGCTCAGCACACAGACCAGCCCTGCGAGCTCAGCCGCCAGAAGTGCCCCCAGTTTGGGACAGGAATGAGCCCCGTGTCCCCCCCACCCCTGCTCACGCTCAAGGAGGTCCCGGGGGAGCAGGGAGGAGGTGGGAAGGGAAAGGAGGGAGGTGCTGAGAGTGAATTTCAGGCTTTCGCACCCCCTCTCTAGATGTCCCGGGAGTGGAATCCGACTCCGGAGGAAGGGACTTAAGCCATGATTTAGCAGTTTACCTCCAACGTTTGCCCTGAATTCTTTACGGAGCGGCTCGAAGTCAAGCTGAGAAGTTTCTCAAGCCCCTCATACCCCGGTGCCAACCCTCACCCTGCAGCTCCCCACAGATTCTAGGAACTTCCCCCGAGCGAGGGAGGAATTTCTGTGCAGCCTCCCTACCTCACCCTGTGCTTTTTGGCCGGGGCTGCCTAAAAACCACTTGGCCTGTCCTGGCAGCCAAGTGCCAAGGTATATATGTATGTCCCGACCCAAATGAATGGAGCTGCTGAATTAAGTGCTGGAGCAAAACCCTGCAGGACAATAAAACCCATTGATGGTGCTGCAGAGCCCAAAAGTCTCCGCTGCTCCGAGCCAGAGCTCCCACAGCAGAGCCCTCTTGGTCGGAGCCATCTCCCCTGCGGGATGGTCACCAGCCTCCTGCTTGGGCTCTTCTTGGGGAAAAGCCACTTCTCCCTGGAAACACGGCGGGCAGAGCTGTGCTGCCAGCTCAGAGAGGGCTGGAGTCTCCTTTGGGGCACCTACCACGTAGCTTGGAGCCCTCTCAAGAGCTCCTTGGGAGAGGGAGTCCACACACAGCCGTGGTCCTACAGGTCCCTCAGTCCACAGAAACCGAGACCACGCCCTGGAGCCTGTGAGGCTCAAGGCCACAGGGGCCGTTGTGTCCCTTTGCTTTCCAGTGCTTTCCTTCTGCCGGGCAAAGCAGTCGGCTTCCAGCTGCCACGCCGAACTCGGGAAGGAGAAACCTTCCCAAAGGAAGGAATTTGGGAAGGAGAAACCTCACTGCGACTCATAAACTGAGCAAATTCAATACGGGCAACCATAGACAAGGCATAAATACTAAAAAAAAAACCCTAAGATGTCAATTTTACAGTTGCTCTCTGGCTCTTTGCTGACCATAACCACACTTTAAACACTGTTTTATGATGCAAACAGTCAGAAACCTACTGCTGGAAGCTTGTGGAATGAACTACCCACTTTGCAGAGGTAGGAGCAGCCCAGGTGGACACTCCAGGCCAGCTCCCTCGGAGGCTGAGCCAGGGCAGGACGACTTGCTTGGCTCTGGGGTTCAAACCACGGCCCCGAGCCACTGATGCTGCCCATCTGCATGTGAAAAAGCAAACACATAAATAAAAATTACTGTGAATGGCAGAAAACGATGCTGGAGAACGTTCCCACTGGCTTGGCTTCCCCTCAGCCCTGGAAGCAGAGCTGCACCACAGCCAGTGCTTGGGCAAAGCCACCCGGCCATCACTTGCCCACCCCCGTGCCCAGGGGCACAGCCTGGGCTGCAAACCCTCTCCCACCCACGCTTGTTGGGACAAGGGAGAGCCTGTACTCCTGCAGCTTTGAAAAATTATTAATAAAATGCCAATGGGTTGGTCAGAGCTTCTGGGTGTGGGGTTTTTTTAAAAAATTGGTTTTGAGTGACACAAACCCTCCTGTATTGCACAAACTCAGCTGCCACCGGCCAGTTGTGCAAACAGCAGAGTTTGCTTTGTGCCAAGGACCCAAAAAAGCCAAGATGAGCCAAGAATTGTGCTGGGTACTCAACCTGAAAGCTGCCACACACACAGACACACACAAAACAAAGCAAACTCAGCATTATTTTTCCTTCTTTTCTAGAAGCTGTGCCCTGTTGCCCTGTATCTCCCTGGATCTATCATTCTGGCAGCTTCAAAAGTTGTTTAGATAAACTGAGCCTTTGGCTACTTTTAAGCCTGTTTGGGAAAAGATGGAGCTCCTGAAGGACGGAATTGTATGACAGAAGATGGTCAAGGAGAGGAAGGGAAGTTTATGGATGTGGTGACTGGGAAAGGACACCCCTCACATGGGTGGATTGGATGTAAGAGATTTTACCCAGAGAAAGCTTTGGTGATCACCTCAGAAATGGGAAAACTTTCCCCCACCCACCCTGCTAAGAGGGGAAGAGTTTCTCTGTCCTTCACTCCACCTTAGGAACAAGGTGTATCAGGTGGGAGCAATTCCTTTCCAGCACTCTTGAGCCACATGAACAAGAGCTGCTCACCAGCCCAGAACGTGATTTCGGGGCACACCCAGCACTCAGCTCCTCAAAAAGCCTGGCCATGACCTCTCACGCTCCGGGTAACCACATTCCTGCAGCCTGTGCCAGTGCCATGTGAAGGCTGGGACACTCCAGCAGGCAAAAACAGCCTCCAGGATCAACCAGGGATTGACCAGCCCCAAGGGGTTTCTCCACCAGAGCGAAGCCCACCACTGGCAGCAAACCCCAGAGATGATCCTGCATCACCAGCAGACCTCACCTGTGCAGTTCACCCTGCTGAAGATCACAATTACAGGAAAAAAAGAAAAGGAAACAGGTGGCACACCCTAAAATAGAGAGGTTTTCATAATGGTTACACACTGGCCGGGGGCCAGCCCACAGCTCTGAAAGTTCAGGGGCAGGAGAAAGGATTTAGGAGCTGAACTCCACATTTCACAACTGGTCCCAGGCCTGCAGGAGGGACCAGCCCAAACCCCACATTCAGGAGGCTGAAGTCAGGTCTCAATCTGAATTTGGTGGCTTGGGCAAGTTTCAAGAATCACAAATTACCTCTACTTATTATTATTATTATTAATAATAAAGTGCTATTTCATGCAGGAGCTTTGAGGTTCATTGTGATCTGCAGACAAGTGGCTCGAGCAGGGGCAGAATGCACAGCTGGCAGGAGCAGGTGGGGTTTGCACTGTCTGCAGCAGCTCCCAGGGCCGAACTCTGCCTGAACCCCATGATGGGAACACACCACGTGCGCCACCCCAGCTCCACAGCAGCCCCCAGGCTGCAGACACTGACCTCACATTCCCCCTCCTGGCTGCACAAAAGCAGCAGCCCAGCCTCCTGACCTTCACCATGAGCACCACCAGGCCCGTCCCCTGTGCGACAACAAGCCCAGGGCCGGCTCCTGGTCTTGTGCCAGGGAAGATCTTTCACCAGCCAGGAGCAGGGCAAGGTCAGACACCAACCCAGTCTGGTGCCACCCACACTGCTCCAGTCTGCATCCCGCTGGGCTCTGGGGAAAACCTCTGTGAACATGGCTGTCTAGTTCTTCTGCTTGTACTGCCCTATTTTGGGAGTTTGTTTAGTGAAAGAAGAACCAAAATTGCAGAATAAATATGTTGCTTCAGCCTAAAAAAGGAGGGAGAGCTGGAGCCTGGGGAGGACCCACTGGTGCATCTCTTTCCAACCCAGCTTCCAACAGGTTTCCAAGGGCTCAGCCTGAGCTGCTGAACATCCTCACACTGAGCCAGACCAAGCCAGCAAACCCCTCTGTTCCCCAGAAAAGCACCAGAGAATCAGTTTCTGCTGATGCCAACATCTCCACCAGACCCAAACCTGACCCCAACCCCTCCACGGACAGTTCTGCTCCTCCTCTGTCTTTCACAGAATAGTTTGGGTTGGAAGGGACCTTAAAGTTCATCCAGTTACAACCCCCTGCCACTTACCACCATCCCAGGTTGCTCCAAGCTCCATCCAACGTTGCCTTGGACACTTCCAGGGACGGGGCAGCCACAGCTTCTCTGGGCAACCTGTGCCAGGGCCTCCCCACCCTCACAGGGAAGAATTTCTTCCCAATATTCAATCTAAATCTGCCCTCCATCTTAAAGCCATTCCCATTATCCTACCCCTGGCTTGCCTTTGCCAAACGTCCCCCTCCAGCCTTCCTTCATGTCCTCCTCAGGTCCTGGTGCTTCCCTCGCACTGCAAAGGCTCCCCGTGACATCCAACCTGCACAGCCAGGTCGGGGAGGTCAGACCCACACCTTCAGGCTGGAATTGCCCATCCTGTTCCTCAATCCCTTCACGGAGGAGCCCTCGTTTCCCACGGCTGGATGAACAATCCTCATCCTGGCCAAGGACACCAAACCCTGAGCAGCCCCCACCACAGACGCTCAACCGTCATCACACTCAAGGAGTGGGTAATTAATGCTGAAAGGTGTGATTGCAGCCACGCAGGATGGCTAATCACCTCCTGATTCTGGCTAATCACCTCCTGATTTGCTCCAGGATCATTTAGAAATACAATCTGGAGGTGGTGGGAGAGACTCCCTGGCATTCCTATGGAAATACAGGATCCCTTTCCACATCTAAACACTGCAACTTCCTTATTCAGCAGGCCAAGGCCAAGTTCCCAACCTGAGGAATGTGGATGTATTTTTTCCTGCAGCAGGTCAAACATAGCTCTGCAATTCCCCGATCCTTTCCAGGCTACTGCATTAGCAGTTGGATGGAGAAAAAACACTTAGGGGTCAGTTTGGTATCTCTGCCTCTCTTAAATCGTAAGAAAATACACATTTCCTATTCCTACACTGCTGTAACACAGACCTGTCCCCCCACATGGACACAGCCAGACCGAGGCCGCTCAACTGATGCAGCTCTGAGCACAGGTAAAGAGAAAGAGGATGTGCTTATAGCTTGGAGATCTCTTTATCACAGATTATCAGCTCCGTGGATCTTGCAAAGCCATTAAAGTGATGGATGACTGTGACTATTTTATGCCCAGAGATTTCACAACAAAACAGTTTTTTTTTTTGAAATTCAGTACAAACCAAGCCCCGTGTTTCATGTACAGGGTATTCTGTCAGTGCACTGCCTTGTAGATGGGTCAGATAAATAGCTGGGGTTGTGTTTGATGAGCTGGAGGCCACAGGGAACCATCTGATTTGACCTCAGGGAACTATCAGTGACTTATTGAAACTCAGAGCCCCAAGGCCACCACAGCTGGGACCTTGGAGGAGTAGGTAGGGCTCAAAAATGACCCAGGACACAGCTGAAACCTACCCCCCATCACCCAATCCTTATCCCACCACATCCTTCCATCACCCATTCCTGATCCCCAACATCATCTTCCCCCTGAACAGGCCACCCCGTGGCACAGCAAGGCCAGGGTCACTCTGCCATCTCCTTGGCCAAGCTCCCTGTCTGCACACCAGGGGAATGCAGCGGAAGCTGACACTGTGCTGACGTTTCCCCCTCTCTCCTGCAGACCTGGGAGCCCATCGCCAGCCACCCTGTGCTGGGACAGGAAACCCTCCCCAAGCCACAGCTGGGGGGTCTTGTCCCACCTTGTGCAAAGGAGATCAGAAGCCAGGATCTCACAGGGCAAACAACGCTGCTTTCCTGCCCCTTTGCAGCAGATCATTGCTCTCCCTCCCCTTTTTAATTAACGGAAACAATCCCTCTGCAAAAACGCTCCCGGTTTTATAAGCCAGGAGGGCCGGCACACCTTCTCCCTCGCAGTCAGCCCTGAGGTGTGAGCAGGGCGAGCACAGGCACAGACCTGCCCTCTCCTCACACGGGAATCCTCTGGGGTGACCCTGGATCCCTCAGGACTGTTTGCTTTGGATGCGACGCCGGCGCTGGGTTCGGTGTTAGTCAAACTGACCTTTCCTGTTTTCTGAGTCAGCGGCCTCAGACCAGGCAAGTCAGGCACAAGATGTTGAAAATTAATCACCATCAGGGGCTGACGGGAAACTGCTTGATTGGAGAAGTGGCATCTGGTGGGAGCACCAGCCTCGTTTGCTCAGCTGAAGCAAAAACCCCTCACCCTCTGCTGAAAACCCCCTCCCGGGGCCATGGTGAGCACAGAAACCCCCCAGAAAGCCCCCAGCGCTGCCACCCCCAGCTCGGAGTCAGCTGAAAGCACTCAGCATCCTGCAGGGTCAAACTCCAAGGTTAATCCTGAGCACTGCCAGGACTCAGCCAGCACCGACTCCCCGGGACAGCCCCGATTGAGGGTGGCAGCACCAGGCAGGGAGTTAGTGGGTCAGAGCTCCATTAGCCCAACGCACCAGATTGCCCCAAAATAGCCCAAAAACATCTGGTATTTGCCTTAAGAGCCTTACCCAGACAGAGAGGTCTCCTCTCACACAGGGACACACTCCACAGTCACCCCGTTGTCCTCCTGGCTTTTTCTTCCACAAATGCTGCCAGACCAGTAGGACTGGATTTGACTCTCTTCGGGAGATTTCTTTTTCTTTTTTTCTCCCTATCCCAAAATATCCCTCCTGCCCCAGTAATACAGAAAAAATGTGGGTGTTTCTGAACAGTTTCAGGTAATTTTGGAGACCTCAGATTTGTCACCTCTTCAGGGACTGTTGTTCAAGGTGTCTCGGAAAAAGAAACCTCATGGAAATGATTTGGCCTGGACACCAAAACTGGACCATTTGACCCCAAATGATAAAGGATCTGATTCTGGACAGTCTTTGAGCCAACTAAGGACAAATGATAAGGTGACAGATAAGCAAAGAACGAAATAAAAAGCCCATGAGGAGCTGAATGTGCAGCAAGAAACAGGATCCTGCCTTCCTATGACTAGTCCTCGGTGCCTGTGGATTCTCTGGGGTCTAGTACAGAGAAGTGCATGTTGCTGTTCTTTTTCTCTGCAGTGTTTAACTGGATCTCTACAGATTACAAAAAAAAAAAAAAACACAATTATTTCTTCAACATCCTCTTTGTCAAATTTGGCTGAAATTGGAGCAGGAATTCCAAAGGGGGATACAGGACAGTGATGAGGGAGAAGGAGACACATATCCATACTTGTATCTTGTTTGGTTTGAGTTCAGACACAGAAGGGATGCTCAGAAGCCTCACTAACAGATTGGAAAAAACCAAACCCACCTGTTTTCTAAAGAGCAAACGTTCCCCACTGCCAGGCCCTGGGGCTGGTGGTAGGAGGACAGTCCCATCCCAGGGCTGGCAGAGCAGTGCTGTCCCAGCCAGGGCTGATCCCAAAATCCTCCTTTGTTTCTCAACTTTGAGTTTTCTTTGCCTTTTTTTTTTTTTAACTTTTTCTTTTCTTTTTTTTTTTTTTTTTGCAAGGTAACAATACCTCCTTTCAGGCTCTGCCAAAGCCCTACTCAAGCCCACTCAGATAAGAGCTGGCAGGAGAGGTAACTGCCATCAATATTTTGGTGAATGTTAACTACCTGAGGACAGGCTGGGGGGGGATCCCAACAGTCGGTGCGAGCTCCTGGGCTACGTTTAAAAACACCACATTGAAAGTTATCTCCCTCCCCAGATCCCCCTGAATTCCCACCAGAGTCTCTCCAGTGGCTGCACAGACAGCGCTTAGCGAGTCAGGACTGAGCCTCCAGTCGGGCTCCTCACCAAGGTACGTTCTCACGGCGCTTCTCTTGCGGCCCTTTCCTTTGCTCCACTGAAACGTTACCCTTCAGCCAGAGTTTATTTTGGAGAAGCGTGGCAAGCAGGACTCGTAGCCCTAAATTCTCAAGTGCAGGTTTCAGAATTAAACGCTGAGAAACAAAATAAACCCGGACTGGGGACATCTTTTTTGTCCCCTGGGGCTTCCCCCAGAGCTCCCTCGCTCTGTCTGGTCGGGGGCAGCACCTGTTTTCATCCTTTCCTTCAAAGCCAAAAATGGGTTTGTGTGTTAGGAGTAGGAACCCAGGATCACGATAAAGAGTGGTTTCAGACTGACAGCAAATTAAACTCCACGCCAAGGTATATATACACCGTTCGGAGACATATTTATAATAGGTTTTTTCCTAAACCCAGAAAATATAATGATATTCTGTCAGGCAGTCTGAGACTTTCTGTGTTATTATTAAGACATAGCAAACATTTCTAGGTAAAAAAACTGGGAGCCTGGAGGGTGTTATTCTCAGAATAAACTTTTCCCACTTAGCAGCAGGATGAGTTTTTTTCTCATGTTCGTGCAAAAAAAGTACGATTTTTGCCAAGCTAAATGGCCAGAGCATATTTCTAATCTGTCACAGGTAGGAGAGGCAGGTAGAGAGACAGACGCAGAAAAACCAGTACTCCCTGCCCTCCCCAGTCCTGCTTTTCTATCTCCTTCTCCTTTGCTCCAGTAATTTTAACACTATGAGTGTTAAGCTATTTTTCTTCTCACCAGAAGCTGCTCCTGCGACAGCCCTCCCTGCTTCCTTGCCCCTTCAGCAAAGGAAAGTAGGAGGAAAACTGAACAAATGCTCCTCCCCTGCAAATTGTTAAACTAAAAGGAAATGAATAAAGTGATTAAAAAGCAGTTCTGTTTGTGGATCACGGAGTGATTCAGAGAGAAATTACAGCAGCACCTCTCGGCTGCCCAGCGCCCGAGCGGCTCCCCGGCTGTCCTGCCTCTCGTCCCTCCAGGTTGGGATGGAGACCTGGATCTCGGTCCAGCCCCAGGGCAGGCATCTCAAATCAGCTGCAATTTCACTTCAGCACCTCCTGAAGAAGGCTCGTGGTCCTCACCCCGGCGGCTCTGGCACCCGCCCCGGGAAACTCCCGGAATTATCAGCACGGGGCAAAAAAGGGAGGAAAGGGGGGAAGCGCCAGGAACGTGTCAGGGATGCTGGGAACAACCCACCAGTCTGAGTGCCCGGTGCCAGCAGTGCCATCCAGCTACCACCACCAAAAACAGGCACCTTAAAAATCCCTTGGAAGGCTTTCCCGGTGGAAAAGGAGGCTGGGAGCTGCTGGGAGATCCCGGGACGGAGCACCCTCAGCATCCCTGGGGAGCAGGAAAACGGTGTCCCACATCCAGCAGCAGCTGGGAGAAGGCTCAATGCTCACTCCTGGGGTTGCATCCCGGCCCTAAGGGATGGAGGGACACGGCCACATCCAACTGCGGAGGGACCAGGGAAAACTGGGCCCAAATTTCAGCAGAACGAGCCCAGAGCGTGGTGGGTTCAGCACCCCCAGGGTGGCATCAGGCACAGGATGGGACTCACACAAAACCAGACACTGAGAAGGGAGGGAGGCCCTGAGCACCCCCTTCCCCACAGCCCCGGGGAAGAAATACAGCACAAACCACAAAAAAATTATCTAAATTCTTAGACACGTCTTAAGATTTATGGCCTATGCAAAATAAAATATTTATACAGTGCCTGGGCACAAAGTTCTGCACTTGGCATAGAGAGAGGACAGCAAGACCCAGCTCTAGGGCTGCCTGCATACGTGAGTCTGTCTTTAAATATATATATATATATAACTAAAACAAATCCCTGTTTATTACTCAGTAGAGAAAACTGCAGGTTTTTTTACATAAATAATCCCAGTGTAAATAAACTCCCCACCCTGAGCAAACTCAAAGTGATCCCATAGCAGATTTCTCTATTTTTCAAATAAATCATCGTTCCACCCCAACATGGACCTGGCAGCTAGAATTTCCAAATCACTCAGGAGCAAGCGCTGGGATGGGAGCTGGAAACAACCCAAACAAACAATTTTACAAGTTCCAGAAGCCGAGTCCCCCCCAAACCCCCTCCTGTATCCACCATCCTCCCCCCAACGCACACCGCCCCCTTCTCTT